>BSBK01002712.1:12500-313895 GCA_027943335.1 Chamaecyparis obtusa | reverse complement strand
GAGAAAACATGCAAAGGATAGAAAAGAGGCCATATAGTACAAACGTTACATTATACATCTAAAAATAAAAGTAGATAATTTTTGAAAAAGATCAAACCACAAGCTCTAAGTCTTAATGAAGTGTTGTCCAAAACTAGAACTCTCTCTCTTTACAAACAAAAAAGGGGTTCTATAGACCATCCCTTCTTTTTTGTGCTAGTGACGTGATCATTCAATCATGAGAGTGATTGTAACCATCTCCATGCTGAATATTTTTCATTATCAATTCTCATGTTTGTGGCATGGGCACCAATTGTACTTTTCTCCATCATGAGAAGGAAACTATCTATATATTTCCCACAATGTATACCCATTCTTGTCTAACTAGCACATTCCTCTTTCAACGATGATTCAACAATGCGTATTGAGAAAGATCTTTATTTCACACTAGATTGGGCCAAGTTGTTCAAACCTTGGTTGTTTGTCCTGACATGCGTTATGTAAATATATGCTCTAAAAAATGGCTCCATGGTAGAGTTTTTAGGTTTTTCCATGTCACCACATGACCAAGGTATGGGTCTATGAAGTAGGGAATTTGAAACCCAAACACATGTACAATGATGTCGTGTGTTCATGGTATGGAAAAAAGGGAAGCCTCAAGCATTGAAGAAACTTAAGGCAGGGAATCTGACTACTATACAAAATGTCTATACACACACTCTAGTTTATAATTATTGGCTTTTTGTGCCTAATATTATTGATCTTTCTCAATTTCACATGTAGTTTTGGCTTCTCTCCAAATAGGATCTCTAGTCCCAATTTGGGACCACATTAGACGGAGTGAGGTGCTTTGGATGTCCCACTTTTTGATGTTTAGACCCAAATCGAAACTGTTGAATGGTTACTTTTCTTTAGTGACAATTTGAAACCACATCAACATCCTTCAAGTTAAATACCCTAAGATAGTTGGGAAAGGGATATAAAAAAGATACGTTCCCTCATTTTGACATCAATCAAGTTCAATTGAGATCTCCACTATAATTTAACATTTCAAGTCTTAGGAAAAGAGATCAAACATCCAAGGCATTAAAGACAAGGAGTAATTTTTAGATTTAAGCATTTGTGATGGCTTCCATGATCTTTATATTATAATGTCAACATCAATATTTTCATGAGAATTTCAACATCAATAAGGTTTATGAAGTTACAAGCACTCCATTTTTTCAATCTAGCCTCTTCTATACTTTAGCATACTTTAAAATTTCATTTCAATTTATTTCCAATGTAAGGTTAATTCCTCAACTGAGGTTTGACTTAGGTAAATCCCTTTCTACAAAAAATCTCTTCTTTTTCTTTTTTGCAAGTATAGGTGGTAGACAGGTGGAAAGAGATACCATCAAATCAGGAGGAAAGCTACAATCTGTAATTTGTCAAATCAAAAACTATTGGGAGTGGGCTAAGAAGGGTGGCCTAGTCCAAGGAGTAGGTCAACCTAGGTGCCCCAATCCCTCTACTTTAGTCTAAATTTCAGACTATAGGTTAGTTACAATATGTTTTTGCTAGATCTACTTCCAAAATATATATGTTAGTTCCTAGTTTTTCTATACATGTAAAAGACCATGTTTCTTCCCTATTTGGCCCTAGATCTTACAATCTTTATTTAAAATTGCATAGTTATAGTCCCTTCAGTGAAGGATCACTTGAGACACTTAGTGTTTGACCCACCTTGAGCCTAGTGGATCATCTTCCTTTCAATGTAGTGGGAATAGTGTGAATTGGATTTCTTCTTTGCATGCATGAACTTGTGGATCCTAGTTCACCTTTTCCCACCTTACATTTTGGTGATCTTGTTGTATTATTGCATTAACTTCTAATTTTCATTTGTACCCATCTACTTAAATCATATCATATCACTTATGTTCTTGCCTTTCATGCATTTTGAGATCTAGATTCACCTACATTACATTTTGGTTAACCCAGCACATCTTACATTTTTCTTAAATATTATTTGGATGTATATATATACTTTTTATGCTTTATATGAGGGTTATATTTTATGCATTTAGATATTGAAATTCACTTCATTTTATTAAATTTTTTAGTGGTCAATTTGTTAAGAATTTGTGTTCTTTAGATATTTCCTTTTTCTATATCTTTGTGTGTGATTTGTATAACCTTGAGCCCTACATCTAACATCCTCATGAGAACAATTTATAGACTTATTATTTCCCTTAAAGGTGTAGAGCCTAGGTCAACTAGAATTATCCATAGGAATTTAGGTGAAACCTCAATGCCTACACATGAAATATCTAAAATTGTTAAAATCACTCTTCTTATATTTCACATGATGAGGATGACTCATTAACACAAGTGTTTCCTAGCTAAATGAAAAAGCTTATTAATGATTTGGAAAAGCCTAAACATTGTATAGGTCAAGAACATTTGAATACTGGGCCATTATGCTTGATGAAAGGGTTGAGGAGGATGGTAGAAAATTATGAACATAGTGTGGATTTGATGTATCATATCACATATTGTGAATGATAATATCATGTCTATGAAAATTTGTGTTGAAGCTCTCAATATCTCTAATCCTTCTAACCATGTTGAAAATTACATTTCCATACCAACTTAATTGCCTAATGTACCTACCTATACTCCACCTATCCTGGATACATCTATTCAAAATACCAATCCTACACATGCTAGTCTTGGAGGGATTCCTAATCCTATTATAACTACTTGTATAAGTGTTTCATGTATTTCCCAATCATCCCCTATACCTACTTATCACAATGGCTCACTGCCATATTCCAATGCTTCATCCAATTCATTAAATATTCAAAATCATCACTATCAAACATGTGCAATACCAACATATCCATCCAAGAAACCATCAATGACCTAGCCCAAAGTGTTTCATCTTTACAATAATAACTAGCTTCCATGACTCAATCCAAATACAACATTCCCACTTGTGATATTGCTAGCCCACTTTCCCAAGATATCACTCATACCATTATTCCTCAATACATGGAAATTCCTCAATTGGAGATGTCTAATGGGAAACATGATTCCTTGACTCATGTGAAAATATTTCAAACAGATGTTGGAGCATCTTGGGTTCTTGGCAATCTTGCATCAACCAAAAATATTTGTTTTCCTAGTATTTTTTAGTTTTTTAGTCACTAAGTTCTTTCAGCATTATTTCATTTTGGATTAGATTATGTTGCACACCTCATAGATTGTTCTTGGCATCATGTTTTACCTTCACCTAGGTTCGCACCTCAATTGGTTTCTTTGTGCATGAGTTATCTTGGAATCTTAGTGGTACTTTACTCTTCTTCATGTTTCATGGCCAATTTGTCTTTTTGATCTCATGAATGATTTTCTCGATCAGTGCTTTATCATGGTTCATCTCTTGATGATTATATATCCATGGTTTGACCTGCTTTTGTGTCCACTCATCATGTTTCTTCTATTTGTAGGAGTTTTCTCATGCTTTAGGTCCTGACCTAAAATGTATATGTTTTCTTGTTCTTGGATAATGTAATATTTCCCATGCTGATTTAATGCTTGCAAAGGCTTTATAAGATTTTTTAATTGATCCTTTGAGGCATGATATTTTAGTGATATCTATGGATAGATATTGTGAAAATATATCCTATTAAAGGTTAAATCATTAGGCATGTGTGCCTGTAATGTAAGACTGCATGTGTTAGGCCCATTGTAATTGATTTTCTGATAATGTGAAAGTTGATCTTACATATCTCTCTATTGTTCTTTATTGTTTCTATTGTGTGACTCTTTCTGAAAGGATTGGACTTACTTCTTTGAGGTCCCTCTTGTCCTTGGATGCATCATTTGGTATCAAAGCAATTTTTTGTTCCTTATGGAAATGAGATCTCCATTCTAAAGCTTATGAAGTCCTGAATTAATTTTTTGTGGGGTAGAAGAGTGAGTATCTGAACCTAAATTACAAAGGATTCATTTGAGATGGATCGCAAAGGACATGCTAGAGGTAGAGGAAGGAGAGATGCAAACCCAATAATATTGGAAATGTTGAGACAAATTGTAATAGGTTAGATGTTGTGGAAATGGCCCAGAGAAGAGGTTGGCATATTGAGGATTTGATTGATGAAGAGGAACAAAGAACTAAATAAGTAGCTAAATAAGGTGAAGAGAAACTAGAACTGGATCAAGGAGATGATAGTTTTTTAAGAGCCCTTATTATGGTTAATGCTATATCGCATTTCAATCCACGTGATGATGATGGAAAGTTTGATTTAAATGAATTGTTGGATTGAATTATAGAGATAGAGAAATACTTTTATTATGAAGGAATTGATGATGCTAAGAAGGCAAAGTATGCTTGCACAAAGCTGAGAGGACATGTGTCTTTATGGTGGGAACATTTGCAAACCAATACTTAGAGAAGAGGCAAGGAAAAAAATATATCATGGGATCAGATGGTGAATAAATTGAAGGCCAAGTTATCACCTACTAATTACCAAGTAAGTTTGTTTAGGAAATTGAAAAACATAAATCAAAAGGATCTTATTGTAAAGGAATATACCAAATAATTTTATAGGTTGGATATGAGGTTTGGTCATACCAATGATGAGTTTGAAAGATTTTTTAGATATTTGAATGGATTAAGGGTTTCAATTCAAGATGAAATGACTTTCATTAAATTGCAAAGTAGAAGAAGCTTACCAATATGTCTTAAAAGTTGAGGAAAATTTGAATAAGAGGAAACAAAAAATATAAAGAGGAAGAGATATTGGAAGATTTCAAAGAGGAAGGACATTTGTAGGAGGAGTAAAATATTATTCAGATCCAAATAAGGGCAAGGAAGAATTTAAGGAAGAAAGTTCATACCGAAGAGATGAAAGGAGTTCTCATAGAGGAGGAGGATCAAGTAGTTATGGAAAATATGACAAAAGAGTGTTTAAAGGAACTTGTTTTAAATGTGGAGGAGGACATTGAGCCTTTGAATGTAGCCAAGGGGATTTAAGAAAGATGACTAAGAACAAGACTATATCTTCTTATATGGAGGAAGAATCTACCAAATCTTTGAATCAGCCAGAGGATGGAGAAGCCCTAATGGTAAGGAGATCCCTATGTCATGAGGAGATGAATCACGAATAGTTTCTAAGGAAGAGATTATTCAAGACTAGATGCAAAGTTGCAAGAAAATGTTGAAAAGTGATCATTGATAGTGGTAGTTCAGATAACTTAGCTTCCAAGGAATTGGTGAACAAGTTGCAATTACGGAGGTTGAAGCTTCCAAAAACCTATCAAATTGCATGGATTAAGGATGATCATAAGATACTGGTAAGTGGACAGTATTTGGTGAAATTGAAAATAGGATCTTGTCTGTTGGAAATTTATTGGGAAAATGTGATACTGAGAGGGGGGTGAATCAAATATCATTGATTTATTTATTTTATCATAAATGAAAACTTGCATAGAATTGACATGAACTTCAACAATGTAATAGATCTAATAAGCTAAACATCACTCATGAAAATGCACATAACGCCATGATTTTGGTTACCCATAAACCCTTGAAAGGTAAACCTAGGGTGGGTATGACACCCACAAATATTTACTATTGCAATATAAAGTTTTCCTGTTAGGGCTACAAATTTGATCACAAAATATGATCTACCCTATGAGAGGTCTCCCCTGTTAAGATATTTGAGACTTATACAATCTACCTTGCAAAAGGATTTAAGACTTGCAACTAAGTAAGCACTTGGTTAAGATATTTACTAAGGTCTGTCAAAACCACTCTGTTAAGAGATTTAACCTAATGCACTTGTTAAAATGTCTTAGTACCTGATCCTTCGGTTTGCACTGTGATGTTGATTACAGATCTTCTCCTTCCAGTATATATTTGATCTCATCTATCAAGTATATCTATGTTCTTCTCTTCACTGCTTTACTCTATTCTATTCGGTCATTGAACTCTATCAGAATACTTCATTGATCTGAAGATATTCTCTTTGTTCTACTTCCTTCCACTCATACTATGTTTAGGGTTCAGATCTCATCTTATATAGACAATTGACTTCCTCCAAGATTTGAGATCTATGATCTAGATTATCTCATTTTGTCACTTAACCTTTCCTTAATTCTGATTGGTTCCATGTAATACATAGGGATCAATGATTAGGAAATAGGAGTGTAATCACCTCCGTGATTTCCTCAAAAAACAGTAAACAAAATATAGATGTTGGCCCAAATAGTTTACCTAAGTATTTGTGCCATAACAACCACATATGTCAATTCTGGCTTGCTTGGCATTGGATATCTCTGGCACTCGGCATTCACTGTTCTTTATACTCTGGCACTAGGCATTGTCTTCTTTACATAGCTCGGTAAAAATTGACTTAGAAAATAAAAAAGTACTCGGTGACCACTAATTTACTCGATAGTGACTACAGCTTAGTAAATATACATTATACATGACTCAGCCTATACATGATGACTCGGTCATAGTGATGACTGACCAACATTGCCTAGAAAATGACTAAGTGTAAGACACTAATAGATATCAAAACTATAGGGATCAACAATCTCCCCCTTTGACATTAGTGGAAAAAACACTTTGTCATGACATTTACATTACATTTACAAGAGTACTTAGTACTAACAAAAGTATATGCAGAATACTCCCCCTAAAATATAACTCGGTCTTACAAAATAAAAAGATTTACATTTGTACATATATGACTTCCTTACTTGAAATACACTCGAATACATATATTTACAAAACTTAGTATGTCATACCATTCGGTTTTGCTTCTTTCATTCTGCTTTGGCTCTTTGATTTTGTTCCCTCCCTTTGTGACTAAACATGTCATGTCACTCTACTATTTCCCCCTTGTTTTTGTCACTTTGAGTTCTTCGTTTGTAGGGAGCTTGTAATGTTTTTCCATAAATGGTTTATGAAGCATCATGACCATGTGCAATATAGTGTCCCAACCGGATGTTGCAATCTTCAAAACCTCTGATTTTACTTCTAGCTTGACAGCTAGTTCAACTAGGCTCTTAGCAGTAGAAAGATGAGGATCTTTATGTACTAATTCCTTTGCCTTAGCTAACTCTCTTTGTATGGCCTCTAGGTTAGGTGTCAACATTGTTTGAATAGAGAGTAAGCAAGCCCTTATCTTACCATCATTAGCCATCAACTCGGCTATCCTCCCTTGAGCATGTCGAAGACTAGCATAATGTATAGAGCTGGAATTTGCATCCATACTCAATGAGTGACATGTAGATTTTATGTCTAATTGTAGCTTATCTACCAAATCATATATTATTGGGAAGACCATGGTAGTATGATAGACAAGCTTTGCATGCTGGTAGAAGGAATAGTTATATTATCTTTGCAAATGGGAAAAGACAAGTATTTTTTTCCCTTAGTAGAAACTCTTAAAAGTGAGATTTGTACCAATGTTAGAGTTGTTTGGTTGAAGAAAATAAATTCTTAGATGGCTTTAAGAGTGATAGTATGTGTTATGCTTTGATCCCTAAGAAGTCTAATTTGGAATCAAAAGAGGAAAAACCTAAGGAGATAAATATTTTTTAATAGAATATGAAGACATAATCTTAGATAATGTGTCTAATGGATTTCCATCTATAAGGAGTATTATTCATTGCATGGATCTAATCCCTAGAGCTAGTTTTCCTAAGAAAGAAGCACACCAGATGGCACCTGCAAAGAATTAATAATTGAATAGAAAAGTGTAAGAATTGTTGAGGAAAGGTTTGATTAGAGAAATTTTGATTCCTTGTGCAGTACCTATAGTATTAGCACCTAAAAAGAATGGAGAATGGAGGAGGTGTAGTGATTCAAGAGCTATTAATAAGATCACAATGAAGTATAATTTTCCTTTACCTAGGATGGATGATATAATGTATTATTTGAGTGGAGAAAAGTATTTCAAAAATACTTATTTGAAGAGTGGTTATCATCATATCAGAATCAGGGAAGGTGATATATGGAAGACAACATTCAAGATAAATGAAAGATTGTATGAGTGGTTAGTGATTCCTTTTGGGCTGAACAATGCACTGAGTACTTTCTTGAGAGGATAATGAATGAAGTATTGAAGAAATTCTTGGGTGATTTTGTAATTATTTATCTTGATGTCATTTTGATTTTTAGTAAAAGAATGGAGGATCATTTGTTGCATCTGAGATAAGTGTTGTAGAGATTAATGGAAGAGAAGTTTTTGATAAACATAAAGAAGTATTCTTTCATGAAGGAGGAGATAGTGTACTTGGGTTTTGTGATCTCGGTAGATGGATTGAAGATGGATCTTGAGAAGGTTAAAGAAATTTTTGAGAGGCCTACACCTAAAAATGTTGGAGAGGTAAGATCATTTCATGGATCGGTTGGTTTCTATTGAAAGTTCATTAGGAATTTGAGTTCAGTTTTTAGTCCTATGACTAAGAGAATGAGAGGGGATAGAAAAGAATTCGAGTGGACACATGGAGCATAAAGGAGTTTTGAATTGTTGAAGAAAAAGGTAACTAAACAACCTATGTTATCTTTACTTGATTTCAATAAGGTATTTCAAGTGGATTGTGATGCAAGTGGGAATACAATTGGAGCAATGTTAACTAAAGAGGACCTAGACCTATTTCTTATTTCAATGAGAAGTTGAATGATGACAAGATAATATATTTAGTTTATGATTAATAATTTTATTCAATAGTTAAAGCTATAAAGAAGTGGAGACATTGCCTATTTCCTAACGAATTGTTTCTATATACCAATCATCAAGCATTGCAATATTTGAATAGTTAGGGTAAGTTGAATCAAAGACATGTGAGATGGGTTGAATTCTTGAAGAGTTACACCTTTTTTTTGAAGCATAGGATTGGTAAATCAAATAATTTTTTTGATGACTTGAGTAGAAGAAGGAATTTGTTGATAGAGATGAGAATTGTAGTGTTAGGATTTGATGAGTTTAAGACCTTGTATGAGGACGACCTTGATTTTGCAGAACCTTAGAGATCTTGCAAAGAACCTATTTTAGTAGATCAAATCAAATGGTTATATTATTTAATTTAGGAGGGTATTTTATTCAGATGATCTCAATTGTGTATTCCTAAGAGTTCAATGAGGGATAGTTTTTAAGGAAAATCATTGTGGAGGATTAGCTGGACACTTTGGTATTGACAAGGAAGTGGCTCTTGTGAGTGAGAATTATATTTGGCTTTAGATTCATAAGGATGTAAGGAAGTTTTTGTTGAGTTGTAGAATTTGTCAAGTTGGTAAAGGAAGTAGTCAAAATACTGGATTGTATACACCTTTTCTAGTACCAACTAGATCATGGGAAAACATTAGCATGGATTTCGTACTTGGGTTACCAAGGACATCAAGAGGTAATGATTCTTTATTTGTATTATTGGATAGGTTTTCTAAGATGTCACATTTCATTCCTTGTAAGAAGACTACAAATGCAGTACATGTAGCAGATTTATTTTTCAAAGAAGATGTGAGATTGCATGGGTTACCTAAGAGTATGGTTTCAAAATGAGATAGCAAGTTTGTTGGTTTCTTTTGGAGGAAAATTTGGAAGAAGATGAATACTGATTTAAATTTTAGTTCTACATTTCATCCGTAGATAGATTGAAAAACATAGGCAGTAAACAAGATCTTGGGAAATTTGTTAAGGTGTTTAGTTGAAGAGAACTCTAGGAACTAGGATTTAGTCCTAACACAAGAAGAGTTTTCATATAATAATTCAATGAATAGGAGTATATGGAAGACACCATTTGAGATATTCATAGGAATGATTCCTAAGGGAGGAGAAGAGTTATGGGATATTAGTCAAGATGTTAAGAGGAGTGCAGAAGGAGAAGAATTTGCAAAATTCATGAAGTTGTTACATGATGAAGTTAGACAACATTTGAAGAAAATGAATCAGAAGTATAAAGAGAGAGCATATATGAAGAATAAACATAATGAATTTTAGTGGGAGATGAAGTGATGGTTTATTTGAAGAAGGGTAGATTTCCAGTTGAAACATACAATAAGCTAAAGATGAGGAATTTTGGACCATGTAAGATCTTGAGGAGGATTGATTTAGGGAATGCATATGAATTGGAGCTTCCAAATGACATAGATATATCACCTATATTTAATATTGTAGACTTGTATGAGTATCATGACATAGATTTTAGTGAATCTAATGGATCATATGTTCAAAAATAGTATCCTAAGAAGCATATGGATGAGAAAGAAGAGATTTTGGATATCATAATTGGAAAAAGTACAAGAGGTAGACAATATAAGGAGAATCTTTTGAAATGGAAATATAGACCAGTTAAAGATTCTTCATGTATTTCTCAGGATGAGGTTGACCATCTTGATTTTCTGTTAGCCCTAGGAAAGTGAGAGGCTCACTTTTTTATAACCCAAGGTGTCTGATGCAAGAGCATCTTGGGTTCATGGAAATCTTGCATTAACCAAAAATATTTATTTTCCTATTTTTTAGTTTGTTAGTCCCTAAGTTTCTTTTAGTGTTCCTTCGATTTGGGTCACTTTTTGTTGTGCACCTCATGGAGTGTTACTGGCATCATTTTTTACCTTCACCTAGGTTCACACCTCGATTGGTTAAGATATCACTATTAACACATCCATAAAACTAAAACTTTTTATAGGTTAAAATATCTTGTCCAAGAACTTATTGGTCTAATAATTTAGTCGTTGAGGCTTTTAGTGAAAAATAAAATAAATCTATCACACCCATATCAAAATTTATAAATATATACCAATCCTTTGTTTTCTCATTCTACCAATGTCATCAAGCTAACTAATTTATTACCTTTAAATTCAACCAATAGGGTTGAACTTAGAAACCCTGCAATTGTAGATGTTGATATTGTGTGGTGTGGCCAAAAAAGTTGTCAATATTGTTGACCAAACTCTATCTAAATCCAAACCTAAATCAAATCCTAAATTGTGCATTATGTTTGATCCTAAGGAGACTATTAAGGCACCTAATGAACCCCTATATATAAAACCACAAATATTAGTGGACACCTTTCCCATGGATTCCTTATTAATCATGTGTGTATGGTAAATTTTATTACTAAAGAACATCATTTCATATGATAATTTAATCATGTTACTTATGAAAAATATGATTTGATGATTAAAGTGTGTGATGCTTTCATGTGTCCAAACATAGGTTCTATTAGCCTTCCCATAGAATTTGGTAAGATGTGCTTAGATGTTACTTTTTTAATTATTCCCACTTTCAATCAATTCCATGTAAGGCTAGGACATCCTTGGCTTAATTCCATGAATTTTTTTCCATGTACCATCCATAAGTGTTTTAAGTTTCCTTCTTATGGAGAAATTATCATGATCAATCATAATCTCTATAAGCCCTTACTAAACCATGTAAAATTTACCCTTGACTTTTTTTGGCCTCAAATAGCTCAACCCTTGCAACCTCAAGAAGACATTATTCTCCTATCCTACAAAAAATTGAAAGTTGAAATGATCCCCAAATTGAGAAAACCTAAGGATGTTCCACCTCCTCATCCTGGACGTAGACTCCTTTCTACACCTTTCATTCCTCCTATGTATGCTTTAGTTCCACCTCCTATCTCCTAGAAACTTCCATCATCCTCTATCTCTCATACTATTAAGGTTCCTTATGTTCTTCCTCCTACGAAGGATGAAAAGGAGCACATATTGATTGATCCCAAATCTTCCAAATTTCAAACCAAACAAAAGAAGTCATAGTGCTTGTGCCTGATATTATAGACACTATGCTAAGGCTTGTGAACTTTCTTCCTAAACCATATCCTCCCCTAAAACACATAATGATTCTTTGATATCTTTTGACCAATCTATGACCAGCCCACGGGAGGAAGAAAATCTTGAGAAAATAAAGTTTTCTAAGCATGAAAATTGCTCTTTTTGTATTAATGATCCTATTGTGATGAATTTAAATGATGATATGGATGATAATGTTGATTATTCTAACACTATTATTGATAGTAATATTGGTCTTAATGATCCTTATGATATATATCAATTCATTGAAATTAATCATGAGCTTTCTTCAAGATTTTTCAAAGCATCAACCCTAGCTCCTTTTGACAAACAAAGTGATTCAACATTAGAGCATGGTCCTTGTTTGGAACTCAAAATATCTCGATCTATCATCCTTGACGTTGCTCCTCCCTAAGTAATTTTTAACAAGATGGGGAGGAGGATAACACATAGGCAAGTGCACCAAGATGGTGAAAAAAAGAGTAAAAATCCAAAATTAAAAGTAAAACAATCTTCAAATAACTTGATCATGGTAAGGCTTAGAAAATTTGATCCTTGATGCATATAGGATTTTAATCATTAAACCTTGATCACATTTAACTTATATAAAACCGTGATCATGGTTTTAAAATGAAAGTAACCTAATTGTGTTTTTTTTGTTATAATTTGTTTTAAGTCAACTATATCATTCTACGTGTGACTCACAACAAAAAAATGTGGGCCTCCAAAATAAGTAAGAAAACTCATTTGTTTTTTTGAGAGTCTAAGAAAAAAAAACCATGTCACAATGTCAAAAAGGCAATTATTTATTTTCTAAGGCATTTATTCATTTCCTAAGGAATTTTAATTATTTTATTATGATTTAATTATTTAATTATTATTTTTCATTTTTTGTTCTTTTTTTCAAAATTATTATCAAATCCTCCTAATGAACCTAAAGAGGTTCGTCATATGGGAAACCCTCTTAGTGCTCCAATAAACCCGCCACAAAACTCACAAAAATGATTTATTAGGTCAATTGGCATAAAACACGCCCACTATTTCTAACCTAGTTGCTACACTGCAAGCCTCCGAACACAACGGTTATACATCCCTTACCACAAATGTGGAAATAATGTTGGGAAGCGTTGATGTAGTCACCAAAAAAATAATAAAATAGAAATATTATAGAGACTTGTGTCACGATTATTATTCAAATGGCTTCTCATATGATGAAGTGAAAGCCAAAGAAATAAGAAAATAACTCATATTTGATCTCTTCATTGATACCAAAACTAATTTTCCTCTTCCTCTTAATTCAAAGAGCTTTCCTTTACATTGGTGTACTCATGAGAACATCAAAATTAATTTATGTAATAGGTAAATGGTCTTCAACCAACCACCTTTTAATAATTATGAGGTGCCTTTATATTTGCTCAAAATATTATACAGTGAGTTTTTCCTGCATCAAACTCCCAATTACTTTGATATGAGGGAGTTCCAAGGTAGAAGTCTAGGGTGTCATGCCCATAATAGACTAGGAGCTTGATGGGCACATAACCACCCAAATCGAATACCACTAGCAATGAAACTCATTCTTCATGTCAAGACCCCAATAGTCCTAAAGGGTTTGATGGAGCTATAGACTATTCAGTAAGTTTCCACATTGACTGATACTATCATTCAACATGGAACATAGTTTACATAGCCTCATGGCCCAATAGTTGGACCATCTTCCTTTACTGTGGATACCTCAGGCCACATTTATAGTATTTATTTTTGTATATGCCATGGGATAGATATCGATGCACATGTAAATGGTTGATGATCCCATGATTTTAATGCTTTTGGTTTGACATGTTATAGGCTTAGTTAGAGCCTTGGGCATGAACCATTACATTAGGTGTTGTTGGAGAAGGACCTGTATGACTAAGTGTTCAATGGGTTTGACACATATGTATGATGAATTTATTATATAACATGTTATTTATTAAATACTTAATTTTAAAATGTAAATAGATTTTTTATTATAGATTGAAGCAAAAACTAATGCATAAATTATGAGTTTTAGGGTGTAGCAATGGAGATGGTGCATCATCAACTGTTCCTACTCCAACTTGTATAGTCATTGACTCATTAGAGGTAAAAATTGTATTACACGTCAAAAGGGAATAAGACCTTATTTTCAAAATAATATTTTATAACATATATTAACTTACTAATGTATATTTATTTCTTATTTAGAAAGTGATGAAAGCTTACTAGATATTAGAGATTGATGATGCTACCCTTAGGACCATTTCATTTGGCTTACAAAGATATATGATGTCCTTTTTTGCACATACATGAACTGATAATTATTATTGAATATGTATACCATATAAAGTATGATTATTTAAAATATATTTTAAAATTATATATGTGTTGATCCTATCTTACTCTTGTAGGGTACACTACATGTGGTTGACACACATTCCCTGATGACTTCTTCCTTGATTTTAAGTGATCAAGGAAAAGTAATTCAAAATATTTTTAATTGAAATGATAGTCTAAAGAGCTTACCTGAGTTATAGTAGTGCCATTTAGATGTTGATTATTTGACTACATATTATGAATATACACGTATATCTAGATTGGTAGTCTTACATTATTTTTCTTCTTTGTATACGGACCAATGGTGTTTACCAGTATGTTGTTTACACCTTCATTGAATCCCCCTACTAGGAAATAAAGAGAGCCATTAGAGGATCAATTATACATATATTTTATACTATAGATATTGGAGACACCTAAATTTGTCCATTCTAACACTTAACGTTAATTTAATTTAATTTAATTAATATCCCTAATAACATTATAGTTCATTTTAATTAACTATATTTGTTATATTCATATATCCATTTAATTACATTTATTTAATTAAATAGATTCATTGCCTATAGTATTTAAATTAAATTTAAATACTACCCCCTAATATATTAAATTCAATTTATTACATGTTTCTCCATATTCTCCTTTTAAATAAATTTTTAATTTATTTATTCCTCCACATGCTTCATTTCTACTAAACCATGATTAAGTTAAATTTAATTTAATTTAATCTTAAACCTAACCTACATCCTACCCTACACACATCAGTTTTTATCTAACGAGCCTATTTACTAATTAACTAAGGTTAATTAAATTAATTTTCATCTTCCTATAAATTTATTCCTAATTATATGCTCACACGTGTGAGCAAATAATTTAAAATTTATTTTTTTTAAATGCTAAAAAAAACTTAAACAAGGCTTCTTACATTTTTTATGACACCTCTTACATTTTCAAAATGTGAAAGTTGACATTCTCTTACACACCGTTACATATTTGTCTCATACTTGTCATTGACCTATCCCTTTCCAAAGTTGCTCACACATGTGTGAGAAACCTTGGTCCTCTCATCCTCTTAAATCTTTTAACCTTTTTCATTGACCCATCACATCCCAAGTTGCTCACACATGTGTGAGCAAGCCTTAGACTTTGTCTGGCTTATGTGTCTCCTAGGTGGCACCTATGAGGATGCCACATAGATGCCACCTCACTCCAGCCCTCCAAAATAGTATAAATAGGACCCTTGTCTCAAGTAAATGATAGAGAATAGACTTTTTGTTTTGCATTCATTTTTGAATTCTAGAGATATTATGCTAGTTATTTCATCCATTGTAGTCTTTATTGCTAAATCTTTGCATATTGTTTGCATTCATGGTAAATTTAGAGTTTGAATCTTCGATACTTTTCATTAATTTTTAATAATAGTTTCATGCCATAGCTTCTTCTACTCTTTGATTAGTTGTGTTGAATGCTTGAGGGTTTCTTCCATAGCTCCTCCTTGGGTATTTCAATCTTTCATCACAATCTAGTTTGAATTCATTTCAATCTATCTTAGTGAGATCAATACTTGTGTTGGGATATCACACCCACATCCTTTCTAAGAGCTTAAATCAAGCAAGTCTTGGGTGCACTTTCTTCATGCTCGTCTGAGGTTATGTGGAGAGTAGTGTAGGAATTAGAATAAATATGATTTTGTATTCATTTAGATTTGGATATGAACATGTACAACTAACATTTGAATGTTTTTGCTTGTTCCAAACATATTACTTTTATGCTCATCCAAGGTTATGTGGAGAGTAGTGTAGGAATCAGAATAAACATGATTTTTTATTCGTTTAGATTTGGATATGACCATGTACAACTAACGTTTGAATTTTTATGCTTATTCCAAATAGATTGCTTTTCCCCATATACATTTTGGCATGCCCAGTGGGACCCACAATCTAACTATCCTACAGTATTTCTTGATTTTATGAAGGTTTAACATGAAAATTATAGATAGGAATCTCCACACGTATAGAGGAATATCCTCCTATAGATAGGAATCTTTGCCTATAGACAGGTGTCTCTACTACACAAGTGTCTTTGCTACACATGTGTCTCTTCCTACAGATAGGCGTCTCCATTAGAAAAGGAGTTTCTCTTTCACTTTAGCTTGTTTCGATCAGTAAACTTGCATTTTCAGTCATATTAAGGTTAATACTTGTAGTATTTCATCATTAAAATCCTTTTATTGTATTTTCAAGTTAAGAGAACAACCCAATCTAAGAAAATAATTGGTGATATTTCCTTGTTGTGAAGATAGGCGTCTCTGCTAGAGATGGAGTTTCTCTTTCACATTAACCTCCTTGATTAATAAATTGAAAATTTCAGACATATTAAGGTTAAAACTTATTTTATTTTATTTTTTAATCAAAAGTGGACAAGCCACCGATAATATATTTATAATAACTGGTTCAAAGACTGCTCCGTGAAAGAACCAGGAAGAAACCCCAGAGTCATTGTTGAATACAAAAGGAATATATATGATGGATTTTACAAAAGACCCCATGTTCAGGGAATATAGCTGGATGATATGTTTGAATCCAGGAAGCCTAAAAACTATACACCATTACATTCTAAGAATGCATAACAACTATATATGCATACAATTAGCCCATCTATCCAGGAAGCCTAAAAACTATACATCATTACATTCTAGGAACCATATAGTCCATTACAATTTTACTATACAATGGAAGCACCATATATGCATACAATTAGCCCATATTTTCCAAAATTTTCTAGTAGGAGAAAAAGATTTGGCATCAGAAAATCATCCTACAATCATATCACAAGCATCAGAGTAGCCATGTTGGCGAGGAGCCTGTGAGAAACACCAAGAGTTTTCCCAACCTTTGGGAGGAGCAGATGGAAAATGTGAAGACTAGCCATTATCATTCACACACTAGCAGAGGAATGCAATGTCCACGAGCGGGGAACTTGTAGGTAGTGAGGGCAAGTTGAGATCAGGAACTGAGGACTTCGACATTGTATTGCGCAAAGTAAAATTGGGGGAATCTAGCAAATCAAACAGAGCATTTACAGTCTTTTTAATGCTAGATTCGAGTTCCCTGTCAAGAGCATAGGAAACCGCTTGCAATGTTGATTTAAGAATCCTAAAATTATGTCATTCCACCACCTTCTTAATGCCTTCATAAATCAACAAATATTCATGATTCTTCAGTAATAACTGGTGGATAAAAAATCCACCAACAAGAGCATTCCCATTCCATAAGTCATATTTTTGAACTGCAAGCATTAGTTTGTTGTGTGCAATGTATTCAGGTTGAATAACCTTATTTGCTAGAAGAAATAGAAGTTCGACAGATTGCAATAGGTCAAGGATATTTGACAGGAAAATGGAGAGAAATTGGGAAGGAAATAGTATTTTCTTTGACCTAGGAACAGGAACATGCTCACCAATCATTCTCCTAATAGCCTTGCGGATGACTGGTGAATGGCAGATGAAGATACTGTCGAATGAGACATCGTCTACATGAGTAGGCAGCAGTTGTTTTGTTTCCCCCAAAAGTAGAAGAACCCTATAGTTACGTGGCATCAAATCCTCGTGAAAGGCCTTGCAAGATTCACAGCGTAGGAAAACAATGTCCATATTCTAGACTTCCCAACGCCACAGAGTTGGGAACGGTAGAAGAATAGAAAAAACCAGCAAAGCAAATGCAAACCCAAATGCGCTGAGAACATTAACTCAACTCATATATAATGAATGGCTTTTAGATGGATGTATACAACTTACCCAAATATCACATGGCATGCGTACTTGGCACAATAGTTGGCAATAAACTTAATATGCCTACGCGTGAGAGAAGGTGTTGTAGCTGCCAAATGGGAGGGCATGTATTTGTCATGATTCCAAGTATTAAGTTATAGTAATTATCATTTGCGAAACACAACAAACTGCATGATGTCTATCAAATCAATCCATAGATTTAAAAGCTAATTTATCTGAGTTAATGATACTTTGAAATTTATCATCAATGTTACTATTACCAATCGCTAGAGTAGACTCTTGGTTAATACCATCACAACCACGATTAGCTAGGAAATCAGCCAGACTATTGCCTTCTTGAAGTGTATGCGATATCAGGATATCAACAAATGAGTCTAATAAGTTCCAAATTTGGTAGAAAATATAAGCCAGTTTCCAATTAAAAGACTCTCTTTTGATGCAGGCAGTAATTATAACCATAGAATCACCTTCAATCACAATGTTGTGGAAGCCAGCTTGCTTTGCCAAAATCAGCCCAAGAAATAATGCTTGTGCTTCAGCCATATTGTTTGAACCATGTGGTAGGAGGGATGATTTGAAGGCTAATACATCACCTTGATGATCACGAATACAAATGCCAGCACCAAATTGGCCAAGATTACCCCGAGAGGCTCCATCAAAGTTCAATTTGAATTGTCCAGCTGAGGGTGGAATCCAATGAACTTTATTTCTGTCTATGGAGGGGATTGCATTTGACTTGTGACACCAACCAATAGGAATATGAATTCCCTTCCACTCACGAATGATACCACTGTCCCAAGATGACAAAATTGGATTGATCTTTGCTTTTGAGTGACTATTATTTACTACTTCTGAAATGGACTTTTCAATTGAACTGAGGACATTATCAATTGTAGAAGATTTTTGATGGAAGATTCTCTTGTTCCTTTCCTGCCATAATGCCCAAACCACTATAGCTGGAATACAGGTCCATAATCCAGAAAAAAGAGAGTTGGTGTAGAGTTGAGGCCAAGATTGAAAGAGATCCCATAACTTATTTGGAAGGGGCATATGGAACTGAAGTTTGGCAAGAATGAATAGCCAGCATTGTTGGGCAAATTGGCAATTGAGGAAAAGGTGATCCCCGATTTCAACCTCTAAATTACAAAGGAGACAATTGAGAGGCTGTGAGATGTTGAATTTAGAGAGCTTATCACTCGTAAGAGCTCTTTTTTTCAGAGAAATCCATGAAAAAAATCCTTCTTTAAGGAGAGTGACATTGCTCCAATAGAAAGAAAATGCTCAATTTGGAGCGTTACAAGTTACTTGTTTTTGAATAATTTTGTAGCCTTCTCTGATAGTATATTTCCCATCTTTCCCTGGATCCCAAAAAATTTTATCATCCTTGTCTAAGAGATAGACATCCTTACTTGCTAATAGTTGGAGGAGTCTTTATTGCTCTTGTATTGTAATAGGAAGGTCCCCTGGATCCTTCCAAATAACTTTCCTAGAAAACAAACAAATTGCTGAAACAAAATCAATTAGATAGCTACCCCAGATTGATTTAGTTGATGTAATGGCACCCTCCATATGATCCAAATTCATTAGACGGGGGTATCCATTCAATGAGTCTCTCCAAAATTTTACTTGATCCCCTTTATTCACTTCCCAGAAGATGTAATTAGTGATTGTGTTTCTTGAAGCCATCATGAAGTCCCATAAAGCCGAACCCCTTGGAGGATCAAGAATTGAGAGCACTCTAGAGGGGTTATTGTTGTCTAGATACTTATGTTGCATTATTTGGCACCACTTATTTTGAGAATTGGAGTGCATTTGCCATACTAGTTTAGCACCAAAGGCCTTGTTTCTATTTGCTAAGTCATGTATTCCTGCCCCACCATGAGCTTTAACCTGTGTCATATCTTTGAGGGAAATAAGAGGAATTTTCTTTGCTCCATCTATGTTTGCAGTCCATAAAAATTCTTTTAGCAACTTATGAATAGTCTGAATAATTGAAGGAGGGGCTTTTAGTACTAATAAGTAATAGTTTGGAATCACTACCAGCACTGTTTTAATGAGTAGGATCTTACCAGCAAGGGAGAGCCATCTAGCTTTCCAAGCAGCCACTCTTGCCTTAATTCTATCAATGATAGGCAGCCAATAGGTTCTTTTGTTAGGACCCATAAAAAAGGCGATACCAAGGTAGACAGATGGCAGGAGGTCTATTGTAAATCCAAGAATGCTTAAAACTTATTGTATTTCACCATTAAGGCCTTTTTTATGCATTTGCAAGTTAATGGGAATATAAAATCTTGAAGAAAATTACAGTTGATATTTTCTTGTTGTGTAGATAGGCATCTCTATCTATAAATAGACATCTATGTATGTACACAAGTGTGTCTATGTATATGGCTCTACCTATACATAGTCATCTCTACATGTAGATAGGCATCTCTGATATATAGGTGTCTTTGTCTATACATAGGTGTCTCTCCTTATTTTCAGTGTTTTCCATTGTATCTTGCATTTTAAAGTTGTTGATCTAGATTTTTTTAAGGTTTCTAACATTTCCTACCTTCTAACAATGATTTTGTAGAACTATTGACCAAGACTTGAACATTTTGAGACTACTAACTTTTTTTTTTTGTAGAATGTTATTAGAAGATCAAACACATTGAACTGCTTACTAAGGTTGTTTTGCAGTTTGCTAAGGAGATGCAACTAAATGTTTTTTTTTTCTTAATGATTTATTAGGCACATAGCATTAAATAGGAATTTGATTTTTGATAGTGATTCACTAGCTAGGGGAGTATGTTCTTTTCTCCAAGTGGGAAAAATAGAAACCTAGAACCTTTTGAATTGTTATCTTAAGGAAACTTGGAATTCATAACTTATTTGGTGTGTTTGGGAGAAAACCTCGTTGGATAGGAGAGTATGCTCTTTTCCCCTTTGAGGGAAAAATAGAAATCTAGACTCCTTTTGTGGCTAATCTACATGCTTTTTCATTAAAACTTTACAAAGCCTAACGGTTGAGGAAAAAATCTCTTAGGAACAACTCAAAGTTGAGACAAGCAGATGCCAACTCTTCCACCCTCTATAAATATATGCTTCCTTGAGATTAAAGTCTCAGAAGACATTTTTATTTCTATGTTTACACTTTTGTGTTTACATATGCTTCATCACACATAGGGTCGACTAGCCTCAATCCTATTTACGGGACTACATTGGTTGGATTTCTTGTAGGGATATAGGCCTCAATATCACAAGCTAAGACTAAAGGGGATGATCATGAACAAATTCGTTGAATAAAATCTATAGAGTACTGGCCACCTGGTTCACCTCTGAAAGTCTGATAATCTATGTGAAAGGAGAATAGTAATCTCCCCAAGACACTCACCATATCGAGCCCCCATCAATGTTAACACTTTGATAATACGGTATCATGACTGGAGCCATTGCATTCTTGGTGATGACTGTATTCTAAGGATTTTCTAGGTGTGTTCCAAAGTTAGTGATAAAAGGTTTTCAGTCTCATCCAATTTCCTTCTAGGGATAAAAGGTGTGCTTGTTACTTTTCATTGCAGAAAAAAATCCATACACTTGAATCCCACAAGGTTGCTTTGTCCCTTGGAGGATTTTTTTTGATAAATGTTCTTGTAATCCAAATGTTTTATATATGCATGAAATTGGTACTTTCCAAGAACATCCTTTGGGACAAATAATTAGATTTTTCCAATAACATTTGAGATATTGCCTTTATGATTTCGTCATCACATTCTGAAACCTACATCATGTTTTCTTCTCTTTAAGCCATGACTGATAGTGTGAAAAATAAGAAGGTAAAAATTATAGTTTCTCAACTCTATAAAGAGAATAAGATCACTGATAGAAAAGATAGACTCAAAAAATCCTATTCTAAATCTATCCAAAAGACTTTAGAAGCCAATGAAGAGTTTGATAAAATCAGTTATAACAATTGGGTTTCTATTTTTGTTTCCAAGAAATAAGTGAACATGTCCTTTGTTACTTGGGAATCCTATGATTAATTACCTTTTACCTTCATATTTCTTCAATCACTCATCATTCCCTCATATTTAATCAAATATTTCTTCACTTGCATTTCAAAATGTTAGGAGCATTAATCAAAACCTTCGAATTCAAATCAAAATCAAATCAATCCATCATTCACACCTCAATCAAGCAATAGGTTGAAAGAATCAATCCAATAGTGTCTCATAGACCTTTAATAAAATCAAACATTAATCCCTTGATACTTTGAGAGATGAGTCTTTCTCTAGTAGTTTTAATCCAATCCTCTTTTGTTTGGGGATTATTAGTCTATCACCCAAATAAGAGAAGATTTTAAATCAAATCAAATCCTTTGTTTGCACAATCACAAGGTCTTGTGTCACCTAGGTTTTTTTCAAATCTCTAAATCAAATCAATCTTTGAGGCTTAGTTTCTCTTTAATCCAATCAATCATTCAGGATTAGTTCCTATCAAATCAAATCTAATCAATCCTTGAGGCTTAGTCCTCTTAATCTAATCCAGATCTTAGTCCAAGTTTCTCCTAGTTCATCAATTCATTTCTTCATCTCATCATCTTCCATCAATATTTCAAAGTTCATCAATACAATTATTCTAAGTTAACCCTTGCATGGTACATACCTAATCTCAAGATAAGATAAGACATGAATTTGTGACCATGGATAATGATCAAGTAACTACCTATCAAGAATACTTTAATGGAGATGAGGAACTACACATGGAATCTGACACGGTCATAACTGAAAGTGTCAATGAAAATCCATGAGCCAAAGAGTTCTTTGAAGATCCTAACAACATGAGCTTAGTGGAAGATCTAATCCAAGAAAATAGTTCTAATATCTTCTTGAACCTTATTCAAAGGGGTGTCACACTCCTTGATAGTTTTGATGAGACCTTTCTTGAGAACAATTTGATTCAAACCAAAAAAGGCAAGGTTGTTCCTGCTATGCCTTCAACATCTGATAACATGAATCAACCTCCCAATAATATGCTTGAACAAATGTGACAGCTCCTAAGTATGCCCAACTCAAACAACAAAACAAATAATAGAGTGAACAATATTGACTCAAATGTGATTCATGGACCTAAACATCCACTAGGATCATCAGGACGATGCTTCACTTCAATTTTCTCAAATCCTAGTGGAATCTTAAAGAATAAAATTTCTTCACATACAAACAACACCAACCTCCCTCCCGACGGACACAACATGAGTCCTCCACCTCTAGGAGGACATAACACGTCATTTGGAGGAAGCAAAAATCAAGTTCATACAATCACCAACAATAATCCTCTCAAGTTGGTGTAAAATATCAATGAGATTAAGATCATAGTGACAACTATGCATAAAGATGGGAAGAAGGAATTCTCTTTCAAATAGATATGTCCTTATCCATTTGGTAAATCAATCAGTATTCAGCCATTCCCCACCAACTTTGAGATTCTTAAATTTGATAAATACAAGGGATAATTATGCCATGTACAACATCTGAAATAATTCTATGTATTAACTCAAGAAGTCACCCACAATGATTATTTCCTTAAAAGAATCTTCACTAGGATTCTTGGCAGTCCTTCCCTTGAGTGGCTAATGAATCTTGTTCCCAACTCCATATCAACATTCCCTAATCTTGCTGAGAATTTTGATGCCCAATACTCTTATAACATTGAATATCAAGCATCACTTAGTGAATTATGCAATACAAAGCAAAGAAACAAGGAAACCTTTGCTATATTTATGCAAAGTTGGCAACACCTTGCAAATCGTATGCCTTGGAAAATTCTAGATTCACATCTCATCAATATCTTCACTAAGAATCTAGTTATAGAAATGTCATTCCAAATGAAAATGGTTGCCCCAGACTTGTTTGAGACACTCATTAAGAAGGGAAAATCTATCAAAGATGGACCTTTAATGAAACAGGTGATTAAACATTATCCCTCTAATTCATCTAACAACACCAATGATAAACCCAAGTTCTAGTCCAAGAACAAATGTGTTGTTAATGATGGAGTGATGGATGCTAAGCATGTCCAAAATGTTCAAGAATCTAATAATAACAACCAAGGAAATCAGAATAGAAATAATCAGAACAACAATAATATGAACAATAACCAGAGTAATCAAGGTAATTAGACCAATCCAAACAATCAAAATTAAAACTGAGAATCAGGTTATCATGGTTCCCTATTCTCATGTTACAATAGAAAAAATAACAATCGTCAACCACCACAGTGACAAAAATTCACACAGCTAGTGGATTCCCTTGATGTCATCTTTCATTTTTTAGTCAATTAGGGAATGATGGTCTATCTTAACATGAGGCCTTATGATGACAACCAATCAAAACCAAACTAGTACAAGGATAATGAATACTACAAGTATCATCACATTAAAGGGAATGAAATCAAGAAATGCATGAAATTTCACCATTTTGTCCAAGATTTGATCCACGATGGAAAAATTAAGGTAGAAGGTCAAGATGCCTCTACCTCCGATGCCAAATTGAAAATTTATTCTAAACCTTTTCCAGAACACAATAAAAATAATGCCTCATGATCTAAAGGCTTTGCCTACGATTACACCACAAACAAGATCTCAAGAGATTAATGCACTTGCGACAGCCTAAAGGAAAATGATGTATGTGGATTTGATTCACTGTGTGGCCACACCGAACAATCTAAAACCCATGTAAACATGTTGACTCTAAAGATTTTTTATTACAATATTACCACTTGTCATCCTTGAGTCATTGTACAAGTCACTGCACAAATCCACCTATTGTAGATCCACCCACGGCACCATCAACATCTACATGGCCTACGTCATTTTATGACCTTCTTTCCCAACTAAAGAATAATCCTACATATATATCCATCCTAGAGCTTCTGCATACATTCCCTATCCACAAAGAGGTCCTTGAGAATGCCTTGACTAAGTCCTATATTCTAGAAAATATCAATGCATCCTAGTTCCAAGAAATGATTGGAGATTTAGCTTCCCAAAAATACCTAGTATTTACTGACAAATATTTCCAAGGTCCCAATCCTCACTACAATTAACCCCTACATATCCAAGTCATAATTCATAACACCCAAATCAAAAGAGTCCTCATAAACAACAGATCTAATCTGAATTTGTGCACTTTAAGCATGATCTGCAACATCAGTCTTTTTGAGGACCTTATTGATGTGAACAAGAGAATCATAATAAAAGAATATGGTGATGGAGAAAGGGTCAGTAAAGGTCTCATTGCACTCCCCTTACAAGTGGGCACAGTCCTTATTGAAATAGTCTTTCATGTTATAGACCTATATCTACCCTATAACATTCTTTTGGGTAGACCATGGATATATTCTATCTCAGGTGTCCCATCCACATTTCATCAATATTTCAATATCTTGCACCATGGGTCCGAAATAACAATCCTTGGAGATCATGAACCCTTCCAATATTACAAGAGACTAGAAGATAAGAAATCTAACTATTACCCAATGAATGATTATGTATGTCCCACTGAATGAGAGGCTCCTTTCCAACCTACATCTTTTCAAGATAAGGAAAATAAATTTGACCAAACCAAAGGAAAATTTTACTCAAGAGAAGATCATTGAGTCCAAAAAGAAGGTTAGATTCACAAATCAAGGTATGGGGAAATATAAATTTGAAAACACCATGTGTATTGGTCAGATCCCCCTCTCCCCCAAGTCTTATGGTAAACCTTCACAACTCTTCCCTAAGGGAGATAAAGAAACCATGAAATACAAGAAGACCACATTTGAATATTGTGGATCTATTTCAAATGAGCACATGGAACATAATTTCCTATCCTAGATATTTGATGATGAAGAAGATAAACCTATGGACATCCCTAAGGGGAAGTATGTTAAAGCCACTCCTATTGTCAAAATAATGGGATATCATGGTATTGGCCTTGGAGGAAAAGAAACTAGAAGGAAAACTCTTATCAAAGAAAATGGGTACCCCCGTAGAAAAAGGATTGGGCTCCATAGAGACTAAGAGAAATTTTTGAAGAAGGCATAAATCAACTTTGGATGGAATTACAAATATATGCCTAGAATAGTAATCTAGTTGTACATCATCTTGTTGTTGATCTAAAAATCAAACCTGTAAAAAATAATTATGCAAGATGCATCCACAAGTTCCACTCTTAGTAAAAGTAGAACTAAAAAATATGTTCAAAGCATAATTCATCAAGCCTATAGATTATCTTGAGTAGGTCTCAAATATTGTACCAGTGGGTAAACCAAATGGGAGCATCTGAATCTGTTCTAATTTTAGAGATCTTAATCTCACTTTTCCTAAGGGTGAATTTCCACTTCCCAATATTGACATCATAGTGGATTTTACTGTTGGGCACAAGATTTTCTCCCTAATAGATGAATTTTATGGATATAATCAGATTTGTATAGTAGTAGAGGACCAGCATAAAACTACATTCACCACACCTTAGGGTATATTATGTTACCAAGTCATTCCCTTTGGTTTCAAAAATGCAAGCGCCACATATCAGAGATCTGTGAAAACTATCTTCCATGACCTCCTTCATGTGATTATGGAAGACTATGTGGATGATATTCGAGGAAAATCTAAGACGTGAGAATCACACATTGTTGTCCTTACCACAATATTTGAAAGATTGGAGAAGTAAAAGGTTTGATTGAATCCCAAGAAATGTGTCTTTGGTGTATAATCAGATAAGTTGTTAGGCTACATTGTCTTTTGCAGAGGAATATAAGTGGACCCTAAGAAGGTGAAAGTCATCTTGGAGATGGCACCTCCTAAGACTCTAAAACAACTGTGTATCTTGCAAGGAATAATTCAGTCCATCTAAATATTTTTGTCACAATTAGCTGACAAAGTGCATCCTTTCTCCCACCTTCTAAGAAAGGATATCAAATTCATTTGGGATTGTTTGTGCCAAAAGGCCTTTGAATAACTCAAGGAAAATCTAGCTAATCAACCAGTGTTGGTCTCGTCCATTCTAGGATGACCTTTAATTCTATACATCTCAGCAACTACATTGGCAATGGGTGCTCTTCTAGAATATTTAGACGATAATGCAAAATCAGTGTATCATCTACTAGCTCAGTATACCTTTAGTGGGTTATGAGCTCAATTATACAGCTATTGAGAGTGCTTTCCTAGCTGTAGTCTTTTTCATGAAGAATCTATGTCATTACATGCTCAATCATAAAATAGAGTTGATAGAAAAGATTGACCCACTCAAGTATTTTTTATCTAAAGCTACTCTGATAGGGTCATGATACTTAGTGAGTTTAATATTGTCTACACAGAATGCAAAGAAATCAAAGGGAAATAAATAGTAAATCAACTTGTAGGAGCTCCCATTCCAGGATATCATCCTATTGTCACATATTTTCCAGATGAAACCATCATGACTTTTACCCCTAGCATTTAGTAAAGGATCTACTTTGATGGATCATTCACTCAAAAAGGATCGGGGGCAATATTTTGTTTGTTATACCACAAAGCGATCTAATCCTTAAATCATACAAATTGAAATTTACATGTACCAACAACATAGTAGAATATGATGCCTTGGTCATGGGGCTTTTCCAAGCTGTCAAATGGAAGATCACAAGTTTTCTTATTTTTGCTGACTCCAATTGGTTATCAAAGAAGTAACCAATGAGTATTGGACAAAAGATGATAAGATTCTTCCTTAATAGCACGTGGTCGAAGATCTTAAGCAATATTTTATAGATATCATTTTCTAGAAGATCCCTAGAGAAAACAATAAAGTAGCAGATGTCATGGCTACCATTGGCTCCTTGATATCCATGCCAAAGACAAGTACACGATGAAAATTTCTTATCGAGAATCTCATGGTCCCTTCCTATGACTAGTCAAATTTTGAGATGGTGCATGAAATTGTTGGTCCTGAATCACCATGGTACCAAGAAATATTTGCCTACCTTCATGGTAAGATCATCCATCTCACCCTTATGCGTAACCAATAGAACACCTTCATCCATCGTACATCTCGCTACATAATCATTGGAGACACCCTATTCTAGAAACACTTTGATGGAACTCTTCTTCGATGTCTAAATTCAGAGGAAGCACAACAACCTTAGAAGAGGTACATCAAGGAATCTATGGATCCCATTCTAGTGGTCTCACTTTAGCAAATAAGTTGCTACGCATTGGATACTACTGACCAACAATGGAGCAGGATGCTTATCACTATGTAAGGAAATGTGTTCCTTGTTAGGAAAAAAATGATTTGATACATGCACTTGCTCAATCCCTCTAACCCACCATCACATCTTGGCCTTTCTCTCATTGGATTTTTGACCTTGTGAGCCAAATATTCCCTAAATATACTAATAAAAACAAGTACATTCTAGCTACCATAAATTATTTTACCAAGTCGGTTGAAGCAACTCCCCTCACCTACACTATCGGAAAACAAATTTCCAAGTTCATCCTAAACTATATCATTTGTCTCTATAGCATCCTAAAATATCTCCATACTAATAATGGATCACCCTTCAATAATAAAGATGTCATAGAACTCTGTAAGAAATTTGGCATTACCCAGCATTGCCCATCCAAATACTTCCCGCGGGGCAATGGTTAAATTGAGGCTACAAATAAAACCATATTGAAAATTCTCAAGAAGACCATCAATGACATTGGCTGCAATTGGCACCTACAAATCAATCCCTCCCTCTGGGCCTACCAGACCTCTATCTATACTCCCACTAGTGCCACTCCATTCTCCCTTGTCTATAGTATTGAGGCTATCCTCCACATCAAAATTAAGCTCCCTTCCCTTAGGATTTCTCTCAAGAACCTGATGTCTAAAAGAAGAATACCTAGTTTCCCACTTGCAAGAGTTACATCTCCTCGATGAGAGATGCCTCAAAGCCCTTAACAGCCTCTATGTGTATCAAAAATTTATGTGCTTACAATTCAATAAGAAGATCAAACATCATGATTTTGAGGTTGGTGATTTGGTCCTACAATACAACATGAAAAACCTCGAGAGCCGAGAAAAGAAAGGAAAGTTTGAACCCAATTGGTTGGGTCAATTTTTTGTTACTACCAAGTTCAATTCTGGGGAATATTAGATAGAAACATTTGAGGGAGATCCACTCCCTGATCTTGTAAATATTCTCCATTTAAAGCACTTTTATGTGTAGTCCAGTATTTAGTTCTTATATAGTGTCTATTCAGTTGAAAATGTAATACCCTCTCCTATGATGATACTTGGACTTTCTGATTTGTACATTCTATTATGATGGTTAGAATTATAAATTTACATTTATGTTTTGTGGATGATGATATGTTTATCAGATGATTGATATGCTCATTTATGGTTATCATTTATATGTTCATGAAATTAGAAAACCATCTATCTTTATATGTTTTATGGAGCTAACCCAAGGATTTGAATCTAACCATTATCATGATGTTTTATGTCTCATGGATATGTGTCTGATGTGTCTTCATGACTTAGGATGAAGTCATAGTTACTCACTTAGTTGAGGCCCACATGATGTATCGATCCTGGTCATCTATTTTCATATATATCTAATTTGTATGTATATCCATATGTATACATGTATCTCTTCTTGGTGATGCAAGATTGTAGGTATCGGGTATCATCTCCACCTAGCTTCACAGGTCTGAGCGATCCCTCAAAATCCTCAATCATTGTTGTTGTTATGGAGATATCACCAGGTTCCATGGGAAGGAACTCTACCTTTGATCCTTTTATCCTTAGGTGGGGAGTTCCTGAGTTAGTCCCTTGTGTGGATAATGTATTTATGTGTCCTCTTAGTTTATTGGTTTGTGGATCTTATAGCTTGTTTCTTGTCTTTCATGTTCATTGAGAATGAGGTTTTGAGTATGTTAGCTTTTATTGTCTTCATGGTATGTTTGATTTTGTTAATATATTTTGATGTGAATTATTATTCATGTGAGGGTATGATTTATTGATTTATCTTCGTTAGTAGCTACTTATGTACTAGTGCATCTTGTTAGGAATGAGTTAGTATGTGATCAAATCTTGTGATTTTAATATCAATAATAATAAAGAATTCTATGATATTATTTTATAATATTCATAATAATGAAATGCCTATGGCAACAATAATAATAATTGTTTTAATAATAGTGGTATATTTCACCTTATATATCACTATTGTATTTTGTAAAGAATATGGAGTAGTGTATGAATAAATAATATGTTTTATAATAATAATATTATGTTTGCAATAATATTTATAATAATAATAATAATATATGTACACATAGGCATATGGGTGCACACATATGAATATGCATACATATATTTATATAATTGTTGGTGAGTAAGTAATTATTGCATTGTATTAATAAATAATTAAATAAGTTAATGGTATGGTAAATGTGTTGGAAATAATAATTACTATTACCTTCCTTAAATAAAGGAAACATAAATTAGATTATGGTAATAGGTAAATATAGTTATATCTCTTCCGAGAAAGACTTTAATAATATTGTTTAAGCCTAACTATTAACTGATGGATAGTTGGGATGGTTGCATCAGTTGGATTACCTGTGCAACCACCTCCTCCAATCTATATACAAGAAAGATTTCCTGTGTGAAAGGGTATTGGATAGGAGTTGATTCGGAAAGAAACAATAACAAGATTAGTATTATGCTTGTAGGAAAGATATATTTGTGAGGAGAGGATTCATTATTCTCTGAGATTGGCATTTGGTTGTGCCGGGTAGAGGCTGGAGATTGCATCCAAAAGGATTGAAGGAGTGTTGAAAGGGTTTGAGAGGATTGGACTCGTCTTCATCAACCAAATCTCCGCAAGACTCCAAGTTGGAATTCATCCTGAGAGTTAACTCTCCTTTGTGATATGAAATGATGAAATTTTGGTTAAATGTTTCTATGTATATTTGTTGTTGATATGGATTGCAGAATGTTTATGTTATATATCATTATGCCTATATTAGTGATTTGAAGAGTAGGATCATGTTTAATGGAATTATTTCCTGTATTGTATGTATACGAATATTTCTACATTTGTAAGAGTCTATAGACTCCTTAGTATTCTCCTTGTATCTCCTTTCTTATCCATAATGTCCATGAGTGCTTCCAGACTTTAGAACTTTTGTTTCAACCCTATTATTCCATATCTGTTTGTGCACCACCTTTCTTCATCTAGATCTAGAACAAATTTTTTGGATAGATAGGATGGATTGATGGGTCATTTTCAAAGGGAAACTGGGAAATCTCAAATGGGTCGTGCCCAAATTAGGCAACCATAGCCCCCATAATGCCCAGTTTTACCCGCAAGTCAGAGTTGACAATCATATTTTGTAGTTTCTAGCAGTCAGTGTCAACCAAGCTATTAGGGTTAACCAAGAAATTAGTGTCAACTGAGCTGCTAGTGTTAACCGAGTAGGTAGTGTAAACTAAGGTGCTAGTGCTAACCGAGCAATCAATGTAAACTGAGTAGGTAGTGTCAACCAAGCAGCCAATGTAAACCAAGTAGGTAGTGCTAACCAAGCAGTCAGTGTAAACTAAGCAAGTAGTGTCAACCGAGAAAGATAGGATTTATGTCAGTGTAAACCAAGTAGTCAGTGTAAACCGAGCCGGTAGTGTCAACCAAGCAAGACAGGATTTATGTCAGTGTAAACCGAGCAGTCAGTGTAAACTGAGCAAGTAGTGTCAATCGAGCAAGATAGGATTTATACAAGTTAAATTAGGTACCTTTCAGGATGATTGAGATAGGTTTTAGCTTCATAGGAGTTAAGATACAACTTCTAATTTTTGAGATTTCTAAAAAAATTCAAACTTAGTTAAATTTCAGGCGTATGGAATTTTGTATAAACTATATGAAATTTTGTATAAACTACATGGAATTTTTGTATAAACTATATATGTTCATTATGTGTTAGGTAGAGGTTATATGGTGCATTTATATGCTTTAATAGGGTTAGGATGTGTGTAGGAAGTAGGGTTAGGGTTTAGGATTGTCTGGAGGATCAGGACTATCCAAGGTCTCCCTAACCGCTCCTAATTTTCCTAAACATCCCTAAACTCCCCTATTCTTTCATGTTCTTTGATGTAAGTGTTTATGATGTGTTTTATTTCATGTATGATGTATTTGTGATGTGTGGGTTAAGGATAGAAACCTAAGAACACTAAGTGAGTGGCTCTCAGTGCAGGGTCGGGGCCCTAAGTGGCTAGTACCAAGATAACCGACTGAAGAGTTATTTAACAAGTGATAATTTAATTAAAACTTATGGGAATGGGTTCAAACACTAAAAATATTAATATATTTCTCTCATGCCATTAGTGCTAATAAAGGCTATGGATGGGAGTGGGAGAAGGTACGTATATGTAGGTGCGATCGAATGGCACTTGTCTGTATGAAAGGAATTTGGTTCTGCATGTGCCTACTTGGGGGCCGGGGGCTAGAGTGGCTAGTACCAAGACAACCCAAGGGGTGAGGGCTATGTGATGACACTCACTTAGGTTGTTTCTTAGAGTTTCTACCAAGCCTTAGAACCTTTGGGAAAAGATTTATACTTTGACTTTTTTTTCATTTGCTATTTGGGAAAGGTTACCCAACCCTAGGTATGGCCTAGCTATTCCTTCTTTGTGGACCTTGGTGTTTATCTCCTAGCATGGGGGAGTGGACCTTTTGGTATCCACGTGGTTGGGTGGTAAATCTTTTATCGAGTTACCTCTTGCGGATGTAGTGCTTAAGGATTCATGCTTGCATAGTGTTCCAGTTTTGAAGAATGAAGACTTGTATTTCATGATGTAAAATTATTGTTACCTCCCAAGAGGAGATGAATGTAATGTAATCATTAATGTATTTCAAAATGATGTATTTGGAATGGGTAGACTTAGGAAAAAGGAAAAGGGAAAGCATGAACTTTATGTATATGATGTATGTTGGAAAAGAAAGAAAGGACTTTGTAACATTTCAAGTAAAGTAGTATGTTTCTCATTATTGATTAAGTGAAAAGATATTGAAAGAAAACAAATGTAATATTTGCAATGTATCAAATGTTTAGACGGTCCTATGATATGGTATTAATGTGTTAAATGTTATATTGTTCATAAAGGATACTTAGGAATATAAATGGATTTAAATGGCAATTGAAATGAAAGTACTTAATATTTCTTTATAAAGAATCTACAAATGTTGTGAGGTAGTTTGATTAAGAAGTAACTCAATTTTTTAGTACACTAAATGGACTAAAATGAATTGTGCATTAAATAAGAAGGGAACCTTGGAGGAATCTAAGTCAAACTATGTTTTGTTTATGTAATTCTTTTTAAAGTTTCAAAAAATTTCATAAATCATTACTTAGGTTTTCTTTTACAAAGAGAATATTTGTTCTCTTCCCCAGTTCCCTTGCGGGGCATGACAGAAAATCTTAAAAATTAGAAAAAAATTTGCAAAAAATCCAAAAAAAATAGAAATTCAAAAAATTCCAAAAAATAATACATATGATCCTGGAAAAATCCTAAAAATCAGAAAAGCAGAGAAATCATGAACAAATCAAAAAATTATCAAAGCCCTAAATAGTAGAAAAAGTTCTTGAAAAATTATTGTCTTGGTGAAAACCTGGTAAACAGACGCCATGACAAAAAAAAGAGTAAAGAGAAATAAATTCCTCCAATAATGAAAACTTGGCAAACAAGCACTCTGGGCAAGTACCATGGTGAAAACCTATTTCACGCACCATGTGTAGTAGATTTGGATCCAATCCCTTTTCCTACCTGCTATACATATCCACATCCTTCATCGCCTTTCCATATCCATGCAACATGTCCTCGTCATATTCCTACTCCTAGTCATGTTCCAAGTCCCTATTCTACACGTCGCAATAAAAATCCAAGAAAAATCCCTATAAACTGAGCTTAACCCCATCACACTGAGATTTTCCCAAAAATAGTGACCACAAAAGTGCTTATCAAATCCAACATCGAGATTTAAAAAATTGAGCTCTTGTTCCTTCCCCATCCATTGCCAGCAAATATTTATCTTTATCAGTCAATCAATCTTTACCCTGTAGGATGCACCTTTCCTTAGTTGGCTCAAATAAAATCCATCAATCCAATCTTGTTCATGGCAAGAACTTTGGACTGAATGATTGCTTGGTTATGAAGCCTTCTTTGTTGATTTTATCCTTTTGTGTCAGTGGATCCTACCCATGATTGCTTCAATCTTTCGTATCTTGGTATATTGTGAATGACAAAACTTGATACATGTGTCAATTGCAGTGTGATCTATTTGTTGATACTTTAAGAGAATTATTGTTAGTTTCTAAGTTGTGATTATGCATATCTTATTGGGGGTAATAGGTTAGCACACTTACGTCCCTTAAAAGACTTGGGTGTGCCCAGACCTCTCCAGTAAGTATATGTCATTAGTTCCATCATGACTATGAAATCTACATATATGTTCCTAAAGTTATCTTGTGTGTCTAAGAATCTAATCATGCAAAGGAAACATGTCATTTGTTCTTTTATAACACAGGATGCATACCTCCTTTAGAAAAATTAAACTAGGGTCTTCTCTCTGACATAAACACAAGTGATCCCACTAAATCATGTAGTCATGTTGCATTATAGTTATTTTTTTCATTTTTGTTTGAGATAAGGGTTTTTTTATTCACCCTTCCCTCGCCCCCTTTCATCTAATATAAACCCTCATCTTGATCATTTCCTTTGTCCCTACCACTCTAGCCCTAGGTGGCTCTACCCTAGCGAATGGGAAACTCCTTCCTACCCCCATCCTTCCAGGAGTTGGAGACACCTTTCTATAGACAAGAAGTTCCTCCCTAGGGGGGGACGCTTATTTGTAGATGGATGGCTCCACCCCGAGCGGAGATGCCTGCTCGTCCATAGATAGGAGGCTCTGTTGGCAAGCGGAGATGCCCATCTATAGACAGGAAGCTCTGCCACCCTTGGGCGTCACCTATGGGTGGGTGGAGACGCCGGCCAGGGGATGGGCATCTCTGTGCTATTGTTTGGCGAGAAATTATGCTTATTAGGGGACAAGCTTTTCTACCACATCCCCCCTCCCCCTTTTCCCCTAACATCTAAACCCCCCAGGCACAAAAAAATAATAATAATGCTTTTTTTAATCTACAAACATTAAGAAATTAAAAAAATATAGCATAACATAAAGGTATGTTTTTGAACTCACCGGATTGCTCAGGTCTGTTGTTCGCCGGTAGACCCTCCCCTTTTTTTAAGTCATGTAGAAGTCCTTTCTTTCGTGAAAATTTTCCAAAAAATTTTGTTTGCCCTATTTTCTCGAGGGGGCACATCCTCCTACTACCTTTTCTTCTGCACATCCCTTAGGTCCATTTTTTCCTGTGGGGCATTTACGTTTTCTTTTCTTTGACACGATGCCATTTTTTACACCACATCAAAGAGGGGCAAAATGTAGACACCTAAATTTTTCCATTCTAACACTTACATTAATTTAATTTAATTTAATTAATATCCCTAATAACATTATAGTTAATTTTAATTAACTATATTTATTATATTCATCTATCCATTTAATTACATTTATTTAATTAAATAAATTCATTGTTTATAGTATTTAAATTAAATTTAAATATTGCCTCCTAATGTATTAAATTCAATTTATCACATTTTTCTCCATATCCTTCTTTTAAATAAATTTTTAATTTATTTATTCCTCCACATGCTTCATTTCTACTAAACCATGATTAAGTTAAGATTTATTTAATTTAATCTTAATCATAACCTAGATCCTACCATACACACATCACTTTCTATCTAATGAGCCTATTTACTAATTAACTAAGGTTAGTTAAGTTAATTTGCATCTTCCTACAAAATTAGTCCTAATTATTTTCTCACACGTGTGAGCGAATAATTTAAAATCCACTTTTTCAAAAATTGCTAAAAAAGCCTAAACAAGGCTTCTTACATTTTTTATGACACCTTTTATACTTTCTGAAAATGTGAAAGTTGACCTTCTCTTACACACCCTTACACATTTGTCTCCTACTTGTCATTGACCTATCCCTTTCCAAAGTTGCTCACACATGTGTGAGAAACCTTGGTTCTCTCATCGTCTTACATATTTTGACCTTTGTCATTGACCCATCACATCCCAAGTTTTCACACATGTGTGAGAAAGATGTGGACTTTTCATTGCTTATGTGTCTCCTTGGTGACACCTATGCAGATGCCACATAGATTCCACCTCACCCCAACCCTCCAAAAAAGTATAAATAGGACCCTTATCTCAAGAAAATGATAGAGAATAGACTTTTTGTTTTGAATTCATTTTTGCATTCTAGAGATAGTATGCTAGTTATTGCATCCATTGTAGTCTTCATTTCTAAACCTTTGGTAGTTGTCTGCATTCATGGTAGATTTAGAGTTTGAATCTTAGATAGTTTCATTGATTGATAATCATAGTTTCATGCCTTAGCTTCTTCTACTCTTTGATTTTTTGCATTGAATGCCTGAGGGTTGCTTCCATAACTCTTCCTTGAGTATTTCAATCTTTCATCACAATCTAGTTTGCATTCATTTCAATATATTTTAGTGGGATCAATACTTGTGTTGGGAGAGCACACCCACACCCTATCTAAGAGATTAAATCAAACAAGTCTTGATTGCACTTGCTTCATGCTCATTTTAGGTTATGTAGAGAGTCGTGTAGGAATTAGAATAAACATGATTTCTTGTTAGTTTAGATTTGGATATGAACATGTACGACTAACATTTGATTGTTTACACTTGTTCCACACAAATTGCTTTTCCCCATATACAGATATATATTTAGATGGAATTAGATATATGTTTAGTTCATGTTTCTTTTTCAACAATAATAATATATTAAATTGTATCAATTATATTTTACCTATTACAGACCTTTTCATGATTTGGCCATGACACAGATCCTACCTCATTGATATGGTAGGACTCTTGATCATCAAAGGGTACCATCATTTGTAGAACATCTTTCAGAAAAGAAGAAAAGGAAAGAGGTAATAAACAATTTAATTTTAAAGAAGTTATAATTCAATATAGTTATTTTTATGTTAATTTGACAATTGTAAGCTATTGTTGACATAAGTAATCTAATCTCTTATTTATATTTTTATTGTGCAAGAATCTTCAGAGCCATCTATTCTTTCAAAGAGGCTCAATTTTGATGCTCCACCATAGCCATAGGATTTGATAGAGACATATAGTGTCAAATATGGTCTTTTGATAGAGAAATGTTGTATTCATTCAGAATTTTTTCTTATATATAGATTTGGAGATGGTATATACCACATTTTTGTAAAAATTTTACTAAGTTGGCATAGATGTCATTTTTTTATACAAACTGTACACTTGATTATTCTACAATTTGATATATAAAACTTGATATTCGATCTAATTTTTTCATTTTGTCAATGTCTTCCTACTTTTTAACTTAAAATTTGAATGCATATTTAGTTTATAATGGTTAAAAATTATGAACACTAGCATGTTATGGATTAATGATGTTGTACTTTAATAAAAAAAAATTATAAATTATAAAATTGATATTTGATATAAATTGTAAGTGTAAAATATGGTTGCCTTAGAAAACTTCACAAATTTTATGATCACTTTCACATTTGTATTAATCATAACATGTATGCTTAGTAATGACGGATACATGTAATAAAATTGGATTTAGTTTCATGTGCTACCTCCTTTTCTCTTTGTCATAATTGAATATAAAGACACATCGTCAAGATGATTTTTAAGATTGAGTTTATGTAGATGTAATAAGTGTGGTTAATTGTACATAAAATTTTTGAATATGAGTCAAATTGTATACCTAAAATACATTATTAATGACAACACATTTTTTCAAGTAGGTTTACCCTAGGCATGGTCTTGTTTTGTCTCCCAACTCATTCGAATGGTTAACTCCATACCCTAGTGGTGCTATCCCTTAAATGCTTTAAGTGCAAAAAAAGGTCAAACTTTGACACATAGTTTCTCATAGTTTATGGAACTTACCAATGATCTATTTGAACCTACAAGGTCTTGTGGGGCCCCTATACAATGAGATATCTTAGATTCTCATTGAGACTTATAGTCATTTTCTTGAGATATCTTAGGTCATTTTCTCATTGAGACTTATAGTCATTGACACAAAAATGATTAGAGGCATGCAATACAAAGTTGTGAAGTAGTCTAATTCTCTTTTCTTTTATCATGGTCCTAAACAATGAGTTCCAAAATATCTGGTTAGGCGGGATCACCCTAGGCATGGTTGTGTTCTACCTCCAAACTCATCTAAACTATCAATGCCATAACCTAGTAATGTTATCCCTTAAATACCCTAAGTGAAAAAAATATCAAATTTTCATGGATATTTTATTGGAGTCCATGATACTTACAAAATATCTATTTGAACCTACAAGGTCATGTGAGGCCCCTCCACAATAACTTATCTCAAATTTTCAAGACTTGTATCCATTTTCTTATGGGGATAAGTTTTTAGTTGATGCAAAAGTCATCAGAGGCATGCAATGAAAAGTTTCAAAGTAGATTAATTATAGTTTTATTCATTGTGGACCCAAACTATTAGTGTTAACATGTCTAGTTAGGAGTTTTTACTCCACTAAGGGTCATGTTTTACCTCTGAACAATCAACACTATACCCTGGCGATGTTATCCCTTAAGTGCCTTAAATACAAAAAAATTATCAAACTTTGATGAGAAGATTCTCACAGTCTATGACACTTACCAAGGATATTTTTGAGCCTACAAGGTCATGTAAGGCCCCTCTACAATAATCTATCTCAAATTTTCAAGACTTGTAGTCATTTTCTAAGGTAGGAATTTTTTTGTTGACATGAAAAACATTAGAGACATACAATGAAAAGTTAGAAAATAAAATAATTCTTTTCCTATTTGTTGTGTCCTAATTTTAGTATCAATACATTTGGTTAGGTAGGTTCACCCTATGCATGGTCCAATTCTACCTCCTAACTCATATGAATGGTTAGCATCATACCCTAGAGGTGTTATCCCTTAAGCACCCTAAGTGCAAAAAAATTTCAAACTTTGACATGGAGTTTCTTAGAGTCTATGGAACTTATGAAGTAATTATTTGAACAGATAGGGTTAAGTGATTCCCCTCTATAGAAACTTATCTCACATTTTCAATAGTTGTAGTCATTTTCTTGGGGAAGCAATTTTTCTATAGAAGCAAAAATCATTAGAGACATGCAATGAAAAGTTACAAAGAAGCCTAATTCTTGTTGTGTTTATTGTGGGCTTGAATTGTCAATGCAAACACATATAATTAGGAAATTTTACCCTATTAATGGTCTTTTGTATCCTCCTAACTCATCCAAACAGTTAGATTCAACCCTAGCAATGTTATCCCTTAAGTACCCTAAGTGCAAAAAGTTGTCAAACTTTGATAGGAAGTTTCTTAGAGTCTATGGAACTTATAAATGATCTATTTAAAACTAAATGGTCATGTGAGGCCCCTATACATTAACCCATCTCTTATTTTCAAGACTTGTATCTATTTTCTTAGGGCAATAATTTTTTTGTTCACAAAATAATCATTAGATGGATGCAATGAAAAGTTGTAAAGTAGTCTAATTCTTGTTTTTTTCATCATAGGCCCAAACCATCAGTTCCAAAATACTTTTTTATGCAATTTTACCCTAGGCATGGTCTTGATCTACCTTACAACTAGTCCAAACGGTCAATGCCATACACTAGCGACACTATCCCTTAAGCACCCTAAGTGAAAACAAAATAACCCAACTTTGACAGACAATTTCTCAAAATTTGTGGCACTTATAAATGGTATATTTGAACCTATAGGGTCACATAAGGCCCCTCTACAGTAACCTATCTCATATTTCTAAGTCTTGTAGCTATTTTCTTAGGCTAATAATTTTTTTGTTTGATGCAAAATTTATCGGAGACATGCAATGAAAAGTGGAAAAGTAGCCTAACTCTTGTTATGCTTGTTGCAATCTCAAACCATTAATTCTAAAAGATCCAATTAGGTGGGTTTACCCTAGGTATTATCCTATTCTACCTCTTAACTTTTCTAAATGCACAACACCATACTTTAGTGATACTATCCCTAAGTGTAAGAAATACATACATGAAGAGAAACATAAGTAGTGTCTCTTGTATAGATAACTAGGGAGCACATGTTTGCACTTATAAATTCATCAAAATCACTCAAACATGTAATTTTACAATAATTTGTACATACATGGAAATATTAGATTTAGTAATCAACTAAAAATATCTACTTATCGTGGACTTACCTTCATTACCTATACCCACTCTGGCATTGCACCATTGCACAATAGTCACTATATCCCTGATCTAGACACCACCTTTGTACTTCAATTATTATCTTTCAATGAATATCCTTACACAGGCTCTTGTACCATCATACTCTCTCTTTCCATGTTTAGGCTCAACAAAACCTCCAAATATGTTAAAGACCATTCCTTACATGCATTCTAGTCAACTACTAGAACATCCTTGATCCTTGGACTATGAGTGTAGTATGACCATATGATTTTCTTACAATATCCAATGTTCCTTTCCATTAAATTCTCATAGAGAACTTCAAAACATACTTGCAAAAACTCTATTGAATGGGTATGATCATCGCTTATTTAGAAGTTATACTCTCTTATTATCCTTCTATCTTCCTATGTGCTATCATGTGCATGCATGAAATCTATGTGTACAAAAGTTTTACTTGTTTATAGTAGTAATACAAAGCTTGCACTTTATTCTGGGGTTGAAGTGTATAATTATCTGTAAAATCTACAATATATATAATTGTTCCAAGAGGAAATGTGTCCTTACACACCTTGAACTTCTCATCCAACCACCAAGTTCTATGTGTATGTCTTACGTACTCATAAACTAGTTTCTCTTGGAAAATACTCATGAAATCAACCACAAATATATATGTACTCACTAACTCACATCTCTTTAACTCTTTTCCATCTTTAACCACATATGTTTCTAACTTGTATTTTCCAAAAGATACTAGTTTGTTTCCAATTTCATGTGTTCTCTCTAAATTTACACATGCACATGTGTTCTCTCTATATTTTTACACATATTTTCATATTTTTTAAACAACCATAAGTAACACAAGATCCACTCAAAAACCTTATCTTGTAAAATATGCAGCAATCATCTCTCTTCCATAACAAACTTGAAATAAAGTCTCTCAATGACTTAGGAGGGACTTGTATACCACATTCCCACAAAACATCATTATGTGTGCAAACCACAACATATATGATGATATGTATCATAATACATGGAAAACTCAATATGCATTGTACAACAACATGTAGTTCATACATGATTTGTCTTAACATAAAAGAGTTTTCCCAAGTCAAAAAACCTTTCATTAATTTTGATTTGAGGATAGGTTTGAAGAAATTTCTCATAAAATTGTGTTTGTGTCATATCCAAAAAGTGCTTGGGGTGCGGTTTAATTTTTTTAGATCCTATTCACCTTCTAACAACATCTCTTTGATTGGGAAAAATTATTGTGCTGTCTTGCCAAAAAAAATCAATTAATTCTCTTAATGCATGAACAACAACCTTGTCTTTCTATGGGAGTCTACCTAAGAATGCCCAAAGAGATCATTCTTAGGATGTTCAATTGTTTGACATCTCCCCAAGGCATGGTGATTTGTTCTACTTACCTTAAATGGTTTACTTGTTTTTTTATCAAACAATATCTTTCATTTTTTTTGCCCATTATGGTTGATGCAAGAATATGTCCAGTGACATTGGCTATATTTCATGCTATATTTTTCTCACCATTGGTTTTAGATGTTCTTAAGCCAAGTATTTTCATGTGTCGCTAAAATTCATTTTTTTAATAAATTCAACAACCAATTGACACCTTCTAGTTTTATTTAGGCTCTCAAAATGGTGCTTTTAAATTTGATTAGTCAATCTTTTGCAAGGGCACTTGGGAATTTTATCAAGCGTTAGTTTAAAAATATTTTCATCAATGTCAATTAGATACTTTGGCCTCCTAAAAATAATTCTATGAGTTTTTTAGTGTTTCATTTTTTCTTCTTTTTTCAATTGGTACATTCAGTGTTAAGATTGGAATGTTTTCATTTGTGCTTATCTCAATAGGGGGTGATTGGAACTTGTTCATTCAATTATTTAGTTGGTGTAGAGTATGCACCTTATCCTTTCATTTTTTCCATTTCTTGTATTATTCTCATGCTCTCCCTATTTCTTTGACTTTGTACATCTTTTTTTTCATATGATCATCACTTGTTCTTTCCCATTGCACTTACCAATTGTCCTAAATCATCATAAAAGCATGAATGTCATCAAATTTGACAATCCAAAGTAATAAACAAAGAAAAAAATTGAGCAATAAAATTGATTATAGAGCTCAACCATTAGAAGTCATATAAAACAAAGGAATGTCTTACATAGTCTAAGAATATTTAAAAAAGGAGAAAAAATAATTGTAATAGGACCTTCAAAAAAAATGTATACTCTTTTAGTTGTTAACAAACTAATTTAAATCCTAGTAACACATACGTATTCATATTCCTAAATGTGTTTTCATTCTTGGATAAAAAAGAGATCATTTTGTACATGATCCCATGCAACGTCCATATTTTAGGTAATACATAGGCAATATTATGCTTACAAGTTTTTGAAACTATAACCATTTCCCCTTGGCATTGAATATGGGTGCATAACTTTAGAGGAAAAATTTGTGAATGGGCTAAGTTTCCTTAACCCATATGTGTTTTTTCCCCCTAACTTTAGTCTTGGTGTGATTTAATGGAAGAGAGGTGGGGTGGAGAGGGAGAAGAGAGGGATAAGAAAACATGGATACAAAGAGAGGGGGGGAGAGAGGGAGAGAGGAGGAACATAGAGAGAAGGGGGAGGGAGAGGGAGAGGGGAGAAAGAGGGAGAGAGGGGGAGAGGGAGATGGTGGAAGGGAGAGGAAGAAGATAAAAAGGGAGAGAGAGGGATAGATGATGGAGGGATGTGTGTGTGTGTGTGTGTTCACATGTGCATGTGTGCACGTGTGTGTGTGTGTGTGTGTGTGTGTGTGTGTGTGTGTGTGTGTGTGTGTGTGTGTGTGTGTGTGTGCGTGTTTTTGTTTGTGTGTGTGTGTGTGTGTGTGTGTGAGAGAGAGAGAGAGAGAGGTTTATTTTGAATCTCATTTACATTTTTTATCTCTCATTTACTTGTATATTAAGTATAGAGGGGGTGAGAGGGAGAGAGATACAAAAATATGGAAGAGGGGAAAGGATGAAGGGGGAGGGACGAGAAGGAGAGGGAAGGGAGAGAGGGAGAGAAGGGGGGGAGAGGGAGGGAGGGAGGTAGGTATGGGTAAGGGATAGGAAGAGAGAGATGGAGAGACATGGTGAGGTAGGAGAGGGGGAGAGGGAGATGAGGAGAGAGGGAGAAGGGCCAAAGAGAGAGAGAGAGAGAGAGAGAGAGAGAGAGAGAGAGAGAGAGATTCCACTATCTCTAGACAACTACTTCACATCTTTAAGTTTGACTGGATACTTCTAAAAGTTTGGAGTGGAAAAGTTTTTTTGATATATATAGACACATATATGTATATATATATAAATTTTATACATATACATACTTATATTATACATGCATACATACATAAACACCATATGTGTGTGTGTGTGTGTGTGTGTGTGTATATATATATACATACATTAATATATATGTGTGTGTGTTTGTGTGTGTGTGTGTGTACATATATAGATGTACTTTTTGTGAATTCAACTTTTTGGTCAAACTAATGTGTACAAGTAAAACCCTGATTGTATTATTTAACTATAATAACCCAATCGCATTTATTTAATCAAAACCGCATACGAGATTTTATGCATACATGTCAAGGCTTATAATTAGGCTTGGATGGAAAGCCTTTGGCGTGGACCCTCATTTCCCTCCTTTTGGCATATTTTTCCCTTCCAATCTAGTTTCTCAACTTCATCATCATCAGTTTTACACATTATGGAGTGGCTATTTATAAAATTACCCTCATAATTTCATGTCTCCTAAGATTTCTAACCATATAAGTTTTTCCAGATTTGAACAACATTAACATATTAATCTTTAATTTATTTTAATGTAATGTATCCATACTTCTTAGAGACATTCATATATTATTTTTACATAAATTTTTACCCATTTATCTAAATTTTAAATAAATTATATATTATTGTCTTACACTTCATTCTTTACGATCTAAAAAAACAATTTTTAATTAGTTTGGTGTAAGTTACCTTTGACACATGAATAGGTACATGATTTTCAGGAAGTGTCCACTTTAAAAAATCATATAAGAAATACTCAACAAAAAAATACACAAATTATAATACTCACTCTTTAACTATCTTTTTGCCAAAGGGTTTCTCAAAATACTAAATGTAGCTAAAAAGTTCATACAACACACGTCTGACACCATATTTTTGCTGAAAAAATTGAGAACCTTTTTTGGTGTGTGAAGGATTTGACCCCCTTAATCTTATCCATTTTTGAAAAACTTTACTTATTTAGAAACTAGATTCAAATTATTACACTTCATCTTCTTTTAGTATCATCAGGTTTTGAGTGCATGAGTAATCCTCCAAATTTAGGTTTAGCTAATTTCAGAATAAAAGTGGCCACTTATACCCCCCTTTTTATTCACCATTTTGGTGCACTTACTACCCACACTTGAATAACTCCTCTTACATAGTAGATTATTTTATTTTTTCTTACTTGTAATGTGATCCCCTCATGATTTTCTACTTATTATTGTTTCTATTTTATAGCCCTCTTTGTATAACCCATGTTGATTCATTGGTGTAAGGCAATAAAGGGACTATGTTACAAGTGTGATTGTCATTGCACCAAAAGATCAACCTATCAATGTCTGATACAACCACTAGGCTTATAGAATCCACATGAGGTGTTTAGTCCCTTGTCATGAATCCTAAAGGGAGCACTAATCATTTTTCCAACAATCTCCCCCTCAACATTACTTGAGGGGATTCGAACTTGTGACCAAGCTCTAATACCACTTGTTACGAGTGTGATTGTCATTGCACAAAAAGATCAACCTATCAATGCCTGATACAACTACTAGACTTACAAAATCCATAGGAGGTGGTTAGTCCCTTGTCATGAATCCCAAGGGGAGCACTAACTAGTTTTTCGTTCAGACCAAACCTGTTGTGACATTATTCTATTTATATCTTGATTATGCTATTTTTTGTCCATATGTTATGTTGTACATGTGTTATTGTTGTAAATGTGTATTTGTGTTGTCTACTTGGAGACAAAGCAAAGTTTTAAGATCTACCTATTTTTTTGGTATTTGCAATGTTGACCCAAAAAGATCCTTTGTCTTCATCTTATTTACTCTTCTTCCATTGTGCTCGTAGTTCCACTACATATGGGGGATGAGATCAATACATTACAATTTTTTTGAATATACATGAATTATCAAAATATACATACCAGCCCCAGAGTAAGTGGATCCCTTATGTGAGCTCCTTGTGTTGTGTGATCTATTTCCCTTGATTTTCTTGGGAGCAATATCATAGTGGAAATGTGCTTGTCTTTTGGATGCATGTATGCAACCTTTAAGATATTTCTCCCAATAAGATATATCTAATGGCTTTAACATGGGGGCATACACTATGATCTTTTTTACACATTATGCACACACCACAAATCACATTTTGTAATCATTTTTTTAGGTTACATAGTAAAATATTTTGTTTTCTTTGTAATATTCTCTTGACGGATTTCCTTGGATTCAATGCTTTCCTTTGTTATCTTTTGTACCATTTATTTTTAGTAAATTTATTATCATACAATGCTTTGATTGGTTATCCTTAAGGTGGTTTGACTAGCATAACACACCTTGGTATACTATCTATTCTCTCTTTTCACCAATCTCTTTACATGACTCAATAAGTTTAACCTTACTATGCCTACAATCATGCTCTCTCTCTCTCTCTCTCTCTCTCTCTCTCTCTCCCCATGTGTTGTTTCAATTTTCTTGGTCTTAGATTGATTAGGTCCTAGGTCACTTGGAGGCTTAGTGATCCTTGTCCTTTTTACCTTGATAAAAGTTTTCCAATGCTCTAGGTCTACTTTATCAAGAGTATGAATGCAATTTCATACTCTCGCTAAAGTGAGGGCTAAATGTAGCATCGTAAATTGCATCCTTATGCAATTTCTTTCTTAATTAGGCTCTAATTAAGCATTTCTATCCTTTTGTTCCCGATATACTTGATCCAACTCAATTTCACATTGAATTCCAACTTATTCTCTCCAAATATGACCTATGGTCCCAATTTGGGACTATATTAGAGGGAGTGAGGCACCTTGGGAACCCCACTCCCAAGGGAAAGCTAGCTTAGGTGCCCCACTCTTTGATGATTGGAACAAATTGAAATATGTTTTAACAGGAATTTGAAACTTGCATTGACATCCTTTGAGTTTAACACCCTACAATTGTTGAGAGAGAGGTATAAAAGAAAGTTATACTCCCTCATTTTTACATCAATCAAGTTCAATTCGATCTCTTGACTACAATTTCACATTTCAAGTCACAGAGCAAGAGATCAAGCATCTAAGGCATTGAAGACAAGGAGTAATTTGTAAATATAAACATTTGTGATGGCCTCTATGATCTTCCTATCCAAAAGTCAACATCAAGCATCTTCATGAGAATTTTGACATCAAGAAGGTTTATGAAGATACAAGTACCCCATTTTTAAAAACTAACCTCTTCTATACTTCAGCAAGCTCTGGACTACATTTCAATTTATTTCCAATTCAAGGTCAATTCCTAAATCGAGGTTTGATTTAGGCAAACCCCTTTCTACACAATATTTCCCTTCATTTTTGTGTGTAGGTATAGGTGGCAGACATAGGGAAAGAGATATAGTCAAATTAGGAGGAGAGCTATAGTCTACAATTTATCAGGTCAAAAACTATCAAGAGAAAATTTAGGACACCCCAATTTAGGGAGCGGGCCGACCTAGGTACCCAAATCCCTCTACTTCGACTTGAAATTTAGATACTAGGCTAATTATTGTCATTGTTTGCCAGATCTACTTCCAGAATTTGTCTCTCAACTCCCAGTCTACCTATGAATGTAGAAAATCACTTTTATACCCTATTTGGCCCTAGATCTTACATTCTTCATTCACAATTGCATAGTCATAGTTCCCTTTAGTGAAGGGTCACTAAATGCACTTAGTTCTTAAATCATCTTGAGCCTAGTGAAATATCCTCCTTCCAATAAATGGGATTAGTGTGAATTGGATTCCTTGTTTATATGCATGAATTTTTGGATCCTAGTTCATCTTTTTTAAATTTACACTAATTAAATGTATTACATGACTAACATGTTTGTTTATTCTATTATGAAAGGAAATAAATGACAATGCGGACTATGCTATCCTAATTAACAATAATAGAGCTAAGATTCATTTAAAGATAAGCTAAGCTATTAGCATACCTAATTCATTATTGGAGAAAAAGATGGCTAGGACTAACTAACAATGCAAGACTAAAACAATGGTGAACAAATCATAAAAAGAGCTTCTAACAAAAATCTACCAACCACTTCAATTGCGATGTCTTTGATTTCACATTTTGCATACATGCATTGGCTTCAAATTCTCTAAAGCCTTTTCGATAAATTCATTTTTTTTTGCAGATCTTGCAATAATTTCATTCAAAAGTTCATTTGCAAAAAATAATTAGCCAAAATAAGAGTGTTGGAAACACAAGTGGTCCCATATTCACATATTCTACAGGCACCAAGAAACAGGTTTACACAACCACCACAGATTTTACTGACATATTAATAATAAGATTTGGGATGTCCTGCAGGCGTGTTAAAATGTATTGAGAGTGCTTTGTTGATTCAAATCTTTTGAGATATTCCTTGCTAAATATATATTTTGTGCACATTCTGCAATCATTCTTGCAGATGACCTCTCTGCGAGGCATTGCATCAAACACTTAACATGTTTTGCCTGTGATTCCACATTTTGGCAGTAGAAACTATTACATCAAACATTTCAAATGTTTTGCCTGTGATAACATCTACGTTACATCATGCTTGACAATTCTCGATATTCTTTTTCAATCTTTCATTTGGCATTAGTTTAGCATTTGTGTTTGGATGAAAGTTTATAAAACCTTTATATCAAATCTTTCATGCATATCCTACTATTAACTTCCCTTTCATATCACTTTGACCAAAGTATCAATGAGAATAAATTTTCTTTTGAATGGGTATTTAATAGCTTGGAATACCACATGAAATGTGATTTTGACTTACATGATCTTCAATCTGGCTCACATGGTCAAGAGTTTACGAGCCTCCTTGTCATGTTGATGCATGGAATATGTTAATATCACTAGATTCCATGAAACCACATCTCTTTTAGACAGTTGGTTAAATGTATAGTGTGTGCTCTTACTTCTACATCTAGAATAAATCAGGATGTTTGTGCTTACTATGAAAACATCTGACAATAATTTTAATTCAATTATATGTTCATAAACATGCTTTCCATTTTTGAGAGCTGCTAAGTTGGCACATGTACTTAGAACACTTGTAAAGGTGCATTTATTCTGCTCAAACAAAACTTTTTCATTTGAGAAAATGATTTTATAGATTTTTCGCATTGATTATTTTGAGATATCATGCAATCATGGCATTCCTCGAGATGACAATTCCTTGAGAAATACATGAACTTTTCATGTTGTTCACATGTCTTGTTTATGTCATCAGGCACAAGAAGAGATAATTTGTTCATACTTTCACATTTTTATTTACTAAAATCTCAAAAGTTTGGAGGAAAAACATTGATAACTTTTGAAGCATCTATCTTTTTGTCACAAAACTTTGTTGGAATAACCAAAATACAATAATGCAAAAAACCCAAAAAAAAATGAAAATGTTCCGAGCGAATCAAAACCTTGATCTACTATCCAGATTAGGGCACAAAAATAAAATCTTTAAAATTTTGTAATCCTTGAATTGGATTAACTTGAAAACTAACCACATTCCTTAGAACACTATCAAGATTGGACCTATGAACACGTTTAATAAATTGGCTCATATTTTTTAAGATACAATCATTTTTATACTTTTCATCTGTATGTCACATCGCTCCCCTTGTGACTAGTTGGCTTTTGTCTTTAACTCAAGAAAATGTCTATGAACATAATTTGGAGACACCTGGAGTGAAAATTGGTCAACTTGACTTAGCAATCAAATCATGTGCATGATGCTCAAGAAATTTTCTAGCCAAATTCAAAAACATGATAGCAATATTGAAATACAAGAGTAAATGCTCAATATTTACAAAGAGAATGTCTAAGTTGGTGATTAATGAGGACCCAATCTATTGTAAAAAATGTCACCCCCAAAATACCTCTATACTTTGAGGGTTTCTACTGATAAAAACCTTGAATACCACTACCAAAAATGTCAATCAATTTCTTCAGAAGTTATGAATTTTTACCTCAAATCATTGTGTTATTTGCACTGATTAACTTGTGATTCTAATACCCCCAAAACTATCATTGTTACATCTATTATTTCCCTCATTTGAGCGTGTAATATCGTCAACTCCCTTTAGGATTTTGATGCATAAAAAGATTTTTCTTTGTTCTTGCTTCCTAAACTCGAGTTCAAACTCGTGTATATCATCCCATACGACACCTAAATAGTTTGTGTTGGCAATATGTGTTATCATTGATGTCAACCTAATATCTAACATAGTGTGTTCTCTTACTTAGATACATCTATAATAAATCAAGATATTTGTTCTTACTACGAAAACATATCAATGATCCCAATTCAATTATATATTCATAAACATGCTTGTCATTTTTTAGAACTACTAATTTTCGACATGTACTCAAAACACTTGTAAAGGTGCATTTATTCAGACTCAAACATAACCTCTTCATTTGAGAACACAATTTTATATATTCTTCACCTTGATCATTCTAGCATATCATCCAATCATGGCATTCCTTGAGATGATAATTCTTTTAGAAATACTTTCCATACTATGTGCATGTCTTGTTTATGCCATTAGGCACAGGGAGAGATGATTTGTTCATGCTTTCATATTTTTTGACTAAAACCCCAAAATATTGAAGGAGGAAAAACATTGATAAGTTTTGAAGCATTTATCTTTTTTCCACAAAACTTTGTTGAAATAACCAAAATTGAATAATGAGAAAAAAAAATGAAAACTTTTTGAGCTTATCAAAACCTTGAGCTACTATCAAGATTAGGGCACAAAAATAAAATCTTGAAAATCTCATAATCCATGAACTGGATTAACTTGAAAACTAACCATGTTTCTTAGAATACTATCAAGATTGGATCTATGAACATGTTTAATGAATTGGGTCATGATTTTTACAATATAATCATTTTTTATACTTTTCATTTGTATGTTACATCACTCCCCTTGTGACTAGTTGCATTTTGTCTTCAACTCAAGAAAATGCCTATGAACATAATCTGGAGACACCTAAAATAAAATTTGGTTAACTTAAAACTTAGAAATAAAATTATATGCATGATGTTCAATAAAATTTTATGCAAGAGCATCCTTGCATCGTTGGCAATCTTGTACACCCAAAAATATTTCATTTCAGTTTATCTATTTACTGTTCCAGTTGGGAAATTTCTAGTGTTTAGGCTTGCAATTGTTCAATTGGATCATTTTATTATGTGATCCTTATGTTGTGCTCTAGACAACCTGGAGATCCTATGTTTATCTTTGCAATTCATTCTGATGTTTCCAGATGAATTTATTTAATGATTGGTCCTGTCCTATTCAATTTTCTTGTTCTAAAGGCCAAGGTGGCAAGATTCAGCTTGCAATGGAGTTTCACATTATGTGAATCTTAGTGGTGTCTTATGCTATGTTCTTATACATGTGTCTGACCTCCTTGTATGTTCGCACGACATGATGTATCTAATTGGAGGTGTTCTTATGAATTTGGGCCCTAACCTATATATTTGTAAATCATTTTCTTTATCTTGGGGATTGTGATTGGATAAACCAACTTGTGGTTGGCGATCTTGTATTTAAGTAGGTCTTGTCATTCTTGTTTGACAAAGGATAAAAAGGGGTTTAGAGGATAGGAGGAAGATAGAAGATCTAAGAGTTAGGATCTGAAAATTGTGATAGCTGGAGTCATAGGTTTGGTTTGTAGATAATTTTGAGGGATAATCATCTATGCAGAGCTTGTGAGCTTGGTATTGAGAATAGAAAGAATCTTTAACTATATTGCAACTCTATATTGACAATGGTGATGTAATAATTTCATTTGTAGGTCAAATTGAAGATAATATATGTGATATTGTTGCTTTGAATGATTGTTTTCTATATCTTGTTTGGGTATTTCCGTTGTGGCAGTTATAGCTGCAATGATTGGACATCTACTTTAGATATTCTCTACCCTTGACTACATCAAGTGGTATTAGAGCATAAGGTTGACCTTATTCTAAGTTCTGGCATTCAAATCTTGTTGTTGTGGAATAGAATAGAAGAGGATCTAGTGATCTACATCAATCGAAGTTTAGTGCAAGGTGGCAAAAGGAGGACTGGTTGTTGAAGAACAAACAAGACTTGGGAGGATTGAATATCACTTGTGAACCTAGTTGTGGGGTAGCAGAGTAACAGACCTGACCTACAATTGTAGAGGTTGTACAAGGAAGATTTTGTTGGTGGATCATTTACCAAATAGACCTAGTTACTTGAGGCAAATTGTTGGTATTGATCAGATTGGAGCAATCAATACTTGTGATTAGATCACCGAACTTGAGAATATTAAAGTTTCACTTATTTGTGAATATGTTGCCTACAAGGATTAATCCTATAAGATTAGACAAGATAATGGAGGAATTCAAAAATTAGATGAGGACTAAAATGCATAATTATTTAACTAGAGCTAGGAGGAACCCTGATATTGAAGATGAATTTGAAGAGGCCGCTAAAGATCTTGAAATAGTTGAAGCTAATATTCTTGTCAAGGAGGAAAGACTATTGAGATCTATGGCACAAATCTATAAGATTCATAGGCTTGATGTTTCTAACTTTGTTGGTTCATTGCATCCTGAGGAATTGATAGATTGGATTAATGAACTAGAGGATTACTTTGAGTTGGAAGATACTAAGGATCCACAGAGGATTAGGTTAGCTCAGATTAAGTTTAAAGGTCATACTGCCTTATGGTGGAAAGAGTTACATAAATATACAGAAGATAATGGAGAAACTAAAATCACTAGGTAGAAATTTATGGTTTCAAGACTCAAATCCAAGTTCATACCGAAGGACTATGAATTGGAATTGTTCAAGAAACTATAGAATCTAAAGAAAAAGGACTTGACTGTTAAGGAGTATACTGAAGAATTTTACAATATGAAAATTAGATTTGGACACCAAGAAGCATCTAAGAAAAGGTTTTCTAGGTATGTTAATAGATAAATATTTAACATTCAATATGAGTTAAGAATGTTTAGGATTAGTAAAATTGAAGATGCTTACCAGTATGCTCTGAAGATAGAAGATAAGTTAAAAAGAAGACAAGTTGCACCTAGGATCAAGGATAAACCAGTTGGTGATGAAGGAAAAGATAAACATGTGATTGAAGAGGAACCTTATCAAAAGATTCATGGAAGGGTTAGTAGTAGCAAAGAGTTCAAGGGTACTTTTTTCAAATGTTGTAATTTTGGGCATAGGGCTTACCAATGTTTGGTTGGTTCAAGCAGAGGAAAATAGAACTTGGTGGCACATGAGAAGAAATGTGGGGATGAAGCTATTGAAAGAGAGGTTGCACCTAAGATGGGAGAATCTATGATGTTCCAAAGAGTTATGTTGTCTAAGAAGGAAACTGAACCTGTTCAGAGAAGGCAATTGTTCCAGACAGTTTGTAAATTAGGGAAATAATATTGCAAAGTAATCATGGACAGAGGCAGTAGTGAAAACCTTGTATCAAAGGAAATGGTACTGGAGCTTGGGTTAAAGAAACTTAAACATCCTTTTCCATATGGAATAAGTTGGTTTCAGTATGAACATATGGTAAAAGTTAAAGAATAGTGTTTGGTTAATTTCAACATTGGTCCATATCATGATGAGGTATTATGTGATGTGGTGAATATGAGTGCTTTTTATCTCTTGTTAGGCCAACCTTGGCAATATGATGTTGATGTTATTCATGATTTCCGAAGGAATTTTATGTCTATGGTGAAGGATGGTAGGAAGTTCACTTTGATTCCTTTCAAGGAGAAGGAAGAAAGGCTAAGAACCTGAGTGTAATAAAAACTTTCACCTTAAGAGATCAGATTGCTTTAGATCAGGAGGTGTTAGATTTGTAGAAAATAGCTGAGAAGATGTTATAGTTATTGTTGAATCTAATGAATGAATTTGAACTAGTAGAGTTGAAGGCTACTAACCACCGGATGATGTTACAGTAGAGTACTAAAGGATTGGTATCATATGTACAACATAATATTATCGGTGGATCAATGGCTGAAGCTAAAAAGCTACTGAATAATTTTAGGAGTAGAATCAAACAACGAAGAAGGAAGAATATATTAATTATTGATTGTAAGAGTGAAAAGGATAGAAGAAATCTAAAAAAATTGGACAATTAAAGCAGTGATTATGGAAGCAATAGAAGAAATAGAGTGGCATCGGATACCGATAGGGATGTTACTAAATTGGGGTTGAACACTTGCATCAAAAATAGTATGGGTAGTTATGTGCAAAGTTGGAGAAGCTATTTTGCTTCTAATAGAGAGGATATGTCGGTTAAGAATGAACATGTGTTTTATGTCTCAAATCCTATCAAATGGTCATTTTTCCTTATGGAGCATATTTTATTCACCTAGGGTTTCTTATGCAGAAGCATTCTTGGGTCATTGGAAATCTTGCATCACCTAAAATATTTTCTTTCAATTTGTTTGTTTACTGTTCCAGTTGGGAAATTTATGGTGTTTAGGCTTGTGATCATTCTAGTTGGCTCATTTTCTTATGAAATCCTTATGTTGTGTTCTAGACATCCTTCCAAAATAAACAACTCGGTAAGAAAGGATAACCGTTTACCAGACAAGCATCACCGAGCGCCAGAGAAATTAACTGAGTGCTAGAGAGATAACCAACCAACACCGATGAATAAAGGAAACTGAGCAACACCGAACCAAATCGGTCAAAGAAGGAACCGAGCAACATAGAAAACTTCAAACATATTTTTGGTGACACAGGATTGCCAAGGACCTGAGATGCTCCTGCATTACCCGCCCAAGTCCAGCAGATGCTTGAAGAGTAGAAGGTTAATATACCTTTTTTATTAGCAAGTGAACCTAGTTGTCTAAACATGGGGCATGGAAACCCTTAGGAATTTCTATTACTTCAATTGGAACCACTAATAGATTGGTGACTCTAGTGGGGATTTTATTTATAAAATATTTATAGATTCATATTGTCATAAATATTTTAAGCCAATAATATACAAGAATATTTATTTTCTAAATGGTATGACATGGTTCTTCCACATGAAAATGAATTTCATGGACATCATCTTGGTTTAGGGTGGAGACAAGCTAAACAAACTAATATCATTTCTCAATTGAACACATTGGTCTAGGAAAATAGAAAGAATGTTGATGAATATATCAGAGTCAATGAAGTCTTATAGTAAAAGGTGTTCCAAGTTCAAAACCACATTGTTTTAGTTGAGAGGGTCATTGAGATATTCCACTATGTTGTTGTACAAAGAGAGTTACTCCTCAGAGTACAATAAGTCTTTTTTTATTCTCAAATTATTTGTATAATCTAGTGGGTCTTGTTCTTCAAAATATGACAAATTAAGAGGGTACTTCCACATGAAGGTGAAGCTCTTATGTTGCAACCAAACTTAAATTGGGAGCAAAGTTCATAAGAAGACATTTCTTCTCAGTTGAATACATTTGCATGGAAATAAATCACCTCTAATGTTGAATACAAAGAGGTGGTTGTTTTAGAAAAAGAAGAAGAGATATACCAAATACTTGAAGAGAACATGCAGAGGTTATTGGTAGCTGCAATAAATATAGCAATTTATCAATAATACCCTAGATCCATTTTGGGTGGCAACTCTAAAATTATAAAAGTTAACGGTGCTAGAGAAGCATCTCAAATATTTTTGAGAAAAAGAGTTGAAACTTACATGAGCTTTGAGTTGAAGCAAAAACTTTTCAAATTTATCAAGTTAATTACTAATATGCATGGTAGAAGATCTCTACAATGAATCCCTCCAAAAATAGATTAACCAACCAAAGAAAGTAGATGGTTACCAAGAAATAGAGGTACCTCTCATTCACCTCATTCTAAAGGTTCATTTGTTAATAGAGTTGATAATAAATCCCATCCAAATATATCTTGGGAGCCTATGTTAACCCATATTTATCCATCATTAGATAAAGGAAAATGGAAATTATAAGTCCAATTGAGTAACCTACAACCTAATCCTTTATTTAGTGATTTAGATTCAAGTAGTGATGAATCTTTATCCCTTTATATGAATCAAGAACCCAAGATGACCCCAAGTTCAAGATGGAAAAACATAATGTTCCCATTTTAGGGGGGGTACTATCCAGTCAGTCATTTATAGTTGGGTAAAATGAACAAATGAGGTTGGAACAAGAGAAAAGATAATTACAAGGAAAAATAGTTGTCCTCCAAGTATCAATGAAAATGTTTAAACCTGGTGATAAATTTTCCATAGGTATGCCTAAGGAAATGCCTTTTTCATTATTCACATCTCAATCCTTTGTTATGCAACCAATTTTTGTAGCCCATTTTTCTAACACCAACTAACTTTCTACAACCAATGTTGCATATACTTCTACTCTATACACCTCAGCTAAAACTTTTGTAAATACAACTTTAATTGTATTTGCTACCCTATCTAGTCCAATTTCATCAAATCTATCAAGGTCACATGTTATTGTTGGAAACTGCAATTGAAGCAATTGTTGTATTGTCATTGATGTCAAACCTTAACTGGTAAGACTATTGCTACTTAGGAAAGTACTATATCTATTTGATTGTTGTGAAGGGGAAAAGCAAGGTTGGTAACAATAGCACCTAAGGAAAGGTTGAGTTATCTTGATATTTCAATGAGTACTTGATTATGTAGCACAATGATAAGATAATGTTTTGTTTATCTAGGTATGAATAAAGACTAAACTTGTAGGCTTAACCGAGCAAAAGTGGATAAATCTAGTTTAAGCCGAGTGATGTTAGTGTCAACCAAGCTAGTCTATGCTGAGTAAATTCAGTGTTGACCGAACACCAGTTAATTGTCGAGGAAGACAATATTAGTGAAGGAAATAGTTTTTGAGGTGACCGAGCTTTCTAATGAAGACCGAGGAGTTGAACATTATATTGACCGAGTGTCATTATTTTACATTTGAGGGAGAATTCAGATTTCTAGCCGACATCATTGAATTCTTGGATTATGTAAAATGTGTTGACTTTATTTATTGATTATACGAAAGCATTTAATGCACTGTAAAATATTTTATTATAAATCTATTAAGAGATTTAAGATACTTCTAGAAGGATAGCCAAAGAACATAAAGTAGGAAGGATTCGATGAATTTGACATAACCCTAAGATCTACGAAGGAGATTAAGTAGCAAAAGATGTATTGACCTAATTGAGGAAGTATTAAGGAAACCTAAGCATGAGGTTAACAAACAAAAGGAGGATGTTGGAAGTGTTGTTGATGTTATTGATTGTACAAGTAGAGAAGGTTGAAGGAGAAGAGGTATGATTGCTTGAGGAGAGTTCTGAGCAGATCAGTAATGGTGATGGTAAAGGTTCACAGTCAGTAAGCCAGCATATGTGTACGGAATTGGATCTGATATTTGCAAAGTGAGTTGCATGTTTTTTAGATCAATACTAATGCTACTTTCTAACCATTGTATCAGTCAAAATCCTTTTAACAGAGGTTGACCTAACAGTCATATGTATAAATCCTTCGAACAAGGTTGCATTCTAATGGAGTGTATGTAAGTCCTATAAAAAGGCACACTTTTAACAGAGTGGTTTAAATCCTTTAACTGGGTCACACCTGATAGTGTGTTTGTAACCCTTGACAGGGTTGGCTTTCACCAAGCTCACTTCAGAAGGGTGAACATAATAGTAACATGTTACAAAGTGGTTTTTCCCAAATTGGGTTTACACTATAAATCCCAGTGTTGATACTTATGTGAATGTTTTGGTTTGAACATTTCTATGTTTTACAAGTTAGAAACTATTGGATAAGTGGACTACACTGTTATATGTTTATGTTATGAAATCAGTAATGACCGAGTAACTATTGGTTATTAGATCTGATTTGTTGAAGAGTTTTAAAATTTTAAATTATACATCTGGACCTGAGAACAACTGATTCACCCCCCCTCTCTATTGTTCTAAATCATATTAACAATTGGTATCAGAGCTGTTGGTGCTTACAAAGAACAAGTTTGAAGGTACTTGAAGCAAATGATCAGGATGTATAAGAAGGAGGTACCAAAGCTAAATAAGGAGAACTTCCCTACATGGAAAAGCCTGATGAAGCTGCATTTGGCTGGTATTGATGATTCTACAAAGTATTACATTGAGCATGACTATGCCACACCTATTGCACCTCTGACTTTCGAGGAAATGAAAGCTAAACAAGAGCACAACCAAGCAATGTTGGAGATTGCATCTGCCCTAAGTTATCCATAATTTGAAGACATCAAAGACTGCAGTAATGCAAAGCAAATGTGGGACACCCTTGCAAACATCTATGGGAGTGACATAAATGTATTGAGAGAAAAATCCGAGAGCCTAAGAGGTAAATTTGATGAAATGAGAATGCAAGAAGGTGAGAATATTGCATAATACTATGGTAGAATAAAAGAAGTTGTAAATGTTATTAGAGGAGAAAATGGAACTATTGATGATGAAACTGTAATTGGAAAAGTATTGAGAACTCTACGTCCTATCTATGCCATCAAAATTTCAGCAATTTAGGAGACTAGATGTAACCCTAACAATGCTCTTACTTTGGAAAGTTTGGTTGGTAAGCTTACTGCTTTTGAACTTTCTAACTATGATAACTTCATTGTTGGTAATGTTGAATCTGCTTCTAAGTCACAAATGGTTCTGAGTAAGTCAAAGAAGGAAAAAGAGAGATGCATAAGTGAAAGCGAAAGTGAAAGTGACAGTGACACATCTGATGAAGAACTTGAGGATCTAGAAGCTCTTATGGCTAGAAGACTAAAAAGGGGAAAATGAAAGTATAAAGGTAAACTTCCTATTATATGTTTTTCATGTAATAAAGTTGGTCATATAGCTACTAGATGTCCTGATAGGGATGATAAGGATGAAGAAAGAGATAGCAAGCATAAAGACAAAAGAGAAGATAGAGGTTATCGAAGATACAAGGACTACAAAGGAAAAGGTAAGAAATCCTGCTATATTGCCAAAGAAGAGACTGACACTAATAGTGATGATTTTGAAATTGAGGTTGTCTATGTTGCAATGAAAGATGAATCTGATGAGGATGAGAAAACTGGATTGATATCTTATGTGAACAAAAATGATAAATGGATTATTGACAGCGGTTGTTCACATCACATGACTAGTGACAAGAGTAAGTTTGATACCTTAGATCTTATAAAGGTAGAAGTGTGAAATTTGGTAATGATGCACCATGTCCTATTAGAGGAAAAGGATTGATTAAGCTGACTGATAAGATCACTTGTGAAAATGCTTATTGGGTTGTAGGTCTTAACTATAATCTACTGAGTGTTGCATAGCTTAATAGCACTGGCTACTGAGTGGAATTTCATCACAGGAAGGCCAAAATATTTGATGCCACTAGTGAGCTGATTGGAAGTGGAGAATAGACAAGAGGTAATTTGTTCTATCTAGACCTATCTGAAGAAATATGTATGATTGCACAACTTGATGATATTTGGTTATGGCATAAGCAGCTATGTCATGTTAACTTTGATAATCTGGTAAAAATTAGTAAGAAAAAGAAAGTGAGAGGTCTCGGTAGATTGAAGAAACCTGAGAATATGATGTGCAAAGAATGTCAGTTGGGTAAGATGACTAAGTCTAGTTTCAAGAGAAAAACTTTTACTTTTGAGAATACCTTAGATTTGGTTCATACTAACCTTTGTGGACCAATGGGTGTACAAATCTATTGTGGTGCTAGATATTTTATCCTATTTGTTGATGATTATACCAGAATGATGCATGTAATGTTCTTAAAGGAAAAATCTGATGATTTTCAATTCTTTAAGTGGTATCTGGCTAAGGTTGAAAAGGAGATAGGTAGAACCTGAAGTGTCTTAGATCTGACCAAGGTGGAGAATTTGTATCCAATGAATTTAATTTGTTTTGCAATGATAGAGGGATCAAAAGATAGATGTTTGCACCTAGAACTCCTCCACAGAATGGTATAGCAGAGAGAAGGAACAAATCTATCTTGGATTGTGCAAGGACATTAATGATTGAAAAGAATGTTGCACAAAAGTACTGGAAAGAAGCTGTAAGTACATTTTTTTATACTCTTAACCAAGTACAGATCAAAAAAGGTACAAATCTGACACCTTATGAGTTATGGCATGGGTATGCACCTAATGTAAAGTATTTTAGAATTTTTGGAAGTAAATGCTACATACTAAAGGATAATAGGAATGGGAAATTTGATGCTAAAAGTGATGAAGGTATATTCCTAGGCTACTCCACAAAAAGTAAAGCTTATAAGTGTTTGAACTCTAACACTAACAAAATTGTGGAAAGTGTGAATGTCAAAGTTGATCAGTATGCAGAGAAAAATGAAGTTGACAGTAAAAGAGAACTAGAAGATTACAAATATTTTGTGTATATAGAGGAAGGAGAGGCGAGTGATAGACTTGCACCTGATGTTGAGTCTCAAGTAAGCAATGTTGAGCATCAGGAAAACAATGCTGAGAGAGAAGAAGAACATGTCAAATGACAGGAAGAAGCTACTGAGTATCAAGAAGAGGTTTTCGAGCATTCAAAAGTTGAATCTGACAATCTTGTTGGTGAACCTAAAGAGCAAAATGAAAGGAGAGCAGAACCTGTTCTAGCACAATATGTAAAGAGACATCACAAGCCTGAACAAATAATTGGAGATAAAGATACTGGAGTTTTGAGTAGAAGCAAGACAAGAGATCCAACATGTTTACTATGTGATCCAACATGTTTACTATGTGAATTCAAGCCTAAGACAACAAAGGAGGCATTAGAAAATGAAGACTGGATATAAGAAATGAATGAAGAGATAGACCAGATAGAGAAGAATGATACTTGGACTCTGGTGCTGAGACCAAAAAATAAAAATGTCATTGGGACAAAGTGGGTATTCCGAAATAATTTGAATGAGCATGGTCAAATCACAAGAAACAAAGCTAGGCTGGTATGCAAAGGCTACACACAAGAAGAAGGAATAGATTATGGGGAGACATTTGCCCCTGTAGCAAGATTGGAAGGAGTTAGAACCTTACTTGCATATGCTGCCTATAGAGATTTCAAGGTATACCAAATGGATGTTAAGTCTACATTTTTAAATGGTATATTAGAAGAATAAGTGTATATTGAACAGCCAGAAGGATTTGTTGATCCAAACAAAAGACACATGGTTTGCAAACTGAACAAAGCATTGTATGGACTAAAGCAAGCTCCCAGAGCATGGTATGAGAGACTGCACAACTACCTAATATAGATTGGATTCTCAAGGACAAATGACACAAGTAATCTATACATGAAAGATGAAGAAGGTAAATGAATCTTGTTAGCTAAGATCTTTGTAGATATTATATTTGGTGGACAAGATGCCTTGTGTAAGAAATTTTCAAATGAAATGCAAACTAAATTTGAAATGAGTATGTTTGGGGAGATCAAATTTTTTGTTGGTTTACAAGTGTATCAGATAGAGAAAGGAATTTTCATCACCCAGTCTAAATATGTTCACGAGATACTGAAAACCTTTGGTATGGAAGATTCAAGGCTAGTAAGTACTCCCATGGCCACTGGACAAAAGTTGTCTAAAAATGATGATGCTGCAGAAGTAAACCAGACTTTGTATAGATCTATGATTGGAAAGCTATAGTATGTTGTACATAGCAGACCAGATATTGCTTTAGTTGTTGGGATTGTGGCAAGATTTTCTACCAATCCTAAGGAAACACACATGATCATTGTCAAAAGAATAATGAGATATTTGAAAGGGACTGCTGACTATGGATTGTACTACAAGAAGCATGAAAAGTTTGAATTGAGAGTGTATACTGATGCTGATTGGGTAGGAAATGTTGATGACAGAAAGAGTACTAGTGGTGGAGCTTTCTTTCTTGGACAGAGATTAGTCTCCTGGACAAGCAAGAAACAAAATTGCATTTCCCAGTCTACTGCTGAAGCCGAGTATGTGGCTGCATTTGTGAACTATTCAAACTTGGTATGGATAAAGCAATTGTTGGTAGGCATGAAAGAAGAAATCATTGAACCAGTTGTCATTTTCTGTGACAACACAAGTGCTATCAACATCTCTAAGAATCCAGTGATGCACACAAAGACAAAACACATTGCAATCAAGTATCATTACTTGAGAGAACTGGTACAAGATAAAGAGGTCTGAATGGAATATGTGAAAACAAAGGAACAACTAGCAGACATATTCACTAAAGCTTTACCTAAAGAAGCTCATGAATATTTGAGAAGTCAATTAGGGGTCCTTCCCCTAACTGAGGTTGCCTAGTCAAGCTAGGAGCACTACATCAAATGTACTACAAAGAGTATCTGACAAGTTGATGCAGAGACAAGTCACACTTTAGGAGCAGCCTAGAGTTGTGAAAAGTATAGCAAAGCCAAGAATCAGTCATAAGAAAAGATGACAGAGGGAGAAATATTGTTACTGAACTAAAAAGATGATATCTACATCTACAGGATGTATGTTTTAGTTATTGCTTTAGCATTTTTTTCAAAGAGGGAGATGATCACAGATGAATACACAGAATGAAATTTTCATGGAAGATCAAGTAAGAGGGAGAGATTCAATGGACGGTCATACAAGCATGGCTAATAGATTCTATATCAAAATGAAGCTAAGGATATTATAAATATTTCTAATGGACGTATAAGTTTTGGATTGGTTGGTAATTCACGTGATATTCATATGGTGTTGCCATCAATGCCAAAGACGGAGATTGTTGGAAACTGCAATTGAAGCAATTGTTGTATTATCATTGATGTCAAATCTTAACTAGTAAGACTGTTGCTAATTAGGAAAATACTATATCTATTTGATTGTTGTGAAGGGGAAAAGCAAGGTTGGTAACAATAGCACCTAAGGAAAGCTTGAGTTATCTTGATATTTTAATGAGTACTTGATTATGTGGCACAATGATAAGATAATGTATTGTTTATCTAAGTATGAATAAAGACTAAACTGATAGGCTTAACCGAGCAAAAGTGAAGAAATCTAGTTTAAGTTGAGTGATGTTAGTGTCAACCGAGCTAGTATATGCCGAGCAAATTCAGTGTTGACCAAACACCAATTAATTGTCGAGGAACCTAGTATTAGCCGAGGAAATAGTTTTTGAGGTGACTGAGCTTTCTAATGAAGACCGAGGAGTTGAACACCATATTGACCAAGCGTCAGTATTTTACATTTGAGGGAGAATTCAAATTTCCAACCGACATCGTTGAATTCTTGGATTATGTAAAATGTGTTGACTTTATTTATTGACTGTACGAAAGCATTTAATGCACTGTAAAATGTTTTATTGTAAATCTATTAAGAGATTTAAGATATTTCTAAAAGGATAGCCGAAGAACATAAAGTAGGAAGGATTCGATGAATCTGACATAACCCTAAGATCTACAAAGGAGATTAAGTAGCAAAAGATGTATTGACCTAATTGAGGAAGTATTAAGGAAACCTAAGCATGAGGTTAACAAAAAAAAGGAGGATATTGGAAGTGTTGTTGATGTTATTGACTGTACAAGCAGAGAAGGCTAAAGGAGAAGAGTTGTGATTACTTGAGGAGAGTTCCGATTAGATTAGTAATGGTGATGGTAAAGGTTCATAGTCAGTAAGCTAGCATATGTGTATGAAATTGGATCTGATATTTGTAAAGTGAGTTGTATGTTTTTCAGATCAATACTACTGCTACTTTCTAACCATTGTATTAGTCAAAATCCTTTTAACAGAGGTTGACCTAACAGTCATATGTATAAATCCTTCAAACAAGGTTGCATTCTAATGGAGTGTATGTAAGTCCTATAACAAGGCGCACTTTTAACAGAGTGGTTTAAATCCTTTAACTAGGTCACACCTGATAGTGTGTTTGTAATCTTTGACAGGGTTGGCTTTTCACTGAGCTCACTTCAGAAGAGTGAACATAATAGTAACATGTTACAAAGTGGTTTTTCCCAAATTGGGTTTCCACTATAAATACTGGTGTTGATACTTGTGTGAATGTTTTGTTTGAACATTTCTGTGTTGTACAAGTTAGAAACTATTGGATAAGTGGACTGCACTGTTATATGTGTCTGTTATGAAATCAATAATGATCGAGTAACTATTGGTTATTAGATATGATTTGTTGAAGAGTTTTAAAAGTTTATTTTATACATCTGGACCTGAGAATAACTAATTCACCCCCCCTCTCTATTGTTCTAAATCATATTAACAATTAGTACATCTTAACAAACTAAAAGCACCATAAGTACATAACCCACACAATCTACAACTACCTCCACACTTAGTGGAAAAATAATGTCAAGTTCAACAAGTGGAAAAATATATATGACCCATTCATTAGTTACTAATTAAATGTCAAGTAGTATGATGGGATCTACATAAAAACTATTTGGACATAACCTTATTTTAGGGAAATCATTTTTCCAGATCAATCCTTAATTATCCCAAATGCAATAGAAAGTTTAATAGTTACAAAATATGTACAACCAACTACATTACCGGCAAGCTTAAGCCAATGCTAATCCAACTTTTAATCCTTAATATCAATACCAATATATTCCAAAGTAAAAATTGCAAGATCAATTATTACAATAGTGAATACAACAATTGTAGTAGTTGCAACAACAACTTAACTAGTTAAACCTTCAAGAACAAGCCCAAGGACCTCAATTACAAGTTGCTCATCAATTTTCAAGACAACATTTACCTCAAAATAGGTATAGCCAAATAGACCTTGTAGGTATCCTAGGATATTCAAACCCTATGAATGGTGAGGTTAGAAATTAATTACCCTTATTTTTAGGAAACAATGGCTTATCAGGTAGAGATCCTATTAAAGAATTTCAGGATATTTTTATAATTATGAAATTGATGTTGAGGATTTCACCATGAGATTATTTGTACAACTCCTAACTAATGAAGCAATGGAATGGTATATAACCCTATCTAACAATTCAATAATATCATGGAATGAATTGAAGTTTATATTTAAGGAATAGTATGGGGATCACTCTAACCCAAAGTTTGCACAAAATTAGATTACTAGTATTTAGAAAGGATCAAATAAAAGTTTAGAAAAATTTAATAATAGATTTTTGAAAGTCTTTCATAATCCCAACCATCTAAATCCAAATGATTATATTGTTGGCAAGTGGTTAGCACATGCACACATATGCACATGTAAGTACATGCACATATATGGAATGTTGTCACTTATGGAAACACTTATCAGTTTTATGGTCACACATATTAGGTATGATGAATATGTTTGAATGCAGTTGATGAATGGAAAAATGCCTACATCCACAGACTGTTGATCCAGTAACCCAGTCTGACAAAAAATCTTAGTGAGCTTCATAGAAGTTGTATTAAGGTTTGTAATCTTAATGTAATTCTTGCAGGGCACCAATGAACACATTTGTTAGGTCGCATGTGTGAATATTGAAGGATCGAAGAGATATGTTCATTTGATTGGATGTGCAGATAGTAAACAGAGCATAACATGTTAGTGATCATTGAGGCCGACCTTGTGAAAATTTGGAAAGTTATTTTTGGATGCTATCTTGTATTTAAGGCCGAATGAGGAGGTTAATAAAGTGTGCAAATGCACTTGAATTAATATGTGTTTAGCTAGAGCAATGTCGACTAGATTTTGTAATTATACTTCTAATAGGGTATAAGTATACAAACTCTTTTGTATAAGTGTGCGATGAGCACATGATCATAATTGATGGATATTATATGTAAATTATGAAGGCATCTAAAAGGTAGAGTTGAAGTCAAGAGGAAGGAGAACAAGAGGAGTTCTTTAAGGAATACTTTGTTAACTCTTTGTATTCAGGACAATAGATTGGTTGTAAGTGTTGTTGCACCTATTGTACACCCCTACAAAGGTTTGTTTTCCTTTAACAGGGCTAGGACCTTTAATAGGGTTGATCTATTAAAAAGGATCTTATTGTATACATCCCCTAATAGGGATCTTCCTATATTGTAATAATCAGCTCATAACATGGCTAGAAATCCTAATAGGGTTTCAATATTCATAGTGTAGAATTTAGTGTGTACCATCCCCATTCAGGTTTTTCCCTTAACAGGGTTTCCTCGAGAACAAATATGGTGTTATGAGTTCTTCTATGTGTATCCTTATTGCATGGCTATTCATTTTCTATTATATCTTTATATGTTGGTTCAAGAAGTTAAAGAAATTAATTAAGCATTGTAACACTAATTCACCCCCCTCTCAGTGTTACCAAATCCTAACAATTGGTATCAAAGCATCAAACCCTTGAAAGAAAATCTTAACAACTTTGGGGAGATCAAGATGGATTTTGAAAACTTGAAGAAGAATTATGAAATGGCTTTGGAAGATTTGGACCTTTCTAATGCAGACAAAGTGGATCTAAAGTACAACCTAAGGAAGGTAGATGAATTTATCAAGAAATTGAAGCAACAACTTGAACATGAAAGAAAACTGAGAGATAATCTTATCGAAGCACAAACTGAAGAGATATCAAACCAAGATCAGATTGAATAGATGAAGCGTGAAAAGGGTTCCTTGAGGGATGAATTGGAGATCACAAAATTGAACCTGATGAAATAACTTGATGTTGAAAAAGAAGTAAATGAAAGATTGCAAAATGAACTACCAAATACAAAGGATAGAATGCAAACTCTGGAAAGCGAGCTCAATGCATTGAAAAACAATTATGACAACGTAGATAAATATTGCATCACCATTACTGATGAACTTGATTAGACTAAAGGTCATATAGAAAAACTCCATGAGAGAAGAAAGAAATTGGATGAGAAAAGTGACATACAAAAGCCTATTGGAGATAAGACGGGAGTAGGATTTAATGACAATCTGGATCAAAGGAAAGATAGAGTTGTGGTGAATCTTGATTCACCTAAGAAGTTTTAATCTGAGGTTGCGATAGCAAAACCTAAGATACCTTCTTGCAAGAACAATGACAAGGATTGCATCCATGAAGATCAATCAAAGAAACCAACTGAAAAGGTAAACCTAAGCCCTAATTTACTATTTTTTGTTTTAATTTCTATTTGTATGGACGCAAGATGAGAGATTGTAGAAAACTAGATATGAGATCTAGAGACCTACATATGATCACTTAGATGACTTCCTTAAGAAGCAAAATGAGAAAATTTTGAATGAGGCAAAGATAGAAAAAGGTGAATGTAGTAAAGATGCAGAACATAGACAATCTGAGGATAATGAAACAAATAAAGAAAATAATATTGTGCAAGATGGTGTTTATAATCAAGATGATGACAAGATAGTTGAAGAAATTAAGAAACCTATTACCAGACCTAGAAAGATTTTATCTTACAAATGCAATAACTTTGGTCATATTTCCAAGTATTGTAAGTTGTAGATTGATTATAGACAATTGAAACCTAAGAAGAACGTGTCATGTTTCAAGTGTAACAATGATGGACATGTAGAAAAGTATTACAGGTTTAGAGGACCTATGAAGAATTATTTTAGACCATTCACAAAAGAAAAAGAACTAAATGAAGAAGATAGAGAGCTAGCATAACTAAAAGTAGAATTTAAGGAGAAATGGGTCAAACAGAATGAACCTGTAGAATTTGAAGTTAAGAAAGATGAAGAGGAGAGTGTGAGCATTCACAAGAGTCCTAAGAGTCTTATTGAATCATTACTAGGGTGCATTGCTTCACCATCTTTATGATGGTCAATGTATACCTTAGGGGGGCATGACATATGAACCCCAGTCAAATATAGATCCCCTATATGGATGAGCTAAGTTGTGTGAACTTGAAGATAGATTATTTACTATCTTATGTGATCTTGGACAAGATTGCATCTATTTTGGAGATGTTTATGAGAAGGTCTACCAGTTTGAGCCAACACTGGTTTCTTAAAGCTTTGTGGGTAGTTTTTGGGACTTGTGCCAAATTATCTACAAGGGTAATACTATGGTCTAATTACCTACAATTTACACTGAGATTAGAGAGCATTGCAGAGCTTGGAGCAATAGTTAGAGCTTGAAGTGCTTGTTGTTGTGTTCACAAAACTCTCACATGATCGCGTGAGCTAGGTATTTGTGATTATCTCAAGAAATCTTTGTCAATTCTAGTAACAAAGTAATCAATATGGATACACCTAATTTTTTCATTGTACCGGAGAGGAATAGATAGAAATTTAAGAACCATCCTTTAAAATCTACTAAAGAGGATCAAGAGGGTGTATTTTTGCATACTCCAGTTGGTGTTCTTCATGTTGAAGACATCAGGGCATACATACACAACAAGATTGAATTCATAGGTACATCAAAGATCTATGATGAAATGATAGGGTTATACAATGTAGACAAAACCCTAAGAGAATAATGTAGAAAATTTCACAGGTTTCCAATAGTCAAATACATGGAGAGATTTGAATTTGACAAATTAGACTGGATTAAGATTGTGTTAAGTATAATTCATGATGAATTCATATGGATTGGTGGAACCCCTACTAAGATCACCACGGAATTATTACATGAAATCACTGGATAACCTATCACAGGTAAAATACCTACTGCAAAAAAGAACATAAGGTTTGAAGTAGAAAAACTAACAAAAAACAAATGAAACAAAAGAGCCATGACTATAAATGACATTGCACAAGAAGATGTTAGGCTAGTAGCAAAGATATTGGGATACCAGTTCCAATATAGTAGAGGAATAAATAGTGTGTCAGCCAGTTTTTCTCACATGCCATTTAAGATTTTAATTGAAGATGAGGAGTATGACCTATGCGAGGTCCTAAGGTAGTAGCTGATGGAAAATATAGCAGGAATAAAGAGGAATAGGACAACACGTTTCAGATTTGGATCACTGATTATGTACATATTCTTTCATGTCATGATAAGATTTCCTAACATGTACCTATGGAGATCTGATAGATGCTCCATGCAGATGATAAGTAATTGTTGCAAGAGAAGTGATGAGAAAAAAAGGTATGTTGAGATTGCAGGCATGATGAAACTCTTTCAAAAACAAATGCATGAAAGGGAAAGAATCCCTTGGAGACTATTTGATAAGTACAAGAATGACATATGTTTCATGGTGGATATTGATAGCACATTCTTTAAGACAGTGGATCCTAGAACTTCATGGGCCACCCCCATGGGCTATGAATTTGATTACACAATTTTGGAGCTTCACATTAAACATGTCCTATAATCTCCCAAAGACCCCGATGCTCCTAGATGGGGCACATATGAATAAAAATACATAGCAGTAAAAGAAGAGTTGGTAAAGGGGAGAAGGGAGAAGGGGGAATAAATTTGAGTCCCTTGTTGACAAAATAGCAAGGCAGCATGGCATATCAAAAGAAGAGATGAAGACTGTCAGGGAAAAAGTGATAGAACTTGGGGAGAAATACAATATTCCCCCTCCTCAACCCAATATTGAGGAACCTCAAGTGGTGGAGGTTGAAGAAGAGGAAGAAAAGGATAAAGATGACACTCCTACACCTACTAGGAGAACATCTCAAAGACAAGATGCTAGAGTAGCTATACAAGAACAAGAAGAGGATTTTTAAGTAATGGATACAGAGAAGACCAAGGAACAAAAGAATAAGGAACAAGAAGATGAAAAGGATAGAAAACTTCAAGAGGCCAACCTAAGGGCACTTGAAGTAGATAAGAAGAAAGTAGCAGAAGTAGAACATAAGAAAGGCCAGGAAGCACAAAGGTATATGTTTAAGCCCTTCTTAAAAGTTCTACAAAAGAGAGAAATAAATGATGGCAAGCTTGCCTCTATTGACTTTGATAGATATGATGAAGAAGAGAAAAATAAGATAGAAGATATAGTTATGGAGCACATGCTCACCTTCAAAAAGAATCTTATTGAAATAGAAGGTGAAATCAATTATTTGAGAGATTAGAAGGAAGAAAGAAGAGAGCCCTTGATGGAGACACCAAGATGAGATAGGATATTCTTTTAAAAAATATTCCTACCATGACAGGGAGTGAGATGGTAGAATGGCTAGAAAAGTTAAGGACAAAGCTAAGGCCCAAAACTAGAATCATCAAGTTTATGGCCCGCAAATATGAAGAGGTTGAAAAATAGACACATGACAAGGTTGGATAGCTACTCCTTGACGAGCGACCTGATCTTGGCAAGTCCACAAGGACCCCAACCCCAATAATCATCTCCACAAAGCCTACAATTACCAAAATTGTAGAAGAGGATGAAGTTGCAAAGGAGACAGAGGTAGTTGATACAACCTTAGTTAATTTCTACATTGACAATGTTGGGATTTCACTGGATACAAAGAAGGATACATCTGATCCATTTCAGATAACTAAAACCTTAGCCAACATTGATGAAATAGTAAAGAATATTGAGCCTCCCAAGATCACTCAAGAAGAATCAATTGAGAATGAGCAACAAAAGGAGAAGACACATGAAAAAGAACAAGTGTCAGAAGAAAAAGAAACAAAAAAGGAGAAGGAATGGGAAAAGGTAGAGGAACAAGCAAAAGGATTGCTACCTATCACCCCTTTTTCTATACCTAGTTTGTTGGAAAGTGGATCCCAATCACTTCCAACCAACTTAGAGGATGTGTATGTCATAGATCTTATGTAGTGGTTAGTACTTGCTTTTGCCAAAGCAAAGGAGAAATTAGAGAAAAAGATTGATAAGACTACAAAGATAATCCAGTGAACAACAACATTATTGAGTATTTTTTTTACTACTCCTCCTGTAGATATTGGAGATCATGTAAGTAATCTAGATAATTTTCTAAGTATTATAGAACAAAATTTTGATACATTAGAAAAATCAGCAAGAATAAAAGTAGTGGAAGATTTCAAAAAGTTAAGGATGAAAGATACTCTTGATGAGATCAAGAGTGATCTTAATACATTGATTTCCACTGAAAGGGTAATCAAATCTTGTCTTAAGGATGGACAAGACCTATATAGACTATGCATGACTTCGCATAAGCATGTAAAGAGCATATCGGATATAATAGCTCAGGATGAAGAGGTTTTGGCAAACCTCTCTAAGAATTTTAAAAGTAAGAAAATTATGGACATAAACAAGGAAGTAAATAGGATCATGGATAAAATTCATACCCTACAGTTGGAAAAGGACAGAGTTCAGAGAAGATTCTCATAATTAAGGATCTTTTTTACTCCAAAGATCAATGTCTTGGAGATTACTCATGAGGACCTTCAGCTTGGCCTCAAAACATTTCAAGAATTAATACCTACTGATGTAGAGGAAGCAAACAAGGTTGCATTTGGTCTTAATAGAATGATTCAAGTAGCAGAGGAAATCAAAGCAACTTGAGATGTTGACATGCAGATTTTGAAGACAAACTATAAAGATGTACTAAAGATAGTCAAGCTATAATTTTGTGTACTCCAATTTTGATGTTTTGATAACTAATTTTGACATTTTGGAACCCTTTTCCATTGATGTCAAAGGGAGGTAGATAGAAGAAGAAGAAGAAAAAAAATGCAAAATGTAATGAGAAGAAGAGAGAAAGTGTGTGTAAAATGAAAATATAGAAAACATAAATAAAGGAAAGTTTCATTTGAAGGCTATGTGTTAATTTTTATGTGTTGCATTTCTGTCAGTATATTTCCTTTACATTTTCTCTTTAATGATGCACTTAGTCATTTTTTCACTAAGTGTTGTCGTCAATGCCAAGGGGGGAGATTGTTAGCAAGTGATCAAAACATACACATATATGCAAATGTAGGCACATGCACATATATGGAATGTTGTCATTTATGGAAACATGTATCAATTTTATGGTTTCACATATTAGGTATCATGAATATGTTTGAATTCATTTGATGAATGGAAAAATGCCTAAGTCCACAGACTATTCCAGTATCCCAGTCTGACAGAAAAGCTTAGCGAGCTTCATAGAAGTTGTATTAAGGCTAGAGATCTTAATAAAATTCTTTCAGGGCATGAATGAACACATGTGAGGTTGCATGTGTCAATATTGAAGGATCGAAGAGATATGTTCAATTGATTGGATGCGAAGATAGTAAATAGAGCATAACATGTTAGCAATCATTGAGGCCAACCTTGTGAATATTTTGAAAGTTATGTTTGGATGCTATCTTGTATTTAGGGCTGACTGAGGATGTTAATAAAGTATGCAAGTGCACTTGAATTAATATGACATTTAGCTAGAGAAATGTCGACTAGCTTTTGTAATTATACTTCTAACAGGGTATAAGTATACAAACATTTTTGTATAAGTGTGCAATAAGGACATGATGATAATTGATGGATGCTAGATGTGAATTGTGAAGGCATCTAAAAGGTAGAGTTGAAGTCAAGAGGAAGGAGAACAAGAGGTTTCTTTGAGGAATACTTTGTTAAATATTTGTATTTAGGACAACAGATAGGTTGTAAGTGTTGTTGTACCTATTATACACCCCTAACAAGGTTTGTTTGCCTTTAATAGGGCTAGGACCTTTAATAGGGTCGATCTCTAAATAAGGATCTTATTGTATTCATCCCCTAATAGGGATCTACCTATATTGTAATAATCATCTCTTAACAAGGCTAGAACTCCTAACCAGGTTTCAAGATTCATAGAGAATAATTTAGTGGGTAACATCCCCACTAAGGTTTTCCCCTTAATAGGGTTTCTTTAAGAACAAATATGGTGTTATGAGTTCTTCTATATTTATCCTTGTTGCATGGTTATTTATTTTCTATTGTATCTTCATATGTTTCTTCAATAAGTTAAAGAAATTAATTAAGCATAGTAACATTGATTCACCCCCCCCCCCCCCTCTCAATGTTACCAAATCCTAACATATATATTTTTGATATTCTATAAAAATGCCTTTGAACCCAAAATGGGTTATGAATTGAGGAATGAGGAAGCATAGACATTAAGGGATGCCTTTAAATATGTCATGAACTTAGAAAATAATAGAAAAGTCTCTGGAACTATCAGCAAGAGGGATGAAGCTAGGTTATTCCATATAAATAAAAATAAGTCATCAAAAGAGGAAAACCAAATGGATAAAATCATGAGCCAGCTCAATGATATAAATAATAAAGTTGAGATAAATCAGATAAATTCATCATATGATAAGCCTACAAACTAGATAAATTACAAGCCAACACACAATGCAAAAATATAACCTTATAGAACATCTTGGGAATACACTTGCCCAAATCTCTATCCTTGACCTTCTCCGCACTTCACCCCTCCATCAAGAGATTCTCAAAAGAGCCCTCCAAGAAGGACATGTCTCCACATACATAAATGTCATCCAGTTTGAAAACCTTGTGGGACATCTATCTACATCATGTGCTCTATCCTTCAAGCTATCTGACATACCACCTTTTGCACCTGACCATAATCTCCCTCTTTGCATCGTCGTTATGGTCAGAGATTTTTCTATTAAAAGGGTCATGATAGATAATGGCTCAGCCCTAAACCTATGCACTTTGAAATTCATTCAGCAGAGTGGGTTCACAAAGGCTGACATTTCACATGAGGTCATCACTATCAAGGCATACGATAACTTGGTGCATACCTCTGAAGGTACCATTCTTTTGCCTATCAAGCTAGGCCCTACAACTCAAGACACCATCTACCATGTTGTTGATCTTGATCTACCATTCAACATCATCCTTGGCCGACCATGGATCCATTCCATCAAGGTTGTACCATCCACTTACCATTAGTGCATCAAATCCCGCATTAAGGCACTGAGGTCACCATCCATGCATACCCCCAACCCTTCGCATACCATCGTGCAATGGACACACCATTCCCTCATTCCACCCATTGTCCTAGAACTGACATTGGCACTTTTGTTGCCAACTCTTCTTGATCCGATAGTGATCCAGAGACCATCCTCGCCTCCACTCTCTCTTTTGTCAAGATCAATAACCAGGGTTGTGGTGAATACATCCTGAATGATGCATTTGCAGTAGGGGCCCTCCCGATTGATCCAAATACATAAGGGCACCCAAGCCACCAAAGAAAACCCACTTTTTGTGGTCCCACAACCACATTCCCCTTTTTTTAAGCCAATTGGCTTCAAGGGGCCCCCTATTTCTAGCTTGTTCTGAGTTTTTTCTTTCCTTGTCTATTCTCTAGGTCTAGTTGTGTTTCGGTTGGTCTTGGTTGTGTTTCACACTTTCACACTTTCAGAGTCTCAAATGTGCAAAAGGCCTGAAAACTAAAAAAACCTTGAAGAATTCTCATTTCTAGGGTTTCAAACCTTCGGACATCTAGAACACCAAAAAGTCTGATTCTCTAAAGAGAACCAGCCTTTCAGTGTTTCGGGCTTTCAGAGGTGAAGGACCCCCGAAAGGCTGAAAGGCTTATCGACAGAGGTGGCTGATGTCACCCCCATCAGTTGCCTATATAAGGCAGTGAGTTTCTTTTCATCTCATTTACTTTTTGCCCATGGCCATATTTTTTTGGAGCTTCTATGCGCACATCTTTCTAGTCTTCAGTTTCTTGGCTCTTCTTGTTTGTTTTCTAGTCTCTTGTCCTTTAACATGTTAGAGATTGGTATCTTTGTCCTCCCTCTAGTTTTCCTCATTTTGGTTTATTCTCATTTTATTTTTCTTAGTTAGCATGTCTTGTCGCTAGGGTTTGTTCATGTTTGTCTTGTCTTGTCCTACTTCGAGGTTGCAGGGTTGTCCCCCCGGACCCCTTAGCCATGAGTTCATGTTCGAACTCATTTAGAGATCATTTTTGAGCTTGAAACCCCCCAAACCCTTATTTTCTACAATTCAACCCTAAATTTTTGGACTTTTGTAGTCCAAAAAATTAGAGAGGGATCTTTCTCCAAGAAAATTAGCTAAGTCATTTCGGTATTTTGGAGGATTCAGACCCTAAAAATTTCATATCTCTGAATCACTGAAACCTGAAACTCCACACCTCTAAATCACCGAAAGGAATGTTGTTTGGCTCAGGGCCCCTTTTTGGCATTTCGGCCTTTCGAAGGTCCTTTACCCCCGAAGGTCTGAAAGGCTAAAATTGGTTTCCAGAGTTTTTTTTAACTTGGGTGGTTTAGTTGTTTTTATCTCATTTTCATCATAGTTTCTTCCATGATTTATGTAATTTGATGATTATTGATTTATGTCTGTTGGCTCTTTGTAGAAATGGCAGAGAAGGTTAATTCACCATCCATGAGATACTAATTCAAAGGTTATCACGCACCCTCCAAAGTTGGGAATTTGCATTTAGAGATCATAGATATTGACATCGAGAATGTCAGTTGGAATGACTACCTAGTGAAATGTGCACAACTGGCGAGAAAGTTTGAGGACTGCACTTCATTAGTGTACTATTCTCTAGTGAATGCAGCAACACACCCAATTTCCATCCTTTCCTCAAACCTAATCACTACTTTAGCAAACCACTATATACCAGATGAGAGAATGGTCAAGAATAGCATGGATGAAATAGTTCTGGATCTTCCGCCAGACAATATTGAAGATGTCTTCCACCTACCCAAGGGGATAGACAATTTTGACAACTTCTCCATTGGCAAGGGAATGGACTTTTACAACAAAGATGTCTCATTATTCTATGAGATTGTGAACAAGGAGTACCTCATACAACCTATGCCCAGGTATAAATTGGAAAAGATAGACATGGGGAGAGGGTACATGAAAGAAGACATTTAGGCAGCCATCACCATGATTAGTTGGGTGTATGGACTACCAAAATTAGTACAATTGGAACCCTAGATGATCCTACTCGTTGGAAAAATAAAGGACAGGCAAACAAGATTTGACTGGGCCAACATCCTCAGTGACAACCTGGATCAGCAATTAATCACCGGTAAAGAATAATCCTCACTTCTACATGACATCTTATGTTGTGTACCTATTGGTTGCAAGGGCAGTATACCCAGGATTGGGGAAGGTTGGTGCTATGGGTGATCAGAATGCATGGCCATTCATAGTATACCCACAACTGGTTCAAAAAGAGTGCTACACAAATGATAGACCTAAATTTTGCATCGTCAATGACGCTTTTGTGTTCTCCATCATACGCTCCTTAAAGGGGGACTATGCCAAAAGAATGTCAACAAAGGCTGCTACGAAGGTGAAGGCCCTTGGGGCATTTTATATTCAATTCAAAACCTTTACATACATCTAGGTGGTAGGAAGCACCCTGGCTCCTAAGAAGCTACCAAGATATCTATCAGATAGGATAATCTTGTTAGAGATGGCCTAACAACTATCAGATGCCCATGAGCATATCCGGCACAAGAAGAAGCATTGTTAGGATTTCCCAATTTCTATAGGGCCCCACTACATGTAAGACATGAAGATATGCAAGTCCCTGGCATTTGAATGGGATGAATTCCCACTATAGAGTTACAACCTCATAAGGACCCGATTCGATCCAATTGGTACATATAGTCACATAATGGGAAGGCATTATGTACATAAGCCCCACATTGAGGACCATTGGATAAACTATCTTGATGACTGTGAGCTAAGATTATGACTACTGTCAGATGAGCTTGGAGCTGGCATAGACTACTCTATTGCTATGAGTACCCCAAAAGATGAAGGAAGATGACTTTGAGGATGTCTTGGATCCTATTTATAATTTGGATAAAGTATACACTAGGGCCATTTTGAATGCAGAGGTCGATAGGGATGAAAATGATGACATCAACTTCAAGGCAAGACACATCATCAAGGTGACTAAGGCATATATCGCTCGTCCATTTCCTATGGATCATGTGCTAATGAAATAGCAACTAGCTCAACCCTCCAAAGAAAAGAAGAAGAAAGGGGAGAAGGTGTTGATGCCACAGTTTAAAGAGGTTGCACCATAGAAATCAGAAATGGTGTATAGACATTAGTGCCCTATAGCATACAGCTTAGCTACCCACTCAAAGAAGCCAAAAACTAGAATGACTAAAAGCATAACACCTCCAGATGCTCCTTCTTCTAGTGGTCTTGAACTTCTGAGTGCACCAAAGAAGGTGCCCAAATTCAAGCTAACTGGACCTAGGCCGACTAGGGTGATAAAAGGGCATGTGTACAAAAGGAAGAAAGACTCGACACCCACCCACATGGACACCCTCTTAGAGGAAGAAGAGAAAGATGAGGAGGATCAACTTCCCCTAAGCAGAAGAACCTGGTCTGCAGGATTCTTAAAGAGGAGGGTACAGGAGAAAGATCAATAAGAAGACGTCGAAGGAGGAACCCAAGGAGAGCTGATAAATTTGGATGCTCTAGGAGATGATGAATTTGACATCTTTAATTTCAAAGTACTTCATGGTTTCAAAGAGTTTGAGCAATGGGCTCCAACTGTAGGACAATCATTTTCCTTTGGCTTCCTCCCTACACAGTTAACTAGTCCTCTTGGTAATGTGGGAGAGGAAGTTATGTGAGACTCTCAGGAATTAGTCAAGGAGGGGTCACAGCAAAAATTTAGAAGGAAACTATAGAGTTAGTTGGAAGAGATTCTTCTGTAGGTGTCACTTCTAAGGAAGATATTGCAGCACAGATTCCCCTAGCTTCACATTCAGTTCCACCTCCACCTCCACCTGTGCATCAAACTCCACCTCCACCTCCACGTCCAACACCATCTACCACTCCACTTCTACCTCTATTTTATACTACTCCATTTCCACCACAACCTCCACCTATTCATGTCCCTATGCCAACTCCACCTCCTTCTCTTATGCCTTCACCCACTCCTCCTCTCGCTCCTACTCCTCCCATGAAAAACCCTCCTTTTCAAGGTCTTACTCCACCGCTTGTTCAAACTAAAACATTGGCACAAGAGCCTCATGAGCTAGAGAAGGAAATAGAGGCAATCAGTGAGATTATGTTAGAAGGAAATGATGGGTCAGAGAAACAAGTTGGAGAAGAGGAACAAATAAATGTGGAAGAGGAGCAGAACATAGGGAAAGAACAAGAAATAGAAGGAGGAGAGGAGGAGAGTCATGAGGAAATGGAGATAGAGCACTCGACCACTACCTTGAGTTTAGCTGCCCCTTATGAGCCCCTTAATGCCTTTTCAAATCCCATTTGGTTCACCAAGGAAATTGATGTAGGGGCATCCTCGGTTCCTCAAGATTTTGGTAGTCTTGATAACTATCTGGTGGAGTTCTCTTGGTATGTTTTCCCAGTATATTTCCTAGCACTTGGTAGTTTGGCTTACTAACGAGTGTTCTTGGAGATTTGGGAGGCTGACTTGGTGCATTTATTATTGGTATCTAATGTCACATTCTCCTATGTGGATTTGGAGGCCACCATGTTGAATTTAATAATTGTAAGGCTATTTGAGAGCCAACTTGTATTGCATTTAATATTTGTTTGTAGGAGTTAATTATGTCATCCAGCTGACTTGTGGCTGAAGAGTAGTATTTAAGGAGTGTTTGGGTAGTTGTTTATGAGGATATTTTGGAGATGGGAGGTGATTAGACTTGGATCCTATGAGATATTGAATATCAGATTGATTTCTGATAGTTTGTAATAGTAGAGCTAGTGGTTGGCATGCTTGGAGATAAGGAGATTGCTTGGAGGCTTGTGAGGTCAAGTTTAGATCTACATTAGGGTTTCCATTAGTTGCTGATATGTTTTAGAACTAGACTAGCTAAAGTTGGATTAGATCTTGGTTGATCTTGCAGAACTATTTCTTGATTGTAATTGGCCCTAACCCATAAGGCCTTACAGCTGGGCATGTTAAATGAAAATATGATTTGAGCATATCTTGTTGTGTTATTCTTCTATGTTGGTAATTGGCTGCAAGGTTGGATTGTCCTTCATTGGATCCACCATCCTTGAACTACGTCAGGTGGTATCAGATCAAAAGGTTGTTCTTAAGCGAAGGTTGATCTTACAAAATTGACCTTGTTGGCGAAGAGATTGTGTGCAATCTGAGTTGCAGATATGTGTTACTAAACTTATGAAATCATGGTCTGGTTGTTCATGTGATGTGGTAGGTTGCAATCTAACTTGCATACAACTTGGAGGTTGTCACAAGGTGGTCGGTGTTGGGTTTGTTGCAGAGGGTTTTTGAATATCTTTGGAGATGTCTCCGAGAAGATTGGACCCTAGTGTGATTGTAGATCTCTATGATGTGGTGGAAGCAAATATTTTTGAAAGGTTTTCTCGGTGGGAAATAGATTTGTTAAGCCATGTGGAGAACCAAGTTGATAACCTTGTGAAGGAAAGTGTTGTTGAGCTTTGTAAAGCTTACTGGAGTTGGGACATGCCAGTCTAGAAGAAAGTTGTCTGGCCTGTTAGAAGATTGGTCTGAGAGAGAAGACATGCAGAGGTATTTGAAATTGATTTTGATGTTCAATTGGTGGAGTCTGACATGAAACTTGTAGAGCAACTTGTGGCTATTGTTGAGTTACCTGTGTGATTACAGATCTCTGTGATGTCTCCGAGAAGATTGGACCCTGGTGCGATTGCAAATCTCTGTGATGTGGTGGAAACAAAGATTTTTGAAAAGTTTTCTTGGTGGGAAATGAATTTTTTAAGCCGTGTGGAGAATCGAGTTGATAACCTTGTGAAGGAAAGTGTTGTTGAGCTTTGTAAAGCTTACCGAATTTGGGACATGCCAGTCCGGAAGAAAGTTGTTTGGCCTATTAGAAGATTGGTCCGAGAGAGAAGACATGGAGAGGTATGTGAAATTGGTTTTGATGTTCAGTTGGTGGAGTCTGACATGAAACTTGCAGTGAAACTTGTGGTTGTTGTTGAGTTACTTGTGCTTACCGACAATGTTGTTGACCTTGTTAAGGCTGGTGAGGAGATTGATTTTCATGTTCAGTCGGTTGTGCCTGACATGGAGATTGTAGAGCATCTGTTTGTGCTTGATCAGGTTGTTGTTGATGAGGAGTTACCTACTCTTGAACACCTTTGTGATGATGGTGTTACCGATATGCTTTTGTTCGGTGTTGAGGTACATATGTTGTTTGTTGGTTGCAGACTTGAGTCACTAGTTGACAGTGATAAGTCTTGTAATGAGATTCTGAGATGGGATTCTGACTTGATACTTGGTGATGAGTTGAATCCTTGGTTTGTTCTAGATGTTGAACATGCTGACCAGTTGGTGACAGATCGATTAAGGAGGACTTGGCTGATGAACTTGTGTATTTTCCTAGCTTCATGGATTGACAAGCCTTGTGTAAAGATGAAGTGGATGGCACATTTTATTGTAGGATAAAAGTATGGGACACACTTTCTTATTTACCTCGAGTGTTTGATGCAGGGGCATCCTTGGTTCCTGAAGATTCTGGCAGTCTCGGTAACTGTCTGGTGGAGTTCGGTTGGTATGTTTGCCCGGTATATTTCCTAGCACTCGGTAGTTTGGCTTACTGAAGGGTGTTCTTGGAGATTTGGGAGGCTAACTTGGTGCATTTATTATTGGTAGCTAATGTCACATTAATAATATCAGATTTCCACAATCCATTTTTAATTATGTATGCGTTTCTGGATTAGATTGTGTGTAGTTTTTTTATCAAACTCCTATTAGATTGGTGCATTTTTATTTATTATGCATTTCTGATGTCACATTCTCCTATGTGGATTTGGAGGCTGACATTTTGAATTTAATAATTGTAAGACTATTTTAGAGCCAACTTGTATTGCATTTAATATTTGTTTGTAGGAGTTAATTATGTCATCCAGCTCACTTGTGGTTGAAGAGTAGTATTTAAGGAGTGTTTGGGTAGTTGTTTAGGAGGAGATTTTGGAGATGGGAGGTGATTAGACTTGGATCCTATGAGATATTGAAGATCAAATTGATTTATGATAGTTTGTAATAGCAGAGCTAGTGGTTGGCATGCTTGGAGATAAGGAGATTGCTTGGAGGCTTGCGAGCTCAAGTTCAGATCTGCCTTAGGGTTTCCATCAATTTTTGATTTGTTTCAGAACTGGACTAGCTAGAGTTGGATTGGATCTTGGTTGATCTTGTAGAACTAATTCTTGATTGTAATTGGCCCTAACTCGAAAGGCCTTATAGTCAAGCATGTTAAATGAAAATATGATTTGAGCATATCTTGTTGTGTTATTCTGCTGTGTTGGTAATTGGCTGCAAGGTTGGATTGTCCTTCATTGGATCCACTATCCTTGAACTGTATCAAAAATTTAGCCAAGAACAAGGGTGTATACTGATGATGATGATACAGATATGGCAGCATTCGGGTGAGCATTCCATCAAGCAGGATCCAATACCCGAGCAAGGACTCTCTCATATGTAATGCAAGATCAAGCGGGTAGGTCGAAGGCACAAGTGGTTGTCCCTACAATGAATGTCAGTATGGAAGAGGTCACTCCAGATGATTGCATTCTGGAAGAGGTAGATCTAGGGGAGCTGACTAGAGAAGGGAGTAAAACTCTAGCTACCCTCAGACTGAAGCATGCTTTAGGTTTCATGGATAAGGATGAAGAAAAGATAAAAGCACTGATGGAACATAATGAGGCAATGAATAAATTTATCCTTAAGATAGCAGATCCCATTGACCCTAGTAACCCTAAGGCCTCATTACAGGCTATTTTGGAGAAAAGGGGTAATGTAAGTATACTGGCATATATCCCGCATTCTTTTGTTTGGGCATGTGCAAACTAGAAGGTGGATTTTCAAGAGTTTTCCAGAGCAGCTCTCAGGAAGATTTTGAGGCCTTTCAGAAGTATTCTTCAAGGAATCACATTTTTGGTTGAGATTATGAGTGAGGAGGATGGTCTAGAGGAGAAGATCTTGAAGTGGCAAAAGGCACTAGAAGATCTCATAGTAATAAGGAAGCAACGCTTCCAAGTTTTGGTCAAAGTGTATGAAGGGTCAGAACTAGATAATTTTGAGGAGTGGATCCAAGATATCACTGGCGCTTTGACCATTTTTGAAAAGGTGCTGAAAAGAATGAATAAAAATAGAGATAAAGGTTTACTTTTTGTAGGGGAAATGCATAAGTTCTTTGAAGGGTTAGACCTAGACTTATATGATGAAGATGATGAGAAAACAATGCATTCTATAAATGTCATCATAAATCAATATCTAGATATCTTCAGAGGAGTTAGTACAAAAGAAGACCTCTAGCAGATGTTTTATCAAAAGGAAGAAATTCAGAATATGCTATCTTGGGAAGAGGAAATAAAGGGGCTTACAATTGAATTGATCACCTTCCAGGAGAAACAACTAGAATGCCTTAACGGGGTCAAAATGGCTGACTTTGAGGAAGTGCAAGAGATCGTAGATAGGTTCCACAAATCTCATCTAGAAGTCCTTCGAAGTCAATAAGCAACCAATGTGAACTTAGCCAAATTTTATATAGAGAAAAAACATTTTTTCACACTTAGCCATTTTTTAAGGCCTTGATTTTCGGCATTTTGGCCCTAGAGGATTTTCGGCCTCTAAAAGTCTGAAAGTTGAGGAAGAGTCACCTCCACACTTAGTCAATTGGAGCTTCATTTTTTTAAGGCAATAGTCGAGATCTAAAATTTCTAGGCACGACCACCGTTTAACTTCAATCTTCTCCAACTTATTTTTTCAGTCAAAGAGATCACATCCAAAGAGTCATTTTTGCATGATTTGAGGGCCTCTTCCAATTGAGTCCATGAGGGAGAGCTATAACAGAGAATAAAGTTCAGGATCACAAAGTTTCATGAAGAATATGCACGAGTTCCAATTTTGTTTTTGAGTTATTTTACGCATGATCTACTCTAGATTTGTAATGCATGAGGTTTAATTACATGCTAGAGTAGTTTTAACTTGTTTTAGGGTTAGTTTTCTTCATGTAATCTTTAGTTTAGATTTATTTTCAAGTTTTAGATGTAGCCAAAACCCTAGCTATGAAATTGAGAGCACGGCTCTATAAATTGAATGAACTCAATGTAATTAAGGTCAGATTTTTATTGTAATACAATATATACAGTTTGTGCTTCAAACGTGCTGTTGTAATACCCCAAAAATGGGCTATAAGTTCATTAATCTCCTATATCAACAATTCGAACGAAATCGACATCAAAGTCTTAATCTAAGGCACATCTAAACATCATCGAATCATAATTGATTATCTTAAATTCTACATCGGAGAATATTCCTAGCAATATTCCTAATTATCTTAATTATCTTTAATTTAATGATTATTTGGCGATAAATCACATTTATCCTAAGTTTGATTAATTGAATATTTTCATATTTAATTAATTAGATTTAATATCTTGCCACTTAATTGTGTAATTAAATTTAATTCTATCTATTATTAATTGTATTATTTAATTTTGACAATAAATCCAATATCCTATGAATAATTGATTAAATTCTTATTTAATTAATTAAAGCAAGTTGTCATTATTTAATAATATATTTTTTAATAAAAGTTTGATAAAATAGTTAATTAACTCATAAATTAATTATTTTATTTCAAAAAGTAGTTAAGTTGAGAATAAATCACTTTATTTATTTATTAAATCATAATTATCCATGTGCACATTCAAGGACCAGTTAAACTCAAATTGGAAAATCAATGCAAGTTGTTAGCTTTTTGAAACTCAACATCTTTTTGAGTTTTAAAGTTGATCTAAACTTCTAATTCGAGTTGAACTGTGCTTTTGCATGATTTTTGTGACTTAATTATCTGTTATTTAAAAATAACTCAAAAATCAAGTTGAGTTATTTGAGTGATTTATGGCTTTATCCATGCACCTCTAAAGCCCTGGATTTCTATAAAACCAAGGCTCAACTCTTCATAATTCATCTCGCAAATTGCAAACTTACTCTACAGAAATCATAGCATATCAGATTTGGAGAATTTGCACAATTGGAGCTTGAAAGATAAATTTGAGGATTCGAAGCTTTGTGAGATCAATTTCAAATTCATAGCTTTCATATTATTGTTAGAATTTTCATTCTCATATCATATCATTTCTAGATTAGCATTGCATATCAATTTTCATATTAGCATAGATTCATATCAGTTTTTCATATCATTGCATAGAAAATATCAAAAAAATAGATTAATTGCATTAATTCCATATCCATCTTTTGCATTCAAATCCTTCGTTTAGGTGTCATCTAGGTCACTGATCTCGATAACAATCTGAGAATATTAATCTCGCACCTACTAGAAGGTAGTAAATCACTTGGTTAAATTAGATTTCAATTTTGCACGATTTTGATTTTTGCTAACCTCTAATGTTTTACTAAAGTGTTGTGTCTATAGATCAAGTACAATTTTCACACACACATTTCTGGGCACCTCTTTTTTTTCATTTTTTTTGTATTTTTCATTTTTTTAATTTTTTTTTTTGTACTTTTGATATTTTTTTATTTTTTTTGTGAATCATCAAGGTGCCTATTGCTAGGTTTTCACCAAGATGTTCATTTTTTCAGGACTCTTTCTGATTTTTATAATTTTTTCAGGACATTTTACCATAGACTGAATGCCTTAGGCATAGAATTTCTTCAGATGGAGAACATTGATTGGTTCTCGGAGCTGTTCTCCTTTAGTCATTGAGAGTTGATAGGCACCAGAGCCAAAAGTAGCAGTGATTACAAAGGGACCCAGCCAATTGGGTTCGAACTTCCCCTTGCATTCTCGATGTGATTGATTTTTAAGATTCTCTCTCAAAACTAGATCGCCAACCTGAAATTCTCTGTGTCTGACTTTCTTGTTGTAGCCTCTAGACATTCTCTTCTGATATACTCTGAGATGATCATATGCTGCTTGTCTATGCTCATCTAGTAGTTCCAGTTCTTGCAACCTAGACACTCTATAGTCATCATCAGTTACTAGACCATGCATTCTAATTCTTAGTGATGGGATTTTGACCTCAATAGGTAGTACTGCTTCAGACCCATAAACTAAAGAGAAAGGTGTAGCCCCAGTAGGTGTTCTGATACTTGATCTGATACTTGTTCTGATACTTGTTCTGATACTTGTTCTGATATTTGTTCTGATACTAGTTCTGATACTGGTTCTGATACTTGTTCTGATACTAGTTCTGATACTTGTTCTGATACTTATTCTGATACTTGGTATATTTGATAGCATCTTTTTCCATTTGCAAACTCTCAAACAAGATCATATTGTGCAGTCCCCATGTCTAACAAGGTGGAGAACAAGAGGGATTGGCAAGCTAGTGGAAGAGATGGAAGACAAGAGAATGAAGGAGAATGAAGGGAAGAAATCCTCAAGGGCAAACTCCTCATGAAAGACGAGCAATGAAAGGCCAGCATAGGATAAATCACAAAAGCGTAAAGCCAAAGAAAGATAGGATGTAGTCCAAAGGAGTAGACATGTCAAGAGGCTTCAAAGCATCGTGTTCTATTATTTTTTTCTTTTTTTATTAGATCAAGACCAAAGGGGAAAAGGATAGTGATAGGTGAAAATGAATGCAAGAAGATGGATATGAAGGCTAAACATGGAAGGAGTGAAAGCAAGATCATCATCAGACAACTCACAAAATATCCAAATGTTCATGTATAGGTCAACATTGTCAAGATCAAAGAGAGAAGATGGAATGGATGAAATATGTAGAAGAACTACGCATGATGCCTGATTGCCAGGTTTTCATCATAATACTTATCCAAGGTGCCTCAAGGGAGTGCTTTTCACCATAGGATGAATTTATTTCTCTTTACTTTTGCTACCAAGGTGCCTGTTTCCAAGTTTTCACCAAGGCACATTTTCAAAAAAAAAAATTATTTTTTATTTTTTAGAAGAAGGCAAGCTCTTTAGATAATGCTCCTTGAAAGGATAAACCATGATATGTCAAGGATTCAAAATGATATGCTCAAAAATGCTAATAGGGAAAGGAATATGGAAGAGGAAAATGGAGGATAAGGTTTTATGTAAAGCGAGTGAGGTTGGAAGATATGAGGAATAGGTAAATGAGGAAAAATGATAGAAGGTAGAAGGATAATGCATGGAAGGATTGTGAAAGGGTAGATGGAAAGGAAGGCAAGCTCAACATCAACACATGCCTTGAAGGGTGGTGAGAGGATGGAGGAAATGTGAATGAAGGAATACATGAAGGAATATGGTGAATGGATAGTAGAGGTTGTGGTTTAGGCGCATGGAATGGAAGAATATTTTTGGAGGGAAATGAGGTGGAAGCCTTTGGAAGCTTGAATGTCAACTTCATTTTTTTTTCAACACCAGACTCTTTCAAGAGAGACTTTGGAATCCATATAGTCGTGGCTTTTTATTTCCTTATGATGATCTAGAGAGAATATCTTCAATGATAGATTTTGGAACCCATACTTGTCTTGTAGTTTTTTTCTTAGATATCTCTTTTGACTTTACGTTTCCATGTCTATTAGATGAGACATGGTGATCTTCTTTTTTTGATGGATTCTTGTATTGCTTCTTTTTTTTGTATTGGACATTCAAGTTACTTCCAAAGGACTTGGGACTTGTGGAAGAAGAAGGAGGATATGACTGGTTTAGATGGGTGGATGGATGAAAAGGATTCAAGGGTGTGCATCTATGTTGATCTTGAGGAAAGATGGGAGATGGAGGGATGTAAGGATTCAAGGGTGTGCATCTATGTTGATCTTGAGGAAAGATAGGAGATGGAGGAATGTAAGGACCCAAGATGGATGGAAGACATGAAGCTCTTAGTAGTGGTGGAAGAGGTCCAAGGATAGAAGTGGAAGACACAAAAGGATAATCAATAAGTTCATCAGCATCTATATGACAACCAAGGATATCAGCATCTTTAGAGTGAGCATTAGAATTTTCAATAGAATCATGGACATCTTGAATATGAGCACCTTCTTTGATAGGATTGTTCAAAGCTTGCAAAGACTTAGGAAGAGTAGAAAGTGGAAGTGAACATGGAGTGGTAGAACAAGAAGATGGAAGACTTTGATCTTGACAAGGATCTTTGGATAGCACAAGCGCATAATTTTTCTTTTGATTTTCAATAGGCTTAACATTGAAAGTAACAACACCATTTTTAACAACCTTAATGGAAGTATCATCTTTGGAAAGTGCAAATGTAGTAAGGTTATTTTGACTATCAATAAGCTCAACAGTGTAAGTATTAGCTTGATCTTGCTTAGGAGAAGACTTAAGACATGGTGGAATGCATGAAAAAGGGGGTGCAGGATCAAAAGAACCATGAAGTGGATAAGAGACATCATGAAAGGGATTGGATGACATGGAGGGTTCTTGATCTTGATCTTTCTTTATGTTCTTTTCTTCATCATTTTTAGAGTCCTCTTGACATGGAGCCACTTCTAAGGACAAGGAAGCATGTTGGGATTGTATGGAAGACTTTGACAGAGATGGTGAAGGACTAGCTAAAGTGGGCATTATAGCGTATAAAGGCTGAGGCTCTTTAAGTTTAGCATCATTGAAAGTATTTGCAGCCAGGTAAAGGTTAGCTTGATTTTCTTTAAGAGGTAGCCCTGGAGGATAACAATAGGGAACCGCATGAAAAGTATCAGGGCTTGTGTCGGATGAAGGTTCTATGAAAGATTTGAAAGACTCAGAAGCTTTAGGAAATGTACGGGTATTGGAGGAAGTAGGGGATGGAAGGGAACCATCACTAGACAAAGGTTCAACATTAACATGACCTTAATTGAGAAGATAATCTTTATTTTTAGCAAGAGAGTCTTTAGGAGAAGGATTCTTATAATATTGATGCTTCAAGCTAGCACGATGCATTTTATAGTCCTTAGCAGTGGTAGATGGATCATAATCAAGGTATTGTCCACAAAAGCCATCAAAATCTCTTTCAAAATCAAAATCATATGGATCACCATCACGATCTATCCAATGTGATGGCCCATTTGTAGTAAGTAGGAACACACGACGAGGAGGACTCTTAGGAACAGAGGTGTCATAGGTATCATTACATTGTCTATCGTCATAGTCATCATAGTCTCCAAAGCTTGATGTGTCACTCTCTGTGGAAGAGGTATCATAAGGGTTGTCACATTGCTCACATTTTGTCTGAGGGCATGGTGACATGTACAAGCCTTTATCAAATGGAAAAGAGCATAGAGTTTCCATGGAGAACTCTTTAGGTTCCTTTTCTTTCTCAAGTTTGTCAAGCTAGACTTGCATAGCTTGCAGCTACTTCATCATAGTGGTGATTAGAGCTTCTTCCTCTTGTGTACTCATTCTTTGAGACATGTGTACTGATTCTCAATAGCTATTGCTCTGTTCTTGACATAGTGATTTGTTCGATAGATTTTGGAAATAGGTTGAAAAAGCTAAATATCTGGCAATTTTGACAATTTTTTTGACAACTTTCAAAAATTTCCCAAACGACACTCTACAGACTCGTACGATAGTGGATATGTTGTGAAATGATTGTTGCAAAACTCGTATGACAATTGCAAGCAAGATTTTGACTCTTAGAATTTTTTGGCATCAAAACTCGTATGACACTGGGTTGGTTATCATACGACAGTTGGGTATCAATGAAACGATAGTTGAAAATCTCATACGACAGTTGGGTAGCAATGAAACGACAGTTGTAAAACTCATACAACAGTTGCAAGATTTTGACTTTGAGAATTTGCTGGCATGGAAACTCGTATGACTTTCTGACCTCCTGAGATGACTTTTGACTCCAGAAAAGAATTTATGTCAATTTTTGTAAAATTTTGAGTTTGCAAATTTGAATTGTTTGCAAATTTCAATGTCCAGATTTGAGGATTGTAACAGATTTGTTCATTTTCAATAACCAGATAGATAAACAAGCCTACAAAATAGCAAGCACGTGATTTCAAGCATGTCTGAAAATAATGAACAAGGGCAAAAGCAACCTTGCACATGAACAATCAAGTGACTTATTTGTAATAATCCTCAGAAGCGCTAATTGTGTATGTTCCAAAAATGTTTTGCAATAACACACATGTACCCTATAAAATGAAAATTTGGTCTCGCTAGGGTTTTTAGTAATGGTTTGACTCTGCAACTTTTATGATCCAAAGGGGTGAACTCCAATCCCGACGCACCAGGGTTTTGACACAGTCTAATAACTTAATCTTCAGGAGTTGCTAGGGAGATCTGACAACCCAACAATGAACCATACCAGTGGAGATTTCTTCGACAAGGACATTTATATAGCGGCTGTCACTACCACGGTGAAAATGGCTATTACCGCTTGAGGTTCTGTCAACGCAGTTTGCCCTGTGAAGGGATTGTCTGCTATGGTTAACCCTCTCTAAAGGTGACTCACAATAGTATACCATAAGGGGACTTGGCTCTAGATCTAAGGTTTTGATGCCTCTTCACTTTTAACCCAAACAAAGCAAGCAGATTAATCCGACACGCTAAGACAAAGTTTGTCTCACCAAGGTCTATGATATCAACCCCACGTGATCTATCAACCTCTCCAGAGAGAGAATGTATCAATCAATAAGGGAAGATGCACTAACCAATTTTGATTCACCAAAGCTCGTGATGTCAACCCCACGTAATCTATCAACCTCTCCTGGGAGAGAATGTATCAATCAATAAGAGAAGATGCACTAACTAAGTTGAATGTGAGACGCACTAAGTATCCTCCCTACCTACAAAGATTCTGTCATCAACAAGGATTTCACTAGGAATCCAATCTCTCAAGAATCATGAATAGTGTTCATAGGGCCTAATTACTATGTGAGCACAGATGTATGTTTCCAAAAGCAAATCTACCAAAAGTATCCAAAAAGCAGAAAGAGGAACACTTAACGCTTAAAGAAAATATGAGATGAGTCCACAAGGTGGAACACTTAACACCTCACACAAGCTAAAAATGAGTCCCCAACTTAGAAAACAAGTGAGTTCCTAAAAGCACAAAAGGGTTGCCAAGTGGAACACTTAACGCTTATGTCCTGTTGACCCCTCCCCTTTATGGCGCTGAGATTGCAACCACAGGGCGGAATGAGGGGCCGGCGGATTAGCGAGTCCAATAACCCAAGATAGAAATCAAGATCAATCACAAGTAATCTAAGACTACTAATAAATACTAAGGTGTCACAACCTAATATCAATTATGCAAGTGTGTAAAACAAAAGCATGAAAAGAATCACCCAAGCTAGACACATGAGAGATTTATTTTAAGCCCAAATTGAAATGTTATTAGATGAAGGAGAATACGTGGGATCCTCACAATGTGCTTAGTAGATTTTACCTAATTTTTAGCAATTCTTGTTGAGCTTTTCCATGCAAGCAAGTGACGAACTCTCCAACAAGCAAACAAGCAAAAAAGATATGCAACATATATTCAACTTATGAAAATCATAGGGTTAGCTCTAAAAATCAATTATTATTAGCAATAATAACCAACAATTAACCCAAATGACAACTCATATCATTCATTGAACCATGTAAAAAAATAAGTTCATACCCATCACAAAACTTTATTTTTTTTGCTGCATTTGACCTAGTCAACAAGATCTAATTTTTTTGATATGATTTTGGCCACAAAAATAGAAATTCAGAATAGAGACCCCTGCTAAAAAACAGAGAGCTTTCCAAAAATGTAAAAATTTTAGAAAACTGATATGAATCTATGCTAATATGAAAATTGATATGCAATGTTAATCTAGAAATGATATGATATGAGAATGAAAATTCTAACAATAATATGAAAGCTATGAATTTGAAATTGATCTCACAAAGCTTCGAATCCTCAAATTTATCTTTCAAGCTCCAATTGTGCAAATTCTCCAAATCTGATATGCTATGATTCCTGTAGAGTAAGTTTGCAATTTGCGAGATGAATTATGAAGAGCTGAACCTTGGTTTTATAGAAATCCAGGGCTTTAGAGGTGCATGGATAAAGCCATAAATCACTCAAATAACTCAGCTTGATTTTTGAGTTATTTTTAAATAAAAGATAATTAAGTCACAAAAATTATGCAAAAGCACAATTCAACTTGAATTAGAAGTTTAGATCAACTTTAAAACTCAAAAAGATGTTGAGTTTCAAAAAGCTAACAACTTGCATTGATTTTCCAATTTGAGTTTAACTGGTCCTTGAATGTGCACATGGATAATTATGATTTAATAAATAAATAAAGTGATTTATTCTCAACTTAACTGTTTTTTGAAATAAAATAATTAATTTATGAGTTAATTAACTATTTTATCAAACTTTTATTAAAAACTATATTATTAAATAATGACAACTTGCTTTAATTAATTAAATAAGAATTTAATCAATTATTCATAGGATATTGGATTTATTATCAAAATTAAATAATACAATTAATAATAGATAGAATTAAATTTAATTACATAATTAAGTGGCAAGATATTAAATCTAATTAATTAAACATGAAAATATTCAATTAATCAAACTTAAGATAAATGTGATTTATCACCAAATAATCATTAAATTAAAGATAATTAAGATAATTAGGAATATTGCTAGGAATATTCTCCGATGCAAAATTTAAGATAATCAATTATGATTCGATGATGTTTAGATGTGCCTTAGATTAGGACTTTGATGTCGATTTCATTAGAGTCCTTTGAAGCTTCATGTGAGTCAGTCAGTCTGTCTTGTCTCCAGAAAGGATTTTGCATCTACAACAATGCAATCAAACATCAAACTGAAAACAATCTATGCTTTTTTAAATGCTTTTATCTCCTTGTATGCTTACTGATTCGCATTGAGATTTTTACATATTGTGTCCCTTCGAGCCCTTCGATGATGTCCTTTGCAGGATTTAGAGAGTGATGACTGGGGGCATAATATTTCTTTGTTTTCTTCTTGTATGTGAAAATCTAACAACTTTGGAAATTCTAGATTGAAATGGTGTCCGACTGTAAGAGCCTCTATCTCGAATTGGATGGCCATGCGTACCTCGACCATTGATACCCAGAAAATTCAAGGAAGTTTGATCTCACTATTGTCTTTTTGAGTAAGTTCTTTCTCCTACTGTGAAACACGATCTTACCTAAGGATGTGAATGATAAAGGGTCACTACAAGTAATTCACATTGGATTTAGAATGATCTCTTGGCTGCGTGATGTGTTTGCAATGCAAGGCATATTCGAGTCATCACGATGTTTATGTTTTGATGCTTATGCGAATTGTTATATCAAAATGGACATGATATTCAATTCATCTTGGCGCTTGTGCCTTGGTGCTTATATCTAATCCGACATTCCGAAAATAAAATCAATATTCATATATCAATGGTTGTCTAGCCAGTGGGTGTTGTATTGGTTCTTGAGCATTACAAATCAATATTCATATGTCCATGGTTTCATAGCTAGTGGGCATTGTATTGATTTATCCGATTAACTAAAAGTTCAATGATGATAACAAATCGACACATGATCAGTGAGTAGGTCCTAGGTCTTAGGTTGCATTTCATTTTGCATGTCTCTTTGCATTTTGCATGTTTGCATGATCTCACAATGACTAAACGAACTTCAATGCTTAAATAATTCTACAATCACCTCTTCAAATCTAACAAGAGCTAAATCTCACACGAAGGTTCCTCCAATGAAATAGCAAGTAGAATCCTTTTTTGGGATCAAAATTCAAATCTGAGATCATTCATATTATTAACTGCTTGCATATTCGACCTTCTATCATCACAGAAATCTAGAATTCAACTTAACTGATTATCTTACATCAAACTATCAAAATTTCAACTTGGTCAACTATGGTCAACTCATGGTTTAACCTAGTCAAACTTGGTCTTTTAGGACCTTCTAACGATGCAGAATGCGTTCTTGAACGTGTTTAACCACTTCTCAAATCAATTAACATGCTTCTAAACTATCAATGCTGACTTTTCTTGTCAGATTTCAATTTTAATCCCGAAGGGGGCATGGTATTTCACATCATTCAAAATCTGTAAATCAAATTCTATCAATCTTCCTCAGTAATCAAGACAACAATCACGTCTAGTTACTAATTCATCAAAAAGTCCTCATCGCTCGGGGCAAATCTATCATCACTTGGGGCATATCAGATTTATCAAGATCCATATCAATCCGATATTCTCCTAATATTGTAAACTGTATCAGTTTTTGCAACCATTGGATCATAGTGTTCTTTCCTTGGTTCTTCGGTAACTGAAGGGTTCGGATGTGATACCTACTAGTTCTGCTAAGACAATCGATTCTAGAACTGGTCACTCACTTCTTTGCAATCCTAAGGTTTGGAATCAGGCGTTTTGACACTTTTTCGCAATCATAGGTTCATTCGCTGCTATAGTGAACATTATCTTTGGTCATTCAGGACTTATTATCTCCATATCAAATCAATATCAATCAGCTCTTGTCTCATATCAATTATCAATTTCGAATCAGTTTCATATCTTTATCAAACACAGACTATCTTTGAACCACTGCGCTTCGCATAGTAATTCAAAGAGGGGCAAAATGTAATACCCCAAAAATGGGCTATAAGTTCATTAATCTCCTATATCAACAATTCAAATGAAATCGACATCAAAGTCCTAATCTAAGGCACATCTAAACATCATCGAATCATAATTGATTATCTTAAATTCTACATCGGGGAATATTCCTAGCCATATTCCTAATTATCTTAATTATCTTTAATTTAATGATTATTTGGCGATAAATCACATTTATCCTAAGTTTGATTAATTGAATATTTTCATATTTAATTAATTAGATTTAATATCTTGCCACTTAATTGTGTAATTAAATTTAATTCTATCTATTATTAATTGTATTATTTAATTTTGACAATAAATCCAATATCCTATGAATAATTGATTAAATTCTTATTTAATTAATTAAAGCAAGTTGTCATTATTTAATAATATAGTTTTTAATAAAAGTTTGATAAAATAGTTAATTAACCCATAAATTAATTATTTTATTTCAAAAAGTAGTTAAGTTGAGAATAAATCACTTTATTTATTTATTAAATCATAATTATCCATGTGCACATTCAAGGACCAGTTAAACTCAAATTGGAAAATCAATGCAAGTTGTTAGCTTTTTGAAACTCAACATCTTTTTGAATTTTAAAGTTGATCTAAACTTCTAATTCGAATTGAACTGTGCTTTTGCATGATTTTTGTGACTTAATTATCTGTTATTTAAAAATAACTCAAAAATCAAGCTGAGTTATTTGAGTGATTTATGGCTTTATCCATGCACCTCTAAAGCCCTGGATTTCTATAAAACCAAGGCTTAGCTCTTCATAATTCATCTCGCAAATTGCAAACTTACTTTACAGGAATCATAGCATATCAGATTTGGAGAATTTGCACAATTGGAGCTTGAAAGATAAATTTGAGGATTCGAAGCTTTGTGAGATCAATTTCAAATTCATAGCTTTCATATTATTGTTAGAATTTTCATTCTCATATCATATCATTTCTAGATTAGCATTGCATATCAATTTTCATATTAGCATAGATTCATATCAGTTTTTCATATCATTGCATAGAAAATATCAAAAAAATAGATTAATTGCATTAATTCCATATCCATCTTTTGCATTCAAATCCTTCGTTTAGGTGTCGTCTAGGTCACTGATCTCGATAACAATTTGAGAACATTAATCTCACACCTACTAGAAGGCAGTAAATTGCTTGGTTATATTAGATTTCAATTTTGCACGATTTTGATTTTTGCTAACCTCTAATGTTTTACTGAAGTGTTGTGTCTACAGATTGGGTACAATTTTCACACACACAGCTGTGATTTATTCTGCTATCTTTGCTAAATATATGAATGTGTGAATTGCTCATTTGTTTATTTCAAAGAACCAGCTGATCATATGGTAATTATGATCTGTAATTCTTTTAGTTCGGTGTTTACCTTTGCTACATTACTTTGTTGTGATGAATTATTGAGAAGATATCTCTCTTTCGAATGCTTAAAGATAAATTTGTCTCATGTGTGTGCACATTTGTGATGGCCTTGTGATCTGATAAATTTTGGCTTATTATACATCTATGTTCATTTCCATTAATGATTGCATCTGCCTGGCTGGGATGTGATTTCATCATATCTCTGTTTTGTGGGTTTTTCTCATCTTCTTGGTATTTTAATTCGCGAAGCCACGTAATATTGGTTTATGTCCATTATTTTCTTTCAGTAGATTTCTTTTAAATTCTCGTTACCTTGCCTCTTACCTTCCTTGCAAATTGGTTATGGTAGACTAATTAGATTAACATTATTTTTATTTAAAGATCTAAAAAATCCAAAAAGAAGTATTGTTGTGTTTAAAGTTTGTTTTGCAGCCTTTTCGAGATATGAACTAGTAAAGGCCTCCTCGTGAATAGATTCACATTTATCTTCAATTAATCTATCCAAGCGGTTGAGACCCAACCTAGAAGGAAGCTTGAGATTGACTAATATCATTCTTCCAAGAGGAGAATTTGCTCATGTAAATTCCTAGCCATTGTCTCATGTAAAAATGACACTTGAAGTGGTGCTAAAAGGAGGGCCCTCAAAAGGGAAACCCTGGAACATCAGATCATTCTCTCTCAAAAGGTTTGAACGAGTCCTCGGATCCTCACCAAACAAAGGAGAATTCCTAGAACTCAAAGAAGTTCGTAGACCTCGCAGCAGTAAAGCAAAACAGGGGGAGGACATCTCACACCATCCTAACCTTCCTCCATTCCCACACATCGCTACCCCGCTTGCTGCTGCTCCACAACCAGTTCCAATGGCCTTCATCACAAATGCATAAAGTTCTCTATTGGCCCTACAAGGATAGCTCCATCAGCTACCTAAAAACCCTGAGAAATTTTGTCCACACTTCATTTATGGGGAATCCAAGATAGCAGAAGAGCATATATGTGCCTTCAAAGAATTATGTAACCGCAAGGAGATTGCACATCAGGACGTTGTGTTGCCCTTTCCCCTACATGTTAAGGGAGTTTGCATATAATTAGTACTTAAACTTTCCACGGGCATCCATCTCGACATGGGGAGAATTTGAAATAAAATTTCTCAATCAATTTAAGCTATACGTGTATCCAGAAAATCTTCACCGCCAATTCATCTTAGTGAGGAAAGACCATAAGGAACCAATTGCCATGTTCAATCACTACTTCTACAAGATGTATCAGAGATTGGAAGCTCCTTACATGGTACTTGAAGGCGCTACCATACAAGTATACTTGAGGGCCTTGGATCTGTTAACTTCCATATTCTTGAAAAGCCTAACCCCAAGCGACATTGATACTCTGGAGAAAGTCTGTAACGAAGCCATCACATTCACCCAACAAATGGATCCACAAGAAGGTGGAAACTATGGTGTTTCACCAGCATTAGGGAATGTTGCCATGATTTGTCCATTCGCAACACATAATCAACCCCTGGTACAATACGCCCTAAGACTCAATCTGGTGTCGGCCCCATGCATTATTGCCCCACCTCTCACCATCACATATCTGGGATACGATGCACATAAGGTAGCCCTATGTGAACAAAAGGTTGTTGTCCCAAATAAGTCAGACCATGCTTTAGTGAATAAGCTGGATGCCATGAAAAATACATTATCCCAGTTAACAAGTGAGATCACCAGGATGAAGCTTAATCCACCTCAGAACCAGGGGAACTACCAATGACCAACTACAGCCCCAAACACCTATTCCCAAAATCAAAATCAAAATTATAGCAATTACAACAACAACAATAACAATAACAGTGGAGGTTATGGGAATGCTTCTCAAGATAAACAATTTTTTCAACAACGAACTAATAGAAAATGGGACACACGCCCCAATAATGGTAGCATACCCTCCGACAATGCCAATACCTTTAGCTCATCCTAGATTAATTTCACTTAAGCTCCCAACACACACCAATCAAATAATGAGTACAGGGGAGAGTTTGACAATCAACAAAGCTAGGATCCTAACAACTGTTAGACTCATTTCAGTGCCATGGTCTTTGATTCTTATGACCCATGTACAAGGGGAAGTCCTACCGATAACATAACTAAAGAGGAATTTATCTTCCCTTTTAATCAACAAAATCAGCCTAAATACTCTAAGATCCATGTTTTTCAGAATAACAATAGAAGCAATTATAATCTAAGGAGTAGAAGGGAACCTCTAGCTGATGGTATTCCCCTAGAAATGCATCCCACTCTAGCAGATCCATAGGCTAATAATAACCCTACACCTCCTAGGGGTCCCAGTACCACTATTACCCCAACAACACAACACCAGCCCACCATGCTGAAAAATCTAGTCTGGGCCACTGAATAGTACAATGCATTAGAGGAACTAAAGAGGTTTAAAGCTAACATGTCAATTTATGGCATGTTACAAAGTTGTCCCTCACAGTGATAAGCCCTCCTAAAGTCCCTGGATCATTCCAAGTCAGCCTCGTCCAATAATAATGGTAGAAATTCATCCAATGTCAATGCGACAAAGGCAATGCCAACCATGTTCAAGGACAAGGTAGAAGTACCCTCATTCTTACTCAGCCTTAAGATCTTTGGAAAAAACCTACACAATTGTCTAAATGTCTAAGGGGCTTCTTGTAACGTCGTGCCATTATCCATATGCCAGAAGCTGGGGATGAACCCTCAACCAACCAACAGGGTCATGATCTAACTTGACAAAATGAAGGTCAAAGTCATTGGGGTCCTGAAGGATACACACATACAGTTAGCCACTGACCCTAGGATCTAGGATTGCATCAACATACATGTGGTGGACATCCTAGAAACATACGACATGTTACTCAGCAGGGACTAGACCTAGTCCTTGAGAGGTTGGTTCTCCACATATTTCACTCAACTTTGGCTACCTTGGAAAGGACTCAATAACCAAATCAAGATTGATGCTGAACCCAAACTCAAGTAGATGATAATCAAATACAATGCCCCAAATGAAGTCTTATTTTCACAAGCTGATCTGGGGGTGTATAGATTTGATAAGGTTCTAACATTTCATATCAAAGAAGAAGAAAATTTAAACAATAGCCATGTACAAGGTTTGGTGCATACTCAAATTCCCGAGGAGATCCTCATGGATTTTTTAGGAAATATGATGAAAAACATGAAACATCATGGCCAAGATGCTAACCCAAACATACTAATGATGTCGAGATATTGTCACCTGCACTAGATATATCATTTGGAGTTTGAATGCTAAGATTTCCAGGGCGCGATGATTCAAGTAATGAGCCAAATGTCTTATGCACCTAAGCTTACAAAAGGGACAACAACATACTCAGGTGATGACAGACCTCCCCTTTATGAATGATCTCAGGTCCCCATAACAGAATGCCCTATGTAAGAGGAATGGAGTTCCTTTGATGATGGTCGCTTACCCCCATGCCATGAAGTGTGGCGTGATGTGAAAGAAAAACAAAAGATGAAATGGGTGCCCCTCTCCGCAAGGGAAAATCCAAGCGCAAAAAAATTATCACCACCGGAAACCCCTACTAAACCTCAAGCTGGCGTACATCTGTTAAAGGATGCATTGGAGCCCCAAGATAAGCCCTCTTCTCATAAGGGTCACCCTATATGGAAGCTCAGCTTCAACGACTCCAAATGTAAACAAGGAGTAGGGGTTGGAATAGAGTTGGTCAACCCCCGAGGTGGTTCATACTACATTGCTTATAGGCTACAATTCTACTGCACCAATAATGTTGTTGAATACGAGGCACTGGTGTGAGGTCTCCTCATGGCCCATGAAAATAAGGTAAAGGCCTTAGTCATAGAATGCGACTAACAGTTAGTGGTGAGGTAGATACAAAGCTAGTATTCATGCACTGATAAGTGGTTGGCCTCATATCATAACTGCATGTGGGATTTGATCAAAGACTTTGAGGCATTTAATATCTAGAGTGTCCCAAGAAGAAGGAATACTATCGTGGATGCTTTGGTAGTATCGGCAAGTTCCTTACAGCCGCTGGAAAAGTCTAAAATGAAGAAATTATCTATTGAGCTGGTGGTTGTGCCAACCATCCTAGATAATATCACAAACTTTTAGGTATTCCAGCATGATCAAAAGATACTGGAGTTCATCATGAGTGTCGGGGTCTTTGAAAGACAAAACATTGATGAAGAAGAAGACAGAATAGAAGAATCAGATGATCTAGGGATCTTAAACTTGAAGACTAACTCCATCCCAAAAGGAATGGTAGTCCTGGAAAGGATTTTCAACAAGGACAAACACGCTCATGAAAGGGGAAAGACACCAGTGGTAGGAGGTGATGACTACGAGCTCTACAATCTGGGTACACAGCTTGAGCCTAGGGAGGTTCGTATTGGAAAGGTCAGCACAACTAAAGAAAAGAGACAGATGGTAGAGTTACTCATGGAATAAAAAGATGTCATAGATTGGAGCTATGAAGACTTAAAAACTTATGATCCCACCGTCATTGTACACAATATCCCATTAAATCCAAACACCAAACCTTTTCACCAAAGACAAAGACTGGTGAATCCTATGATTGAGCCAGTAATCCAGAAGGAAGTGCAAAATTTGCTTGATGCCAAGATTATCTTTCCTATCCGACATTCGACATGGGTAGAAAATCTCATCCTAGTAAGAAAGAAAAGTAGAGAAGTGCGACTCTGTGTGGACTTCCAAAATCTGAATACATCTTCTCAAAATGATAACTACCTATTACCATCCCTTGATGAAGTGTTGCAAGTGGTAAAGGGCTCCCAAATGATGTCCTTCCTTGATGGTTATTCTGGATACAACCAAGTCATGGTAAAAGAAGAAGATTGCCTGAAGACAGCTTTCACAACAAAGTGGGGGACATTTTCTTATCATCGTATGCTATTTGATTTGATCAATGCAGGAGCCACTTTCTAACGAGCTATCGATGAGGCATTTAAAGGCTTGGTCAACAAGTGTATTATTATTTATATGGATAATCTCACAGTATTCTCCAGGAACCGCATGGACCACATTGAAGATCTACGCAAGGTATTGAAAAGATGTTGATGTTATGGAATCTCACTAAATCCTAAGAAGTGTGTCTTTGGGGTAACCTAAGGAAAACTCCTCAGACACATCATATCTGAAGCATGCATTTTAATCAACCCTAAAAGAGTCGAGGCTATTCTCAAATTAGTTCCCCCGAATAGCCGGAAGGAGCTAAAGTCTTTCTTTGGGAAGATCAACTTTGTCAAAAAGTTCATCAGTGGGTTTGCAGAGATAGTATGTCCATTGAATGACATGTTAAAAAAGGATGCTAAGATTGAGTGGAATGCTCTGGCTAAAGAAGCCTTTGAAGAGATTAAGACGTCCATTGCTACCGCTCCAGTTCTAGTCAGTCTCGACTATCTTTTGCCATTCAAAGTCTACTCTTTTGCATTAGAACATTCATGTGTGGGCATCCTCACCCAAAAGAAGGAAGGGGAGGATGAGAGACCAATAGCTTTCATGAGTTGTCCTCTGAAAAATGCAAAACTTAAGTACCCAAATCATGACAAACAATCTTTCGCATTGGTCAAAGCTGTCAAGAAGTTCAGACATTATATTCTCTGAAGTAAAGTCATTGCTATTATTCCCGATCTAACTGTCAAATCCTTGCTAATGTAAAATGAGCTGGGAGAATGAAGGGGGAAATAGATGGCTATACTATAAGAGTTTTCCATCAAAATACAACCAATGAAGTTGGTGAGAGGTCAAGGCCTCACCAAAATGATGGAAAAAATAGAATAAGGTTTAGTGTGCCAAGTGTACACCAATGAAGGAGTGGTCACTGATGTGTTGTATCAAGATATAGTCTACTACTTGATTCAAAACAAATTCCCAGAAGGATTGAATGGTTCTCAGAGGAGAGCTCTAAAGAATAAAAGTGGCTCCTATATGCTACAAAATGGAAAGCTCTATAATCGCAATTATGATGGCCTTTAACTACGTTGTTTAGATCAGACAAAAGATGAGCAGGTTCTCGCAGAGTTTTACGACAAGTATGGCACATGGCATGGGTCAGCTGAAGCCACAACCTATCAAATATTGAGATCGAGCTATTATTGGCCAACCTTGTTCAAGGATACTCATGAACACCTATGTTCATGTCATGTTTTTCAAACCAGTGTCATACGTGAGAGACATTCAGTGATGCCCTTACAACCAGTTTATGAGGTACGTGCATTCGCCCAATGGGGGCTAGATTTCATAGGGACAATTAACCCTCCTTCTTCTATAGGACATAGGTACATATTGACCACAACTTACTACTACACATGATGGACAGAGGCACAAGATTTGAGAAATTGCACCATGGAGGTGGTAACCAGGTTCTTGGAGGAGTAAATTATCACACGGTTTGGCATGCCTTTCTTTCTAGTATGTGACAATGCTCCCTATTTTTCATCCATATCCCTCATTCGATGGGCCTTTGAAAATTAGGTAATCCTCAAATTCTCATCCAACTATTATCCGCAAGGGAATGGGGTAGCTGAATCAACGAATAAGAACTTAACAATAGTAATCAAACGTCTTATGGATGATAGCCCTTAGGATTGGCACACTCAGTTGAAGTACATCTTGTGGACTAACCATGTGAGAATAAAAAATGCCTTAGGGACTTCCCCCTACCAATTGGTCTATGGACTGCAACCCATTTTTTTGATGAACTTGAAAATACCAATTCTAAGATTCATGGATCAATATGTTGAAGGTGAGGATTAGGTGCAGATTTGCCTCATGAATGTGTTGGATCTAGAAGAAAAGAGAACCACAACTTTGGAGCATGTGGCCAAACATCAAGAAGATGCTATGTAAAATGCATCCTAAATAGCCCTATTGGTGAAAATAGAGTTAGAGAAGCTCCTCCAAGCAAAGATCATCAAAGCCATTGATTACTCTAAGTGGATCTCCAACATGGTGCATGTCACTAATCCTTCTAGAGATATAAGAATATGTACTAACTTCAGAGATCTAAACAAATCATGTCCCAAATATGATTTCCCACTACCCAACATAGACATGATCGTAGATCTCACAATGGCCCATGAGATGTTGACACTCATGGATGGCTTCTCAGGATACAATGAGATCCATATGGCAAAAGAAGATCTACACAAAATAACATTCACTGCATCATGGGGTACCTTCTGTTACAACATGATGCCATTTGGGCTAAAGAACGTAGGAGCCACATATCAGCGAGCAATGACAACCATCTTCCATGATATGATCCACAAAACCCTGGAAGACTATGTGGATGACATCCTTGCAAAATCAAAGACATGAAGTGAACACTTAAACATCCTTGAGAGCATGTTTAATCATCTGCATCATTATGGCTTGAAGCTGAATCCAAAGAAATGTGTCTTTGGTGTAACATCTAGAAAGCTTCTAGGCTTTATAGTATCACAGCGTGGCATAGAGATTGACCCCAAAAAGGTCAAAGCTATAACAAAAATGCCTCCTCCTAAAACACTCAAATAGCTCTGAAGCTTGTAAGGAAAGCTCTAATTGGTGCGACACTTCATATCACAACTGGCAGACAAGTCTCAACCATTCACACACCTACTCTGCAAGGACACAAGCTTCAAATGGGATCCTATTTGTCATAGAAGCTTTGAAAGACTAAAAGAGTATCTAGTCAACTCTCTCATCCTTGTACCACCAGTTTTAGGATGCCCTCTCATACTCTACATCTCGGCAACCACTACAACACTGGGGATACTCTTAGCACAACATGATGATGACAACAGAGAGAGAGAGCCATTTATTATATCAGTCAGAATCTTATCGGCTATGAGCTCAATTACTCACCAATGGAGAAAGCATGCCTTGCAGTGGTCTTTGCCACTCAAAATCTTAGACATTTAATGCTCATTCGCACAATCAAGCTCATCTCAAAGGTGGACCCACTCAAGTATCTACTATCAAGGACAACTCTCACATGTCGTATGGAAAAATAGGTCATGCTACTCAATAAGTTTGACATCCAGTACATGGATCAAAAAGCAATTAAAGGGCAAGTAATTATCGATCAACTAGCAGAAGCACCTCTGGTAGATTCCTATCCACTAATCATGGAATTTCCTGATGAGAACCTATGCATGATCAAAGAACAACTAGTATGGAAACTCTACTTTGATGGCTCCTACACATCACATGGATCAAGGGCAGGAATCCTATTCGTCACACATCAAGGTGACTATATTCCAAAATCATTCAAACTGGGATTCCCATGTACTAATAACAATGCATAATATGAGGCACTCATCTCAGGCCTCAAAATAGCTATCCAATGGAATATCACAGATCTACAAGTGTTTGGAAACTTGCATCTAATTATCAAGCAAGTCCTAGATGAATTTCAGACAAAGGACAGTAAGGTTCTACCCTACAAAGAACTGGTGGACCGATTAAAAGAGCATTTCCTAAATCTACAGTTCACACAGATACCAAAGCTTCAGAACAAAGCGATCGATACAATGGAAACCATCAAATCCTTATTGGAAATCTCTTGCGACACATCATAGTATGAATTCTTAGTTGAGCAACTACACGTGCCTGCTTATGAGAACGTCGATTCAGAAATGATGTGTGTCTTAGTTGGTCCTTAGTCCCGATGGTACCACAATATCCTTGCATATCTAAAGAATGGTATCATATCTCCCCATATCACCAACACCCAATGCCAAAACCTAATTTGAAGAGCTTCCCGCTACACTCTTGTAGCCAACACCCTTTATCATCGAGGATATCATAACATCCTCTCTAGGTGTTTAGATTCAAACGAAGTCATCCTAGCTTTATAAGAGGTCCACACTGGAATTTGTGATTCCCACATGAGTGGCATGGTTCTAGCAAAGCAGTTACTTCGAGTTGGGTACTATTGTCCTACAATGGAACATGACACTTGTGAATTCGTCAGGAAATGTCTACCATGTCAGCAGCATGCAAATCTAATTCAAGCGCCAACACAAGACTTATAGCCCATTGCGCGACCTTGGCCATTTTCATGTTGGGGCTTCGACCTCATTGGGTTAATCACTCCTCTTTCCTCAGATGGACATAAATACATCATAACTGCTACAAAGTACTTCACAAAATGGGTTGAAGCAATTCTGCTCATCCTTACTAATGGTATCCAAATATCCAAGTTCATCTTATACCACATCATTTTCCACTTCGGCATACCATCTACCATCTTTACAGACCACAACACACCTTTTGAAAACTAGCATGTGGATGATCTGTGTGCCAGACTCCACATCCACCATCGTTTCTCTAGTCCATACTTACCTCAAGGAAATGGCCAAGCTGAGGCAACCAACAAAACTATCTTGAAAATCCTCAAAAAGGTTTTCAATGATTTTGGTCGTGACTGACACCTCCAAATAAATCCCTCCATTTGGGCCTACCATACCTCTTATCATACTCCCATAGGCACCACCCCATATTCCCTTGTATATGGTGCCGAAGCCATTCTTCCCATTGAGGTCAAGCTCCCATCATTGTATGTCTCCATGAAGAATTATACCATCGATGAAGACTATCGAGTGGCGCGTCTCACACAGCTAGACCTGTTAGATGAAAAGAGACAGCAAGCATATGATCACCTGGTTGCATGCTAAAATTAAATCAAAAGGAGTTACAACAAGAAATTCCATCCAAGACATTTCTAAGTGGGTGACATGGTCCTAAAGGAAAATAAAAAAGTGCAAGCACACCAAGAGAAAAAGGGAAAGTTTGAGCCTACTTGGTTGAGTCCTTATGTTGTCACAGCATGCTTTGGCTTCCGAGCCTATCAGTTATCAACACCAGAAGGTGAGCCCCTGAATGATCCAATCAACATCATACATCTGAAGAGGTTCTATTCCTGAACCAGATCCTACATATTCAGAAAATCCATAAAAATACAAAAAATATCAAAAAAGAAAAATAGAAAAGAGAAAAATAATCATCCAATGGTGAAAACTTGGCAATTCAAGCACCTTGGACAAGTATGTTTGTGAAAACCTAGAAACAGGTGCCATACATAGTGGACTAAGTCATTATCTATCAAACTCCCATCCCCCCATCCCAAATCCACTCCTCTTTATCCCATCCCCACCACCATCCCATCAATCCCAAGGTGTTCTATCCTGCAGCAATTCAAATCCTATCCCCAATCCTGAGCTTCTGTACATATCCATTGTAAATCTCCCCATCTATTATTCATATTGTTGCATCTTGTTGTACATATCCTTTTCCATCCTGCAACAACATTTGATCTGATATCTTGTCCCATTTAGTCTTATACTTTAACAACATCAATTGTCGACTATCCTTGATCACAATTGTTATCCTTGAATCTCATCATTTTCTAGTGAACAATAACGCTCATTCTCTCATCAATCAGCGGGTCCTTAAGGATGTATCTTTCCTCCCATCAAACCTAATCTTCCACCAATCACACTAGGTCCGTGATGATGTATCCTTCCTTACGTTCAGACCAATCTTCCCACCATCAATCAAATCAATCTCTCTCCTTGGAAAAGTATGTCTTTTGGAGTTATCATTTTGGTCTTGGATTTTTTCCTTTGGATCTTGTTAATCTTTTACAGCTTCTCATTGTTCCTCTCCTCAAAGTTGCCATGATCCTTTCTGTCATGGTGCACTACGAATGAGGGCAATCTGGGGCAAGGTCTTTTGATTTCTTGCTTCTGCCCCTGAGTCAGTAAGACATGACCCTTGCACGGTTCAAATGTGATCTTCTGGGTTACATGGTGCACTTGGGAAATGTCATTTGTTTGTGGTTTCTCCAGCATCATTTCTACCATACTTCCCCTTGGGTACATGTGTGATGTTGGGACAGCCTTGTGTGTCTTTTTTGTGTCAATCCTATGCAATGCTAGTGACAAGGCCTTGAGATCCCAATATCATTGGTAGGTCTCTAATATTGCTATATCAAACTAGATTGTGCTCTCCACATTTACACTTGGAGCTCCCCAAATCCCCCCATCCTGCATCATATAGATTAAATCTTGCATCTTGCATCTTTCATATAGTTGCATCTTGCATCCTACATTCTCATCTCATCTTGCATTCATCCATCTCTACTCTTGGAAGTTTAGTTGTTTATCCTCCTTTCTCCCTCCTTCCTCCTCCTTTCCCTTCTATTTTTTTTTCAAGAAAATTCCACAATGTTTCCTCTTTGCGTTATTTTCTCAAGAGGGCACAACCCCTTATCCTGAATTCTAGCTTGTGGCATCTTATTTTCTTGTCTTTGATGCCACACCACTTGTGGCCTCACATCAAAGAGGGGCAAAATGTAGACACCTAAAAATCCATTAGAAAATAAAAGTATTTTTATTTTTTGAAAACCTCTGATGACATCATCATTTGTTAATTAATTAATTATTTTATTTATTTATTTATTTTTATGCCATTAAATCCTCCTATTTTAATTAGACACATTTAATTAAAGGATCCCGCCCCAAATCATTTAAATCAAGTTTGAGAGATTTTCCCTGTTTATTAATTATTAATTCATAAATTGACCAAAAATCTTTTAAATAAATTTAAATCCTAAAACCGTAGAAATGTTCTAGAAATACCTAACCTATTCTAGAATTTCATAATCTCTCCCTAAACATGATTAAAGGGTGATTCCTACCCTTTTTAGCCTAACCCTTCAAACTTTGACTTTGGGTCAAAAACCCTCATAAATGAGCCTTACATGCTCATTAATGCCTCTTACACCCTCATTAAGGCTTCTTACAAGCCATAAATGAGATCCATGTCTCTTCTTCCACTCTTCTCCCCTTTGCACACTTCCCTGGTGTTGCTCACACATGTGTGAGCAACGTTGACCAAGGTTAAACCTTACCATACCCCAAACTCTACCCCAAACCTTACCTCTGACCCTAACTCTCCTTCCTAACCCAAGCCCTTCCTCAAATCCTATAAATACCCTCCTCTTTCAAGAGAAAAACACCAATTCACATCTTTTACATTGAGGAGCGTTATAATGTTAGTTTCATTATAGAGATTAAGCATTTAGCATACTTTGTTAGATTACTTTATTTTTATGCTTTTCTAACTCACATTAGCATAGCATAATGGATTATTCTAGCCTCTTTCATAGCATTTGCACATCATTTTCAGCAATATCATACTTTCATTTGGGTTAAAATGAATCTAGCTTAATCATTCTTAGCATCATTAGGATCTTTGAAGCCTTAGGGGCAAGCTCCAAGTTCTTAGAGAGCACACCCACATCTCTCTTATCAGAGCAAATCAAATAGTGCTTAGATGCATCTATTTTGGTTCAATCTAAGGTGGCTTGGTTTTTTATGTTTATGTTTTGGACTAATATAAATGCTAGATTTAAATCTAACATTTTCCTTGTTTACGCCTGTTCTGAATAGATATAGATCAAAACCGTAGTCTACAGTAACAATTAAATTAGAATCCCCTTAAAGAATAACTTTTTGAAATTTCAACTCCTTTAATCATTTTTTGCCTTTCTAAGTTGTAAAGGCTTCAATTGTGATATTACAGATAACCACCAAATTATTTCAATATCCTTTTATTGAACTCTCATTGTTGTTCCTTATCTCTCATCCTGATCCTAAGCTACTAGGGTTCCCCTTTGAACAACTATCAAAGTTACACTTGACCCAACCTACCTTAGGAGGACACCATTTACTCATCTTTTTAAGCAAAATTTTGGTCCAATTAATCTTAGTTAGATCTTGATTTAGACCCCAATTTTTTTTAATCCCGAGTTATTTATAGTTTGTCATAAGTTTGGAATAGTCATATGAAGTAACATTAATATTCTTCTGAATTTGTTGTTTGGTAGCTAGAAATAACTTCACATTAGTCCTTAACAAATCCAATTTCATTAACAATGATGAGCGGAGCTAGAGCTGGAGCTAGAGGTAATTCAAATTTGGTTTTGGGCGGGATTTCTCTTGCACATATTGTGGGTGCCCCTGCAGATGCTTCTACCTGTGGTGCGGAGATTCCTACTGACTTGGGCTCAGATGATGTGGCGAATGTGGATGGGGTCCCACACAAGAAGATCAAAGACCCTGGTAAAGCATATTTTTGGGAGGATGGTCAACCCCCTTTTCGACCACAAAATGGTAAGCCCTTGGGTTTTCCTGATTCTGCTTTATTTCATGCTCAGGATGTGGCCTCCTCTTTCAAACCTTGGTCCACCTTGTTCAAGGTCAAACCCATGGGTAAATCCTCTTTCCTTGGTATCAAGGATTTATCTGATAAGGGAAAAGGGAAATATGCTATAGATGTTCATGATGAGCTTTTTGATCATAACATCGTTGCGATGGCTCTAATGCTAGTAGGGAAATTTGTTGGGGCTAGGCCTAATATTGGTGTCGTTAGAGCTTTCGCTAAGAAAAGATGGAATCTTAAAGGCCATGTGGGTATTACTTCCATGACTAAGGGTTTCTTTTCCTTTGAATTCTCTTGTCAAGAGGAATTTGATAGGATTATTTGTGTTGGGACTTGGACTATAGGCAAGGCTACTTTGGCTTTACAGAAATGGCCTCCCAACTTAGATCTGAATGACTCTTTCTTTATCCAAGCCCTAGTGTGGGTTTGGATTCATGAACTTCCTCTGAAGTTTTGGTTTGAGGATGTCTTTAATGAGATTGCTAGATATTTCAAGGAACTCCTCTCAATTTACCTTGTTACTATAGCAAGAAGTAGGTTGACCTATGCTAGAATATGCATTGGGGATGAACAAGGTAAAGACATGTCAGAGATCATTGAGATTCATTCTAAGATGGGGAAAATACTACAGAAGATTGACTATGAAAGTGTGCCTTTTTCTTTCTTTCATTGCAAGAAAGCAGGTCATCTGGCCAAGGCTTGTTTGGAGTTCATGGTTAAGGAAAAAGATAGAAAAGGCCAAAAGAAAGCTTGGAAGAAAAAGGAACTGACAAGCTTGTCTAAGGAAGAAGCTCTTGTTAATAAGGGATTTGTTCCACTCCAGAAGGAAGCCACAGTGAGGACCCCTTTGCTGAATGTTCCAAAGCAGACCATAGTACGGGATAACGCTAAGGAGTCCCCTTCTCTGAAAGGCCTTGAGCAGGCTATGGTTAATGTTGAGACTCTTCCTTCTTCCTGGGAGGAGGCTGTCGAGGTTGTTGGTGGTTTTGTCCCTCTACTTCTTGAGAAGGATGGTGATAAAGAATAGAGGTTTTTGGAAGGAGATGACTCTAACACTGACTACATCTCTCTTGTCCTGGACTCTCTTAACATACATAATGCGGAGGAAGGAGAATTTATCACAAGCTTTGCAGGATTTAATACTCCATATGGTACTCAACCCCAATAGGGACAAGGTTGTAATACCCTTATCCCCTCCCTGACCAAGTGGTTCTTGGTCTCCAATGAAAACCTTGGCTCTCCTGATCAGCTTTCTAAGATGGAGGAATTGTTCAAATTGGTCTCTCTTGGATAGATTTCTAAGATGGAGGCATTGTTCGCTAAATTCAAGGAAGGAACAAAAGATGGAGGATGGATTTTAGTTTCAAAGAAAGGAAAGAAAAAGAACAATAGGGACTTGTCTCCTATCTCACCAGTGGCAACAAGAAGTAAAAACAAACCTGATGTGGGAGCCAAACCTAGAACACCAGGAAGGAAGAAAGCTAGCCAAATTAGAGAAGAAGAATCTAGTAAGAATATCGCGAATGGGACTCAACTTACCTTCTGTGAGGCCTTCTCCTCAAAGAATAAATGAAGATTATCTCTTTGAATATTTGTGGTTTGAATGGACCACATAAGCAAGACATTATTAGGAATATGATTAGGGATCATAGACCGGATTTTTTGATGATTCAAGAAACTAAGATGAATAAAGAGAAAGTGGAAAGTCTCAAACTCTTAAAGTCCATGGAGATTGTGGGAACCGGCTCTAATGGGGCTTTTGGGGGCCTTTCTATCTTATGGAATTCTACCATCTTCAAAGGGGATGTCATCCATGAGGAAGGTAATCTTCTATTTATGAAATTCACAAGTAAATGATAATAATAGTTGGTTACTTTTGAATGTTTATGCTCCTAATTCCAAAAAGGCTAGATCCAAGTATTGGGAGAGGATTAGGACTATAACTTATGCCTTCCATTTCTCTAGAGGGATTATCATGGGAGATTTCAACACTCCTCTTAAAGAAGAGGAAAAGGTTGGAGGGAGTATTCCGAACTTGGAAAGAAAAATGGACCTTATGGACTTTATCAATGATCAGGCCCTCTTCAACCTAAACCTCCATGGGGCAGCTTATACTTGGTCTAATAGAAGAACTAGTAATGATTGTATTTAGTTACATCTTAATCATGCCCTTATTACCCTTGATTGGCTCCATCTCTTCTCATGTACTCTTTCAGCCTTGGCTAGAATTGGTTTGAACCATTCCCCCATTTCTCTTATCCTTGATCCCCTCACTATTAAGAGAATTTTTCCCTTCAGATTTGAAAAAATGTGGACAACCCACCCAGATCTGAGCAATAAGTTAAAGGAATTGTGGGATATTCATATTAACGACTCTGCCATGTTTAGAATTGCTAAAAAAACTCAGGAATGTTAAGAATAACATCAAGCTTTGGAATAAGAATGAATTTGGTAATATTTTTTCTTCCAAAACTGAGATTCTTATGGATCTTAAATCTTATTGGAAACAAAGGTCTAGATCTATATGGCTGAAAGAAGGGGACAAAAATATGAGGTTCTTCCATCTTACCACTATGAAGAAAAATTTTTCTAACAAAATAACCAAACTCAAATGAGAGGAACATATTCTTTTAGAGGACAAGGACATAGCCAATGAAGCTATTGCTTTCTTCTCATCCCTCTTATCTAAACACCATCACCTCTCTTCAAAAGACCAGGCCATGATTTTGGGTAACATTCCAAAGATTATCTTTGAAGACCAAAATAAATCTCTCTGCTCTATCCCTAAGGAGGGGGAAGTTTTCAAAGCTCTGCAATCTATGTTAGGGGATAAAGTGTCTATCCTTGACAACTTCCCCATGTTATTTTTTCATATGTACTGGGATATTGTTAAGAGGGATGTGGTTCAAGTTGTTCAAGAATTCTTCAGCTCCAAGAACATTCTGAAGGAGCTGAATGCTACCTACCTGGTTCTCATTCTCGAAATTCTTGGTGCAAAGGTGATGGAGAACTTTAAACCCATCATCTTATGCAACTCTTTTTACAAGATCATTTCCAAGGTTCTTACCTTGAGACTTTTCAAGTTGCTTCCCTTTCTCATCTCACATCAACAATATGGTTTTGTCCCGAGGAGACATATTCTCAACTCCATCATTACTATTCATGAGGTCATACATTCCCTTGTTTCGGCTAACAATGAAGGGTTCTTCCCTAAGCTTGATCTCTCCAAAGATTATGATTAGGTGGATTGGTAACTTTTGCTAAAAATCTTAGAAGATTTTGGTTTCAACCATGGCTCTTGTAGAATCATCCACCAGTTGGTCTCCTCCCCCTCTTTGGTGGTGTTGATCAATGAGTCCTCGTCGGCTTTCTTTAAACCCTTTAGTTGCCTCAGACATGGTGACCCTCTTTCCCTTATCATCTTTGTTATTGTGGTTGAATGCCTCAGAAAACTTATTTTGGCTAAGATTACTTCTAGTGCCTTACAAGGAATTAACCCTTCCTCAGGGAACTCTAAATTATCTCATCAACATATCATTGACGACACAATTTTGGGGGGAGAGGTCATGATCAAAGAAGCTAAAGTTATGAAAAGTGTGTTGAATAGTTATTTGAATGCAGCTGGATAGCTTATCAACTGGAAAAAGAGTTCTATTTATTTAATCAACACACCCCTTGAAAGGCATCAAAGGATTGCAGAGATCTTGGGTTGTAGTACGAATCTCTTCCCTTTGACCTATTTGGGTCTTCCTTTGGGGTTGAAACCTCCTGAGTCCCTTTGGAATAGTTTAATTGACAGATTCAGTAGGAAGTTGGTTGGTTGGAAGGGTGTGATGCTTAGTCAGGCTGGGAAGATACAACTTTTGAAATCTACTCTCTAAAACCTTCCTACCCATGCTTTGAGCCTCTTCATGATTCCCTCAAAATTTGTTGAAGCTATGGAGAAGATTCAAAAAAGATTTATTTGGTCTGGGGCGGCAGACCACAAGAGGCTTCCCCTTATTTCTTGGGACAGAGTTTGCATTCTAAAGCATCATGGTGGCCTAGGTCTGAGAAGTATTAGGGCCTTAAATAAGGCACCCCAAGCTAAATAAGTGTGGTACATGTTTTAGGATATGAGAGTCTGGCATCATATAATTGTTGCTAAATATCTCCACTCCAGCAATTCTTTGAAAAATATCTTATTCTATAATGATATTCCTAAAGGCTCCTTTAATTGGAATGGTCTTCTCAAGGGCAGATGGATTTTTTCCTCTCGTCCCAAATGGAAAGTGGGAAATGGAGAATCTATTAACTTTTAGAATCATGACTGGCTCCATTTTGGGATTTTGGCTAATGTGGAGCCCTTCAATAGATGGAAAGAGGTTTTCTTACTGCTTTTCAGGACTCAAGTCTATAACTACAAAGCTAGTAATGATTGGGTGAACCTGCGTTCTCTTTCACCAGACTTAGAACCCCTCATGAGGTCTCTCATGGCCCTATCCCTTTCTCAATCCCCGGATGTCTTAGTTTGGGAAGCCTCTCCTAATGGGAAATTCTCAGTTGCCTTGACCTTTTTAGATCTTCCCAATCCTTCCCCTTCCCCTTGATGGGCTAAAGCTTGGTTTCTTGGTTTAATCCATAAGATCAACATCTTCTTCTAGTTTTTGTTACATAATTGTATTCTCGCTATCAACAACCTTGTTAAGCGGGGCATTCCCATTCCCAATATGTGTGTCCTCTGTAAATCTGATTCCAAGTTGATGAAACATCTATTTATCCATTGTCCCTTTGTGGTGAATATTTTTCTTTCCCTCCTATCCTCTTTCAGCTAGGTCTGGGTTTTCCCTTTGACTATCCATGACTATTTTTCCCAGTGGGCTCCCTCATTCCCTTCCTCTCCTGATTTTAGAAAACTCTGGTCCTAGACCTTTCCCCATATCTGTTGGGGAATTTGGAAGTAGCACAATAATAGAATTTTCAGAGATCTTCACACTCCTTCCAAAGTGGTTTCTTCTAAAATTATTCATGCTCTTTTTGAAAATTTCTCATTTTGCAGTAGTACTAACATTTTTTCAGGTAACTGCATGGACCTCCTTTCAAATCAAGTTGACCGTAGAAGGGATAATTGTACTTGGCTCTTTCCCCCTATGGGGTGGAATAAGGCTAACTTCGATGGGGTGGCCAAGGGAAATCATGCCCCGACTAGCAGTAGAGGAGTGATTAGAAACCACCATGGTGCTTGTACTTCTCTCGTTATTCTCCCCCTTGGTACCCAAACTAATCATTATGCTGAAGCCATGGTTGCCCTCCAGGTCACCAAGCTAGATCATAATTTGGGGATTAACTACCTATGGCTCAAATGTGACTCTAATAATATTATTAGATGTCTGAAAGTCTCCTCCCCTTTGTGGACTATCGACAACATAATTATGGAGACTCAAAGCATTCTCAACACCTTTAAGAAGGTACATATTTCTCACATGCTCAAAGAGTCGATCCAAGTGGCTGATGCCCTATCCAACGTGGCTGTCACGCAAAAAGATATGGTGAGGTGGCATAATGGTAAGGACATCCCATAAGAGGTGAAGGTGTTGATCACATAGAATTGAATTCATGGCATGGAAGGAGCCATATGTGATAATAATGATATTTAATCCACATTTTCCAATGATTTTTTTCAAGTGTAAGAAGTACAGTGATTTAATTACCTATAATTTTGAAGCATTCATTCCACACACTTTCTAGGTTATTAAGAGAGCCAAAGAATCTTGCCTTAGTTTTCATTTTCACTCTAAGCTCCAAAGAAACTTGATGTATAATATCAACGCCCCTATTTTCTGTTGGTTTTGAAGCTTTCTACAATTTTGTGCTTTTGTTAGGTAGTATCTCACCATGGGTGGCCAGAGAATCAGGAGGGAACCCACAGATTGTAAAAAATGGAAGAAAAGAAGTATTGTTTGGGACATTTTGCAGAAGGGTGGTATTACTCCTTTCATGGAGAGATTTCATGGGGGAAACCAGGAGGTCACTAATTTTTTCCTTAAGAATTGGAATGAAGGAAGCGTTGAAATCAATGGATGCCAGTTATCCATGATGGAAGAAGTAATCTCCACGGTCATTGATATCCCTATTATTGGGAAAAAATTCTACAAGGATTACAGGATCTTGAACCTTGTGGTGAATGATTTCCCCAAGGACTTGGAGGAGAAAGAGACTCTTATGAAGATGAGTACCCACTACCACCTTGAAGGCATCAAGAAAATATGGAGGTTTATGCTTCGGGCCATTATCTACTACATCACTCTGGACTCAAGATTTTCCATAATTAGCACTTACCACTTTATCTGGCTCAACCATTTTAGACATGGTAATATGGTGTCCATTCCCTTCTACCTTTACTCATCCATCAATGAAAATATCAAAAATTTTAGGGGGAAATCTAATGCTAACCCTACTTTTCATTAGGGTTTGTTGTTGCTTATTTATGAATACTTTAAATTACAAATGGTGAGTAAGTTTGTTAAGGACAAGGGGCTCAAGGAGGATGATTCAAGGTCTAATTATGAGCCCTTTGATATTGAGGATATCACTTGGTTGCATTCTAAAGACTATGAGGAAGCATATATTAAGAAAGGGGCTTCCAGTTCTACATCCAAGAAAAGAAAATGTAATCTGTAGAAGGTTAAGAAAGAAGCCAAGGGACCTTCCCCCCAAAAATAGATAAGAATTTCCATATCCTCAGATGAGGATTATAATTAGGATGAGGAGGATATGGAAATTGAGGAGGGTTCGAGGGAGAAGGGGAGGAATAAAATGAGGAAAAAAGCTCCCAAGTACTCCAAGCGGACTAAATTGAACAAGAGCAAGGAGACGAGCCTAGACTAGGTCTCTGTAGACTCTAAAGAGGATGGTAAGGATATGTTCTCCCCCCTGATCCCCATGAGACCACCCCTATTGGCTCCCTGGATGATGGGAAGAAGAAGACCCCCGAGGGTGATATTGCCTCTCAAGATACTCTCCCTGTGACCCTGTCGGAATCCCACCTAGATACCAAAGGTAAAAACATGACGTGGAAGATTTTCAACTGTCACACTACCAAACCAGGCATTAATAGAGAGTTGATTAACCCCATGGTGCATGAAGGGGAAGGAGGAAAAATTGAGACCTCTGAGCTCATTGATCCCTCACTGGTTATCCTGAGTGATTCCACTAGGGAATTTGATTTTAACTTGCTCAATAATGCCAGGAATAGTATGCTTGACAACTATAGGTGTATCAAATGGATTTTCTTTGAAGTTGTTGATTTGAAATCCAAGATGGGAGTTATGGACAAGAAGAAAGATGAAATTATTGATAGGGATAGGCCTACCTCTATCCCCCTCCTCAATGTGGCTGACTTTTACAAGCTTGAGGCCCGCATGCTGGAAATGGAGAATAAGGTGTTAGGAATTGAGAGTACCCTCAAGGGCATTAATGAGAAATTTTTTAATATACTCAAAGGCTCCAATGAGCATATTAAGATTATTATCACCAAAATGGAAACTACCCCCTGTGACAAAGTTGAGGAGCAGACTACTAATGAGTCAGAGGCCACCCTGGACCTGGGACTGGGAATGAGTACTAGGTCTAGCACAAAGAAAAGGGTTTCCACTACTTCCCCTGATGATCTCACCCAGATCAAGGAAGCGACTGAAAAAATTGACCATTTGGAGGTGCAAGCGGCCAATCTGCTCGAGAAGATGTCTTGAGTTGTTCCTTTGTTGTTTTATGCTTCTGTAGTTTCTGTTGTCAGTCCTTCCTCTGTCCTTTTTTGCTTTCTTTTTCTCGTTGGCCCTATTGTTGGCCTTTTTGGCTAGATGCCTACTCTTTTTGTTGTGGAGTCTTAATGTAATATCTTAACTTTCTCTGAGTTTTAGGTACCCGTCAAAACCTATTTTATGTAATCACCTTGATTGATCTTGGATAATCATATTATTTCTCTCCTTCCATAGGGCTCATGAAACAAGAGGAGGGATTTGTCTCTAAATATCCTTTGTGATCAAGTGTTTAAAAGGGCAATAACTCTAGTTGTCCATAAAAATCCTTATATTACATGGGAGAATCTAGTTGAGAGAGAAGGTGGAAAAAATGACTTACCACACTTCCTAGCCAAAAGGGAAATGGAATGAGATGTGATCAATACTTTAAGAATCTACGTAGCATAAGAAGCATCTACTAACAAACAAGAACCTTCTTTTATTTAGGTTGTAAATGGTGAGAACATTATTATGAGCACCAATCCACCAAAAACAATTTATTTTGAGGATACGTTTAGACATCCAAATTTGATTCCAATTAAAAGTTTACTAAGTAGGTTTCTCTAGAGAAGAGTAAGAAAATTGGACAGAGAATGAACTCGAATAATGGTGTTTATAGATCCACTCATCCTCCCTATCTTTGGAAAAAAATTGTAATCTTCAAGAGTCCATTGAAGAATAAGTAATTCATTATCCACTCTCTACTAACTAGCATTCCTTAACCCTCAACTTCATAAATTTATAGTCTGGAGTCTTTCTAGGGAGGATAATTTCCTTCCCAGTTGATATAATCATGGAGAAAAATGTCATTCTTTCTTACTCAATACATCCTTGAAAGATTTTAAGTTATTCATTGAGGAAAAAGTGACATCCTTATTCAAAACATCATCCCAAAACCATTACCTATAATATTCCTTCCCCCTAACTTTATAATATTTCTTATCTTTGGAAAGTTATTCTAGACAGGTGGTCTACTAGGAAGATTTGGATTATATATAAATTGACACGGATGACCATTATCCAAATACTTAGCACTAATGATTTAAACCCAATATTTGACACCATCAATAATTTGCCACCCTAATTTTCTCAGGAGAGCTTTGTTAAAAAAATCAATCTTCCTTATCCCAAGAATCCCTTGCTTCTTTGGCATGCACACCTTGTCCCAACTCATTCAAGAAATTCTAGACTTCTCCTCAATACCAGTGCATAAAACTTTTCTTTGAATTTTCTCAATCATCTTAGCAAGGTTAGCTAGAATTTTGAAAAGGGAGAGGTAATCACTGTAATGTTTTGTGAACTTGAATGTTATCAAAATGGATTTTTCCAAAAAAAGTAGACTCTAATATCATGTATATCCTTTAAAATCTTGCATTATTTTCAATCTTTCTCTATGGAAGAGAGAGTGAATGGAATTGGACACTAGAAGAGAAAGTGAATAAGGTACATTATAAACTCAAGGTTAATCAAGAAAGACAAACAAGACGTATGTAGTCATTACCAAAATATATTGATTGTGTTGGACAGGAGAATGATGAAAGGGAGATAAGGTAGCAGGAAAACTTCCTACACTAACCTTGAGAGGAGAGTTATGAAAAACTTCTTAGGTATTTACAATAGTTATAAAAACTTAACATGAATAAACATAAATGGCATAATACCACAACATAATGATAAGCATGGGGAGAACCCTTCCAGGAGAAAAATATCACACTCCAAAAGCTACCTAATATATTATTTAAAAATCAACAACATAATACAATATACTTGCAGAAGTTTTGGGAGATGGGAGGCAACAACTATGATAGAGGGAGGCAAAGGCAATGGCAATGGCCATGGAAGCATCCATGGAAGCCCTCACAATACTAGAATACAATAGATACAAACAATAATAAAAGGTTTTTGGGTAATAGAGGAAATGGTGCTTCACAAATGGTGCAGTTTGATGGAAACCGATGGCCTTATAATAGGAAACACCTCCAAGGAGTTGATGGAAGGCACAATCCTAATGGTTGAGCAAGTTGGAACCCTCCCCGACAAGACCTTTCAAAGTTTTCAAAAAAAGGAGGGAATGGTGGGAGTGGGGAGAATAGAAACCCTTCTCATGGAAGCAAAGTGAGTTTCTTGAACAACCCAAAAACTTTAGTTTAAAGAAGAATGAGAATAAATTTTTGCACCCTAAAGAACTAAGAAATGCTACGCCTAACATCAAAATGATGACTACAACCCAAGCTACAGGAAAAGAGGTAAATAATATTATTATCATTAGAGCTTCCTCTTTACTGATTAATAACTCCCAATGGATAGATTCAATCAATAGGCTACAAGATAGGGCTTTATTTATGAAATGGTTGGGACCTTGGCCATTAATAGAAAAAATTCAAAGGTGGCTGAATGAAAATTGGGGGGAGAATTTTGAAATGAAGACCCTAACAAACGAGTTCCTCTTGGTGATATGTCCTTCAAAGATGGATAAGGATTGGATTTTGAAAGGGGGTCCATATATGTTGGATGGGAAAGGTATATTCATTCGAGATTGGAAACCAAACTTCAACCCTGATACAGAGGAAGTGGAACATATAGATGTTTGGCTGAAACTTAAAAATCTTCCATGGGAATATAAAGATGATGAAACTATAAGGATTATTGGTAATAGTTTGGGGAAATTCTTACAATCTGAAGAAGTGGTAGATGAAAATGATTTTTATATCTATTCAAAGGTGTTAGTGAAGTTGCAAAAATGTTATCAAATTCCAAATTATGTAGTCCTAGGATCAACCAATGGTGAATGGAGGTTAAAATTTGAGGTAGAAAGTGTTGATATAAACAGTGCAACAGAACGAAGCAGTGAGACAGGTAAAGGATTAGAAGTTAATAATAGTATGGAATGGATTAAAAGGATAGAAGAAAGCCGAACTAGATTACCTCCTCGGTCAATCCAATTCGAGGAAGACATGATATGGAATAGGATTTTAGATGAAAGGGATAGGCTCCAGGATTTAGACAGACATGGGAACACATCAGAGGCTCTTAGAAAGATAAGGGAGCATGATAATACTTCTCAAATAGTAAATATGGATATTCTAATGCCAACTCAAGTAGTAAAGGAAACACCCCTCTCTCCTTCAAAAGAAGTATATAGTAAGGATGGAGGGGAGGCTCAAACAAGGGAGGGAGTGATTGAGAAATCTCTAATTGTGCCTGACTCAATGGATAAAAATCTAAACACTCCCAAAAGCTACAAGAAGATGAATTCTAATAGAAGTTACAAACCGGATTTGACTGCAGATGGAATTTTTCAATTAGAACAATTGGAACTTACCCAAGGGGAAAGGGAAAATGACCTCTTAGATCTTTGCAAAGATATTCAAATTGCCCTATCAAAAATTTGGAAAAATATATGTAGGATATGCAGGACAATGATGGGAAGGGTTGGAACACTGACTTGGAATATGAATCTCAAGAGGAAGAAGTAGGGAATGAGGGTTTAGGAATGCAAGATCAGATGGATATCTCAAAAAAAAGGACAATAAGTCAAAATCCATCATTGGTACAAAAGCCAAATGTAAAGGAGAAGAAAAAGAGGGGTCCTAAATCAACAAAGGTGAAACTTGCCATTGTTGGTAATGCAACAAACTAGTCAAAATTGCTAAGATTGGGAAGAGGATATACCTCTTCCCGAAAGCCATGAAGCTCCTTTCATGGAATGTGAGGGGCTGTAATGCATCTGAAAAAATGTGCTTGGTAAAGCAATGTCTTGACCAAGCCCAAGTTGATTTAGTTTTTTTACAAGAAATGAAGTTAAGTGGGGAAGTAGTATCACAGTTTGCAAAAAAAATTGGAATGTGGGGATGCCTCTTCAAGGAGGCGGTAGGAGCTTTAGGAGGGTTGGGTATTTTATGGAAGGAGGTAAGGATGAATGTTCATTTGGTAGAGGAGGGAAGCAATTGGCAATTAGTGAAAGATGTCTCTTTTCAGCTAAATGTCAATTTCTTTGCTTTCAACATTTATGGACCGTGCAATCAAGCTCTGAAACAACAGTTATGGGATTCTCTCACAGGAATCATTAGTAGATTTAAAGACAATGTTTTTTTGTTGAGGGAATTTTAAATGCCATTCTCTCCCTAGCGGAAAAATTGGGAGGAAAAGGGTGGATAAGTCAGAGCCAAAAGGATTTTGCTGACTTTGTCTCTAACAATGAATTACAAGATGTAAGTTTTAAAAATAGGGCCTTCACATGGACTAATAGACGAATAGGGTTCACAAATATTACTAAAAAGCTGGGTAGGTTCCTTCTTGGAGGAGTATGGAAGGATACTAAGTGGTTATGCCAAGCTGAAATATTACCAATAACAGGGTCAGACCATTTTCCAATTTGTTTAAGGATTCTTGAGGATGCAGCTCCTAAACGAGCTCCCTTTAGGTTTGAAAAAAGTGGATGTGAGAAACATGCTTCTTGGATATGATTGAAGCTTGGTGGAACTCTTCTCCTAGACATTTTGGTAATTGTGCTTTTCTCCTTTTAAAAAAAAACTACAATACTTAAAAGAGAATCTAGTTTCGAATAGAGAAGTGTTTAAAAATATTTTGTGGAAAAATTTAATCTCAAGGTTGAATCAACAGCTTTAAATGAGATAATTATCCAAGGAGGAATGGATAATAATATCTTCAACTAGGAAATGGAATTAAAAAAGAAATACAACAAGCTGTTAAACCATGAGGAGATTTTTTGGAGACAAAAATCAAGAAATTATGGCTAAAGGAAGGGGATAGAAACACTAAATTCTTCCATAACTCAATCAAAGGAAGACACTACATGAATAAGATTTTCTCTATTAAGTATAATCAAGGGAATATCTTGACTGAACAAGACCAAATTAATGGAGCAACAGTAAATCACTTTTCATCAATTTTTGCAAAGGACACAAGGGAGGCAGAGGAAGATAGCAGCTTTTTGGAGGTGATTCTGTAGATTATCTCAAAGGAACATAACTATTGGTTGATGCAAAATATTATAGAATATGAGGTTAAAAAAGCCCTATTCAGTTTGGGCAGTGATAAAGCACTTGGTCCTGATGGATTCCCATATTTATTCTTTTGTAAAGCATGGCATATAACTGGTAAATAACTGTGTGAGGTGGTAGAAGAATCTAGAAGGGGTGGCTTTATCTTCAAAGACTTTAATAACACCTTTTTTGCCTTGATTCCCAAGAAAGGAAATAAGGAATCCTTTAATGACTTTAGACCGATAGTCCTATGTAATACAGTTTACAAAGTGATAGCAAAAGTTATAATGAATAGGATGAAATCTGTGCTACCTTCACTCATATCAGAGGAGCAAAGTGGGTTTTCCCCAGATAGATCTATAAATGAAGGGATCATTGCTGTGCATGAAGAAATGCATTCTATTAAATTAGGAAAAGAAGCTAGCATGATGATTAAGTTGGACATCAAAAAGGCATATGACAATGTAGGAGCTTCTTTATGAAAGTATTACAAAAAATTGGGTTTGATAAAATGTGGTGTGATTGGGTGCTCAGTTGTGTATCAACACCTCGTCTATCCATATTGGTTAATAGCATCCCCCAAGGCTTCTTTGAAACTTCTATTGGTATACGTCAAGGTGACCCTCTTTCCCCTTTTCTTTTTATTATTCTTGTTGAAGCCCTCGGTAGAACAATCAAACGGGAAGGTACTTCGGGGTCATGGAAAGGGATAAATGTTGCAAGGGGATTGGATCTAGTCACTCATCTACAGTTTGTTGATGATACATATCTCATGGGAGAGGCATCTGCAAGTGAAGCCATAATTATTAAATCAACCTTGGACACATATTTCAAAGTTTCAGGGCAATTTATTAATTAGGAGAAGTCAAAAAATTTCTTCTTTAATACTTCTTTACCTTTACAACATGTGATTGGGATTCTAGGAATGAGGGTTTGCAGTGTTCCAAAGAAATATTTAGGAATTCCACTCTTTGGAGTTGCATCTAAGGAAAATTTATGGAAAGACCTTATTGATAGTTGTGTGAAAAGGATGGATAGTTGGAAAGGGAAATGGCTCACTTATGTAGGGCACATTTTGATGCTTCAATCTATCATCTTTGTGATTCCTATTTTCTCAATGAGTTTCTTAAAAATTCCACTCAAAGTGTTGAAATATATTGAACAACGAATGAGAAAGTTCTTCTGGAATGGTGGACAGGAGGAGGATAAGATACCACTAGTGGCATGGGACACAATTTGTAAATCACACAAAAATGGGGGTGCGGGTCTTCACAAATGGCAAATAATTAATAAAGCCTTAGGGGAAAAGCTTGTATGGGAAATGTATACTAAACCCTCTCAGTTATGGGTGTGAATCCTTAAGGTAAAATATCTGGATTCAATGGAGGATAAGTAAATTCTTACAGTCCAAAATCCCCCAAAAGGGTTAGCAATATGAAATTTTATTTTAGAATGCAGGCCAGTAATATGTGATCACTTGTCATGGAAAATTGGGGATGGAAGGGATGCTTCATTCTAGGATGAGTCTTGGGATGGAAAACTAGCTATATCAGAGAGATACAACTCACAAGATCTTATTGATAGCTTAAAAATGCATGAGGAGAAAAGGTTAGGGATTATATGGAACAACGTTTAGGGCCTATGGGACAACAATGGTGCTGGAAAGAGGTTGCCACAATGGACCTTAGTTATGAAATTTGTAACTCAATAAAAAATATTTTTGAAGAAAGAACTTTAACTCTATTTGAAGTAAAGGATAACATTATATGGTGTGCGGCAAAGAGTGGTAACTATTCATCAAAACTGGGATATAAACTACTTATTAATGAGGATGAAAACAAGGAGTTTCCATACAAGTTGTGTTGGGATAAGGATTGTTTACCAAAGGATAGAGCATTTGCATGGATAGCTATTCAGAAGAGAATTTTAATAGGTGAATGCAGAAAGAAATATGGTTTTGTAGGACCAACAATGTGCCTGATGTGTAAACATGAAAGGGAGGATGTGGATCACCTTCTAGTCCACTGTGAATTTTCTTATAAGTGTTGGGAGATGGTTAGATCAAAATTAAACTTCATTGGACCTATGCCAAATTCTTTAGTTGATATTTTTAAATGGTAGTTGACTCACCATATGAAATCAATTTATTTAAAGTATGAAGTATTTGTCCCTCATTAATCACATGGGAGTTGTGGAAGGAAGAAAATATAAGAATTTTTCAGGATGTTTCAGAAAATGTGGAGAGTATTTTACATAGGATCAATACATCAATAGAAGAGGTAATGAGCTCAGTGGTCAGTAAGTTGAATGGTAATATTATGTTTTCATCATGGGATAGATTTATTCATAAATAGTGGTCTGGGATTAAAAGTCATTATAAAAATGATGGAAGCCAAGCAAGTATTGTGAAAGCTTATTGAGATGGAGTAAAGTGGATACCCCCAGACACAGGTTGGATCAAGATAAATTTTGATGGATCATCAAAAGGGAACCCAAGAGTTTCAGGTGTAGGGGTGATTGCTAGAGAGAAAAGAGGAGAGGTGATAACATTTGCAAATAAAGTGATAGAAGTAGGGACAAATAATATGGCAGAAGCACACGCAACTTTGTTAGCAGTTAAACTAGGATGCATGTTGGGGGTGGAGAAAATTCATCTAGAAGGAGATTCAAAAGTTATTATAGAAGCTATTAAAAAAGGATAGTCGTAAACATGGTTTATAAATAACATCATAAGGGAGGTGAGATTGCTTCTTCAAAATTTTAGAGAATTGTAATATAGAAGTCGATAAAGTTTCTAATTGGGCGACAACCTTCGATAAGATTGATTTAACTGTGTGTGAAGATTTTACCAAATGGGAGGTGATATAAATTGCTATAAATCTATATGATTATAGCAATTATGAAAACTTTGGAATAAACAACATTGGCTTTTAATGAGTTAATAATGTAAATCTAAAAAGTGGTAAAGACTCATATAACAAATGGAAAGGACAAGTGACAGAGGCACTCTTGATTGAATGAGTGGTAATGATGAGTAATTGAGGTAGAGATGGACGAATCATTTAATGCTCTATAAGCTTTATGTTATGATTAAGGGAGATGGCGGTGGGAAGGGATTGCTCACATGAATTAAGGAAAACATTTGGTGGAAGAAACAAAGCATCAACTTTTAAAAAATCTTGGCTTTTAAATTAACAACCAGTGAACACAACAACAAAGCGAATGACATAGAGTTTGAGTGAAAAGGAAAATGGAAGCCACATTTAGTGTTGAGTCTAAAAAATAGATGAAGTCCTTTAAATGACTTGTTAGTAATGAGAGGATAAGAGGTCTTTTGAAGGTTAAAACAAATAGGATGGTGGAGGGTGTGTTAAAGGTGATTGGAATGCAATTCTAAGAGCACAGAATAAAGAGGTAGACAAACTTAGATGTGATTTCAATCTTCATTGCATGGGGTTTGGAAATAAGGGAGAGCACTGAGGAGGTTGGATGAATTACAAAGGCATCGTTTGATAGAGATGTGTTGGGAGAGCTTGATTTGATCCTTGAATGGTCAATCCCTAGAGTAGGGTAGGATATGATGTAATGTTTTGAAGAAGTCGATGATGCATGTCGGTTTGGGCTTATCCCTTTTTTAATATGGGGAGCAAAAGTGGACAAGTCTTGGATGTTTACGAATGCCATGGAGGGGTGAAAGTAGGTGAAAGCCAAATTAACAGAGCACAATCAACTGAAAAATGAAAAATTAGAGGCCATCATGGTGAACGTGCTGAGGAAATGCCGCAACCAGTGTGGCCAAGGCAAAGGGAGGAAGGTTTATCGGTAAAGCATATGTAATGTCATGTATTTTTTGAAGTTTTGAAATAGGGTATGAATGAACAAAACTAGTAAAAGGCCATGCTGAACAATGCAGCTTGTGATAAAGGAAGATAATAATAAGAGGTCTAGATGAATTTTTTTTGTAACCATGCTATAATTTCTCTTTTATTATATTAATAAAATACCTATTACCAACCCCCCCCCCAAAAAAAAAAACAAAAAAACAAAAAAAAACAAACTTGCAGAGCAAGCTTCTCATGAGAATAATAAGCCACAAGACTCTTATACATAACCTCCATCTAAGACATCTATGATATAAGAGATACAATTCATGAAATTGTCAAACAATATTACAAAACCACGGGCTAAAACTACCCAAAAAGTGGCACTTAACTTATCTTCAACCCAAGATGTCCTATGATGTGTCAAAATACACACTAAAATGTGTAACTCCCTTTTACAACTTATTTGTGTCCAACACATTTTCATATTTCCCATTTCAGGAAACCTAGCTTTTGAAATCCATAATGTTTGATCTAGGAGTTCAATTGACAAATTATTTGACACACCAAAATGATTTTGAAGTATTCTATCAAGAAATAACTTTCTATGCTATTGACGACCACTTTTAGGCCATTTTAGAGCCTCTAAGGCCTTCAAAATTGACTTTAAAACTTGCATTCACAAGTTTTAAAAATAACTTTAATTCTTCAAATCTAGACATGATCTCGCAATATTTTTTTTCCGACATGCTTATTTAGCCAATCCATAGCTTTGGAGAAAATTTCAGACCAATCCATGCTCAAATATAAACTTACTTAAATAATAAGGTTATGTAAATGCAAGGTTGAGATACCATTTTCCTAACAAAAGATTGGTTTTTATTGATTTTTAATCAATATATCTATCAAATGAGTTTGTAGTTTGTTGGGTTTTCTTGGTAAAATAAATAGGTTAAAAATTGGGCATCTTTGTTTTAGAACATTGTGAATGCTTTGAATGTAGATTTATTAGGTTTGATTTTATTTTTTTACATGCATCTATTACAATAAAGTACAAATCATTGGTTTTTATTCTTGAATAGGGCGGTCAATTAGAATTGTCATACAAATTATGGATATATAGCATATCTTTCTTTGAGTATTATCATAGTATTAACATGTGGTAATAAAGTCTTTACCATTTTACCAAATCTCTTTCATGTATCATAAGATGCAATTATTGCATTTCACGTGGCCTCTTTTCTTTGAGTCATCTTATCAAACAGTTTGTATGCCTTGTTTATACTTTTGGATCCTGCATGCATGTCAAGAAGAATTATATATGTTAGTTTGGAGACATAATGGTAGGATTGAGGAAGCCACTTATTTTAGATGAATTAGAAGCATGCTATGGTTAAGCCTTGCATTTTTATGTTTTACTAATTATAGGTAATGATTTTCTATATGAATCATTCCTCATGCATAGGATTACCACATTGGTTTAAATCCTTTCTTTGGCATCATCAAACAATACTTTTGGTTTGAACTAAGCATAACATTCTTTAGGTAATAAAACTCAATCTTTGATAAAGACAATTTGGATCTTGATAATCATTATTGTACATCCATTCTAGAGTTATTGATTTGCATATTGGAATAACATATAATGGGGAAAAATTGTATCATCTTAAAATGGAAGCACTTCCATGATAAGAGTGTTTAGCCCTCCGAGTAAGTGGTCTAGGGTCATGTTAAGCAGCTTGATCAGGTCTTTGCCTGTATTTGGCTTTCTCCTCGCTTTCCACTTCTTTTTTGCACTTGATTTCTTCATTATAGGTGAAATTAGGGTTAGGATCTCGAGGATTCTCTTTAATTTCCCTCTTCCATAGCTCTATTTTCTAGGTAGGACTTAGAAATAGGTCATCTTGGCCTTCATCATAGTCATTGTAGGATTTTATGCCTATCCCTGGCATTCTGTCCTATTCTGGTATCATTTCTAGGTCTCCGGGCATCCCTAGGACCTCCTGTCCTGATTCTGACTTGATCTGGGCCCATAGGGTCAGAATCGAGGTTGATCTTGACCAGGTCAAAATCAAGCTCAATCCTGACTAGGTCAGAATCAAGCTCGAACCTGACTAGGTCAGTTACAAGCTTGATTTTGCCCCCCTCTTTCAAAATTCCAAAATCCTTGATTTTCGGGTATCGGGTTTCGGGGATGTTTGTTTTCCCGCCTCCAAGTTGGCCATTTTGGGTTTCGAAATGGTAAATCCTTAAATTGCATTTAATCTAGGTATATTTTCTAAAAGTTAGGACCTAATTGGGATTTAATTCTCCAAGGTGGCCCCTCTAGAGGATTGTGCCCTAATTCACTATAAAAGGAGGCCTTCCTCTCTCATTTTCTCATCCATTATTCACATCTCTCCATCAAGTTTTGTGAGAGAATTCAAGCATTCAAGCCTTCAATCATTCAAGTGTTCAAGCATTCATCCATCAAGGAGATCCATTGTTAGCCATTGAAGGATTCAATCTCTTTGGAGCCCCCTTGAAGATCCATCCTTCTACATTCATCCAAGCCTTTCTCATATGAAAAGATCAATTCAAGATTGGTGTTGAAGATCAAATGCCATTGATTGGAGACATCCTACATTCATTCTACATCCATTGAAGCATTCCTACTTGTGGATTTGAGGATTCGAATCCTCTACAAGGACTTCAACATAAGCGAGGTGATTTGTTTCAATTACTTTGTTTATGCACACTACATTCCAATTCAATTTCAAGGTTAATTCCTAAATTGGGGTTTGACCAAGGCAAACCCCCCATACAACAAAAACCCCCATTTTCTTACAGGTACAGGTGCGGGATTTCGGATCTGAGAGCGAATTTGGATACCCTTTTCAGCAAACTTCTGAGATCTGCGAACAAAGTCAAAATCGACCTTCAAATAAAGAATCTAGCCTTTGACCTTTTATGAGGTTCAAAGTCGACTTGAGCTCATCTTGGAAAAAGATTTTTGGGTTTTCTTTGTCTCGACATTTCCAATCTAGAACAAGTGTAGAATTGCCTGAAAGTACACATAAACATAAAAAATTGGCATTTTCCAGATCTACCCTAATTTGAGGTTAGTACTTGTATTTCAATTATTTCAAATTTCAAGCATAATTCAACCATAGGGAAATATAGGGTCTCTCTCTCTCTCTCTCTCTCTCTCTCTCCTTCATATTCTTCATAGATTGATTAGATTATGGATTAGCCTTTTGGTTGATCAAATTGGATCTCTCCTTTGGGATTTTGTATTTGGGAATAGATCTTACATTTCCCCCAGTACAACACAAATTATACATTTGAATAGGTGTGATGCCATTTTAACACTATTCATTTTGGTGAGCTTGACATACTTACTCTCTTTTCTTTTGTGGAATTGGATGCTCTATTGTGCTTTCCTTTTATCTTGTTAGTATTACATTTTTCCTTTATGTTAGATCTTGCATGCTAATTAGATTTCAAAAATATAAAAATATTCATGCTTTATATGTTCTTAGTTTAGTTCATTTGCATTACATTGGTTTATGAGCTTTACTACCACCAGTCCTACTTATAACATTCCGATTAGAAGAAGTCGTAGACTCATGGGTGCCTTTGATCCTGAATCTTCCTCTCCTTTCCTTAGGATCCTAGATGATAACTTGATTCTTCAAGATTCCAATCCTACTATGTAGCAAAACTCTTCTCACTCATCTCATGATGAGGATGACGCTTTAAGAGTTCCTCCTGAACAAGTCCAAAAACTTTCCACTGAACTTGATAAAATGGGTAATTGGCTTATTCAAGAGAACCATAATCAAGATTCCATTCAAGCTATAGAGGCTCTTAAGAAAGTTCTCCATGATAGTGATTAAGGTGTTAACCTCTTGCGTGGTATCACTCACCTTATGCATTCAAATGTTAAACCTTTAGTTCAACAAGCTCAAGATTTAGGGTTCATTCCTCCTATCACTAGTGTTGAACCTCCTTCTAATCCTTTACCTAGTATTCCTACCTATACTCCTTCTTTGGTGACTGTGATGGTTCCCTCTATTCTTATGAGTGTTCCTCCTGTGTCCCTTCCTACATCACAACCTTCATATCATAATGTTCCTTTTACTTATTCCAACCTGCTTCCAACTGTAGTTCCTAGTGTTCCTCCAATTGTGTCTTCTATTCCTGTAACTTCTTACACTTTACCTAGTGTGTATAATGTTGCTACTCCTCCTATTTCCTCTAATGATTCAACAATCATCAGTTTGGCTCAAACCGTGTCATCCTTACAACAACAACTTGCTTCCTTAACTCAAAACAAGTTTAGTATTCCTACATGTGACATGGGAAGTTGCTTGTCCTGGGATATTATTCATACTCCTATTCCTCAGCAAGGTGAGATGCCTCATCTTGAGAATTATAATGGAAAAGGAGATCTTGTTCATCATGTTAAAACATTCCAAATCCTTTGTAGTGATTATGCTCGTGACCATAGGATTTTAGCCAAACTGTTTGCTAGAACCTTCCATGACAAGGCCTTACAATGGTATTGTTCCTTGCCTCCTTATTCCATTGATTCCTTTCCACAACTTGCTAATGCCTTTATTCAACAATTTCAAAACAACATTGGCTCGCAAGTGTCTTTGACTAATTTGATGCATTGTAAAAAAAGTGCTAAAGAAAAATTAACTGAGTTTATTGGTAGATTTAAGCATTTGCATGCTCAGATTTCCTATCATGTTCCTGATATTGATATTCAATGTATGTTTATTTCAAATTTGCAAAAGGATATTAGAGATAAGATTTTGCTTACTGAATTTACCTCTTTTCAACAACTTTGTGCAGCACTTTGTCATTATCAATTACAAGTGAGTCAATTTGAGAGAAACACTCCAATGGCTCCTATTCTAGTTGATAAGAGTGATGCTACTCCTAATCCAAACAAGTTTCAAAAATTCAACAACTATGTCAAGATAAACAAACAAGCGAATGTAGTTGCTGATCAAGTTGTTGTTGCATCTCACAATGCCACTTCTGCATCCACTGCTTTTTGATTAAATCGTACGTTTACTCCTCTTTCTGAATCTTTACATGCTATTATGAATAGGTTGTTAACTGCTAATATGATTACTTTGCCTCCTATTCGACTTCTTTTACTTGCTACGATTGCATCTAAATATTTTGATCAAAATGCTTTTTGTTAATATCATTGTCAGAATGGTCATGATACTGAAAAGTGTTATTCTTTAAAACATAAGGTTCAATATTTAATTGATTCTAATGCCCTATCTATTGATAATCTTGATGGTAGTGGGAATAAATCTATCTCTTCTCCTAATCAAAACCTTCAAATCTATATGAACCCTTTACCTACGCATGATACTAATACCATTGCTCAACCATCTGCTATGGAAATTATCTATGATTCAAAGATGGATGATCTCAATCATGTTGTTAATCAAGTAGAGCATGTTGGTCCATCTGTACCTCAACTTCAACCTCAAGTTCAATCTCAACCTAAACCTAAAACTCAACCTAAACCTAAAACTCAATCTAAACCTCGACAACAACTTAAGAATAAAAGACCTCAGGAACTTTTGATTACCTTTGATGACTCTGAGACTATTAAAGCTCCTGATGGTCCCCTTTACATTGTTGCTAGGATTTCTCAGAAACCTACTCGTGGTTGTCTTGTTGATCCTACATCCTTAGTTAATGTTATCACTGAAGAAAATATTTTTATGAAAAGCTTACAATGTGACTTTTATGATACATCGGATGTGTGGATTCAAACTTGTAATGGTTTTCTTTATCCATCATTTGGTTCTATTACTTTACCGGTTGAACTTTGTGGAAAATTTGTGAACACTACCTTTGTTGTGGTTCCTACTTCTGATCAATTTCAAGTTAAGCTAGGTTTGCCTTGGTTGACTGCCATGCATGTTGTTGCTTCACCTATTCATAAGTGTCTTAAGTTCATTCATGATGAAGAAGTAAAGATGATTAATCATAGTATATATCAACCTTCTAGGCCTTGAGATTGTGCTGCTCTGGATTTCTTTTGGCCTTCATTACCTAATTCATGTCCTTCTCGACATGATAATATTTTTTGATCATATCAAGCCTATAAGCATCGTAAGATTCTTGAATTAAGTATACCTCTTATGGATCTTAATTGTGGTCTTTTACCTACACCTTCTATACCTCATTTAACTATGGCTTTTAGTTCTGTTAATCAAGTTCCTTCTACCGAACCTATCAAAGATCCTGTGATTGTTTCTCCTATTGTTAATATTCTTATTGATCTTCCTAAAGAACCTGTGAAGGATCCTAAGATTGTTCTTCCTAGTTCTCAACCTATTTCAAATAAATCAAAACATAATTGATCTACTAATGAACATTGTGCTCATGCTAAAGCTCATAATTCTATTCTTCAAAGATCTCTACCTTCCTCAGATAAACCTATGAATAATGTGTTAGAAGAGGTTGTTACTAATAATGATGTTCACATGCATGATTATGATGATTCTATTCATATCTTAGATCCTATTTTGATTAATTTGGATGAAGAAGATACTCTTGATGATACTGATGATGTTAATGATGAATATGAGACTATTAACATTGACATTGATTTACCTAATATGCTTTCATCATAATTAACTCTTACACCTAGTGTCGAACATTGTGATTCTCAAGAGGATCCTTGTTTGGAACTGGCTATCATTCATCCTGTGTTGGATATAGTCCCTCTTGCGAGTTACCCACCTTCCCTAAATGATATACAACGAGATGGGGAGAGTAGGCGGCACGCTTGATTGGCTTGTCCTTCGTGGTAGCTTTGTTGTGTGTTTGCCTGTTGTACTGTGCTTCTCCTGGAATGTGTTTGCTAAATGTTGTTAGATTCTTTTATACGATCCTTGTTACTCAGTTGATGCAAGGTGATGAAGGAATCAAAACTATTGTTCAAAATCTTATATATGTATCTCTATTCTTCTATGCATTTTTCAATGTTATGTCGTAAATGTGCTATTGTTCGTAATTGTTTCCTTGTGTAATCTACTTGGATTCAAGATATGGTAGCACTAATTCTTTTTGGTCTCCATGTCATGGTCCGAAAAGATTCTCCTTCGTATATCTTATGTGATCTTTCCTCCTTTGTGATCGTAGTTCTACTTTCTTTGGGGAATGATGTCAATTCATTTGCAATAATATCATATATATATATATATATATATATATATATATATATATATATATATATATATATATATATATATATATATATATATATATATATATATATATATATATATATATATATATATATATATATATATATATATATTATCTTATGATCATACTGACCCCATGGTAGGTAGATCCCTTCTGTGTTCTTTGTATGTTTCTATGATATTTCCCTTGATTTGTCTTCGTCTGGGAGCATCTCGACGTGGAAATGTAATTAGTGGAGTTGTTTATGTTTCCGTTAAAGCCATTGCTCCTATTAAAGTGTCAGCAATGACTTTAACGTGGGGGCATACGCTCTGCTCACCTGTTGCACACACACACTTTTCGATATGCATATTATTTTTCAAGATATTTTTTCTCCCTTTTTGGATTAGTAACTAATCCTTAAAGCATGGATTTATGTTTTAGGATCGCTTGATCCCTCCAGTTTCAAATATACATATATTTTGATCCCTTAAGGTCAGAGGTGTCCTTAAGACTAGATCTCTTTTATTTTTGGTTTTATTCTTATGGAATAGAATATTCGTAAGGATGAATCCTTGATGGGTTGACTAGTGAGTAGCCACATTCACTAGGCGGTTCAATTCCATCTTTCCAGTTGCGCCATTCTCTTGTGTGGTTCACAATGAGACATAAGTTCTCATTAGGTGAGGTAATCACACCTTCTTTCTCTCTCTAGAGATGTCTCTCTTATTGTGATCTAGGAGTCGACGAAGACTTGAATCCCTAGGGGCTTAAGGTTTCCCTTTGTCCCTTGGATTACGATAAGATTATCTTTTCATTCTGATCTCCTTTACCAAAAGTTTGCATCGAGTCCATACTCTTGCTAAAGTGGGGGCTTAATGTATCATCTTAAAATGGAAGCACTTCCATGATAAGAGCATTTAGCCCTCTGAGTAAGTGGTCTGGGGTCATGTTAAGTGCCTTGATCAGGTCTTTTCATGTATTTGGCTTTCTCCCCGCTTTCCACTTCTTTTTTGCACTTGATTTCTTCATTATAGGTGAAATTAGGGTTAGGATCTCGAGGATTCTCCTTAATTTCCCTCTTCCATAGCTCTATTTTCTAGTTAGGACTTAGAAATAGGTCCTCCTAGCCTTCATCACAGTCATCATAGGATTTTATGCCTATCCCTGGCATTTTGTCCTATTCTGGTATCATTTTTAGGTCTTCGGGCATCCCCAAGACCTCCTATCCTGATTTTGACTTGATCTGGGCCCACAGGGTTAGAATCGAGGTTGATCCTAACCAGGTCAAGATCAAGCTCGATCCTGACTAGGTCAGAATCAAGCTCGAACTTGACTAGGTCAGTTACAAGCTTGATTTTGCCCCCCTCTTTCAAAATTCTAAAATCCTTGATTTCCGGGTATTGAGTTTCGGGGATGTTTGTTTTCTCGCCTCTGGGTTGGCCATTTCGGGTTTCAGAATGGTAAATCCTTAAATTACATTTAATCTAGGTATATTTTCTAAAGGTTAGGACCTAATTGTGATTTAATTCTCCAAGGTGGCCCCTCTAGAGGATTGTGCCCTAATTCACTATAAAAGGAGGCATTCCTCTCTCATTTTCTCATCCATTATTCACATCTCTCCATCAAGTTTTGTGAGAGCATTCAAGCCTTCAAGCCTTCAAGCATTCAAGTGTTCAAGCATTCATCCATCAAGGAGATCCATTGTTAGTCATTGAAGGATTCAATCTCTTTGGAGCCCCCTTGAAGATCCATCCTTCTACATTCATCCAAGCCTTTCTCATATGCAAAAATCAATTCAAGATTGGTGTTGAAGATCAAATGCCATTGATTGGAGACATCTTGCATTCATTCTACATCCATTGAAGCATTCCTACTTGTGGATTTGAGGATTCGAATCCTCTACAAGGACTTCAACATAAGCAAGGTGATTTGTTTTAATTACTTTGTTTATGCACACTACATTCCAATTCAATTTCAAGGTTAATTCCTAAATTGGGGTTTGACCAAGGCAAACCCCCCATACAACAAAAAAACCCCATTTTTTTGTAGGTACAGGTGCGAGATTTCAGATTTGAGAGCGAATTTGGATACCCTTTTCGGTGAACTTTCGAGATCTGTGAACAAAGTCAGAATCGACCTTCAAATAAAGAATCTAGCCTTTGACCTTTTATGAGGGTCAAAGTCGACCTGAGCTCATCTTGGAAAAAGATTTTTGGGTTTTCTTCATCTCGACATTTCCAGTCTAGGACAAGTTGCAAAATTGCTTGAAAGTACACACAGACATAAAAAATTGGCATTTTCCAGATCTCCCCTAATTTGAGGTTAGTACTTGTATTTCAATTATTTCAAATTTCAAGCATAATTCAACCATAGGGAAATATAGGGTTTCTCTTTCTCTCTCTCTTTCATATTCTTCATAGATTGATTCGATTGTGCATTAGCCTTTTGGTTGATCAAATTGGATCTCTCCTTTGAGAATTTGGATTTGGGAATAGATCTCATATTCCCCCCATTACAACACAAATTATACATTTGAATAGGTGTGATGCCATTTTAACACTATTCAATGATTAAATGATCCAAATTTGGAACTCATTGATCTTTGATAAAGACAATCTAGATCTTGGTGTTCATTATTGTACATTCATTCTAGAGTTATTTATTTAGATATTAGAATAACATATAATGGTGAAACTAATATTATGATTCAATGATCTAGATTCGGAAGTCATTGACCTTTTAAAAAGTTATGAATAAGTTTTTTAGTAGAAGCTAAAAGACTAAGATTTTTTTTCTTCAATTGTTAGTTTAGGAAGATAACATAAAGCACTCAAATTTATATAGGAAATTGTTATTATATTTGATCTTGTAGATTAAATTATTGTGTACTTTTGTAGCTTGTTCTAGATTGTAGATTGAAAATAGAGGAGTGATCACTTATGAGATACTATATATTTATCTTCCAAGACCAATTATTCAAGTTTTCTATTCAATTCTTAAGGATAATTAACTGAAATGCATAAAATAACATGTAGTTCTCATTTTTACATGAAAAGTATTATGCACTTACATTAAAAATTGCATGAAATCACAACAAAATTGAAATGCATTAACTATCATGTTGTTTATCACACACACACACACACACACACACAAAGAGAGAGAGAGAGAGAGAGAGAGAGAGAGAGAGAGAGAGAGAGAGAGAGAGAGAGAGAGATGATTTGACACACACATGTTATGCATTGAATTGTCCTTGTTAAGGAAAGCTCTTTGTTTTTCTTTGTGTGATTTGGGTTTACCTTTTGGGATGAGTGATGAATAGGCTATCAGAGAGAGTACAACTTCTTTTTAAGATCTACCTATTAATATATGGTTTGAAGTACTTTGGCCAAAGCCACATGTATCATTGAAATCGATGAATGGTAAATCAATATATTATTTGCTAAGACATATATTTATAGTACAACATAGCATGTTCATATGTGAAATGTATATAGATAATACATGTTGCACTAGATTCCATCTTGTATGTTGTTTCTAGGTTGCTAGGCTTCTTGTTCAAGGTTTGTATTCTTAATGTAGGAAGAATTTTGGGGAAACACTAGCTTCGTTATTTGGCAAAAAAGCGCTTGAACTATGTTCTCATCTCTTGGTTTGCAGATGACAGTTGGGGTCAATGGTGGTCATAAACTCCAATGTTTATATTCCATATATCATTACTAATTTTAATATAGTTAGATGAACATGCAAGCCTTATTCACTTTCTTGTATATCATATTTCATATTGTTGATTAAACACTTTTACATGTGAACTATCATACATCATTCATATATTGAAGTTGTTTTATTTCATTTCCATATTAATGTGAATTTGAATTATTATTATTTAATATTATAATATAATTAAAAATTACAAAACTTAATATTTTTATAATATAAATAAATCTTACAATAACTTTACCATTTTACAACCCAAAGAAAAAAACAAACTGGGAAAAATTAGTAAAATTACCCACTTCCTTAATTTTGATCTAAACTTATCGAACACTACAAAATTCAAGGATCAATGGCTTTTAAATACTTCAAAGAATGGATTTTCAAGAAGCTCCACCATATGTGATTTTCATAAGGGAAGGGCTATTTTCCCATTACAAATCTGTAGTGGCGGATGACAATTATACTTCACATTACGCAAAATCCCCCTTCTTTCTAACCATCCAAGGACACATAGTTGCATTCTCGACAGACTTTTACTCCTATCAATAATTCTTTTTAGTCCTATCCTCAATATGGCCCTGGAAGTGTGCAGATGATCTTGTCAATGGCCGTAAGTTCGTCCTTAATTCTTGAACTTTTATTCCATTCTTCGCACAAAAATTATGAACACTATAATTTACGAAAGGTTTTGCTCCCTGTCTTATGCAATGTTTTTTCGAATGGACGTTGAACTGCTTAACTAGGGTTTCATTTCCGAGCAGGTTGTATGTGTTGCCTCAACCTTCATATTGGTTTTGAAAATCTGCCAGATTCACTAACTACAGTTTACAAAAGTAGCTGTAGCTTGTTATGCATTTCTCTGCTGTTAATCACTTGAAGTTTCAAGTTGCTCAAGACAAGGTTCACGTGCAAGGTAAGTGCTGAAAATTTGTTCCCACTATCATTTTCGTACATTTTTATTATTGCAAAATTTCCTTCATCCCGTATTTTTACTTTATTTTTTTCTTCTCTCCGTTGGGGAGACGTCTTCAAAGTTTACTGGGTAAACTTATTCTTCTAGGTTTTTTTCATTTACAACACTGCAGATTTTCTTTCTTCATTATGAGAATGTTATTTACAGCCGTCCTACTGCAAAGCGACCATCCTATGACTAGGTTATGCTTGTCCTCAGATTCGTCAAGCACCCGGAGTGTTTTGAACCTTGGTCTCACTGCAAATACAAATCTGTCATTCACATCTTGCCAGTAGACTCCTCTTTGCGGGCTTGGTATAAATTTTTTGCAACTAAACGGTATGCCGCTTTTGACTGTGTTGTTCAAATTTTGTTCTCTGGGTTTCGAGCTTATGTAGAGAATGGAATTTATTCAAGTATGTCGAACACGTTGACTTTTTTCTCATCGAAGTTCATTCATATATATATGTCTATAAGCACGCATTGACTTCTTTTCTCATCATTACTCCAAACTACCATGATTCCTTCATTTTTTTTTTGGCAATCATCGAACTGTTGTAAGGACTAGACATTGTGCTTGCCGAAATTTTTGCAGAAGGCACATGTATTGTGAACATTATCTGGCTTTAAATCATTGAGAGGGAGTGGGGAGGAGAGTTGATTGTGATGCTTTCAGTGAACCCTTTTAGAAAGAATATTCTTTTCATGAAATCGTTGTTTGCTCAGAGGCTGACAGGTCATGCACTTGTGAAGGAAGCCATTCATAATTAAGACTCTTAGAAAAAATATTCTTGGTACAAAATTGTTTGTTTGCTTCAATGTTTACAGATGTGCACTCAGTAAGGAAAGCCTATTCATACATGTACTTCAGTAACTTTATCAACTAAAGTGACTTTGCAATAGCACCTTCTCCGCTCTCACTGATGATAGGATATTGAATGAGGATGAGATGTTTATAGTTGGGAGGAAATGTCTTGTACCTGATTTAAGAGGCTTAACTTGTGAAAATACACATTTCTAATATACTACCTCAGGTCATCTTGTTAGGTTAGCATAGAGCTGTAACAACACCATGTGGATGAGCTATAAGGAGCACTGCTAGATATATAAAGTATGAATGAGATTGGACAGTTCTAAAAGTTTATCTGTTGCATTGTGGGGTACTTTTCTTTTGACAACCAAGTCCAGTTTGATACCCTTTTACTAATAATTTATGGTAGAGTAATTTGAGAGATGCTTTGGGTGATGAGGAGTTAGCAAAGGAAGATGACGATCTTGCTTTCGCCTGTTCATCTCATCAATCTTCAATAGCTGTTCCTCATGGGAGCGTGGAATCGGTATGGAGAGGTGAAGGATCATAATCATTTGGTACCTCCCGATTCTGTGGATTTTGAAGTTGAGTATGGTAAGATTGATGATTTGTAGGTGGGTCTATTGGTTTATTGTGCCTATGTAAATGTAGAAACTTTTCCACTGTTGCACCACCTCCTTAAATAGGTGCCTAGAAAAGAGGATGGCCCAACTCTGATTATTTCTAAAGCTTTTGAGCTCTTCTGCTAATGGTAGTGAGGCTAGTTTTGATCATTTCTCTTCTTTGGGGAAGCATGAGGTGTTTAGGGGCACTGCAGTGAATCCAAGGATGCAGCGTGTCAGTTCTTTTTAAATGGAGGATTTTATAGTTTTTTTTTGTTTTGTAATGGGTATAACCCTGTCAACTTGATGGATGCTTCTTTGGTTTTATCCCTTGGAGGAGGGTGTTGTTGAGTTAATTTTGGAGGCATCTAAATCTTTAGTTTGAAAGTTTGTTGAGAGATTTTTGAATGAGCTTGATTTTTTTAGGTGAATGGAGGCCACTTGATGTGAAATTGAGTTATCTTCCCCTTTGTTCGTCCAAAGGTTTTTTGCATCTTTAATTCTGAATGGTTGATGCACGATTGAAGAAAGTGATTTTTTTTGGAACCAAGGGTTGTTGTTCCCTGTGAGATTTGGATTGTTTTTGACTCCCTAACTACCTTTTCTTAACCCAAACAAGGTTATCTTCTTGAAAGTGCCAATTTGGATTTGGTTATATGATTTCCCCTAGTTTGTAGACTCATGAAGTTGATCTATTTGATGTTGGGAATGATTGGCTCCTTTGTAAGTTTGGATTTTGATTAGATGGTTCCATTGGAGGCTTTGCAAGTGCGTGTGTGTCATGCCCCTGCCATTACTTATACTTTAAGTTATATTTGTATAAATACTTTCAGGATGTTTGAGATAGGTTCCAGCTTCATAGGAGTTAAGATGCAGATTCTAGATTTTGGGGGTTTTTGAAAAATTCCAGACTTAGCCAAATTTCAGGATTCAGCAAGCCTTCAGCAGGGTTACCTCCCACAATCCATCATGGCTTTCTAAGGTCAAACTGAAGCTGGCAAAAGGATTCTCAAAGGCTTTTAACTCGTTTTATCACAAATCACTTGGTTTTGACCCATTTCTATGACAGACTTAGCTTAGCTCTCGCCCAAATCCTAGACAAACATGACTTCCCAACAGGCCAAAATCACTCAAACCTCATTTGCTGGACCTAGGGACTTGAAAACAGCCACCAACAAAGACTACCTAAGACCTAGTTATGAAGACTTTGACATTTGGCATTGATCAATGATCAAGCATCATAGATTCATACTATGAAATGATTTAGTTTTACAATTATGTATATTTCTCTTACTTTTTTGTATATATAATGCATATATATATACACACACACACACGAACCCATAAGAATCATAATGGGATTTTTTTTTTCATGAATCCACGAATTGGATTCTTGAACCCAAATCCGTCCCCGAACCCGAACTGGCAACTTAGGCCGACTCCTTATTGTATTATGAATGAAATAAAAAGAAAACCCTATGCCAACCAACCTGTTTGTGTCTAAAACAGATTAAAACTATTTTTGCTTTAGGGCCGACTTCCTTTGGGCAAAGACAAAGGGCATATATTTGAGAGGATATCACCAGTGATTAGAATACATATGCAGGCAACATCAATCTCAATGAAGAATTAACATAATTGCAGAGACTAATGATTAGTTTGAAAATAAAATAAAGATTATTATTGAGAAGGCAGTGGATTATAAAGGGACTAATCTAATATTGGAGAAGACACCAAGACAGAGCATCAAAGAACATCAGCAATTTCCTAACAACAATCAAGATCAGATCAGAAGTTGCCATTAATTAGTAGGCAGTGGCATTCTTGTTTATTGTTGTATGCATGGATATATATATATATATATTTAAATGTGTATGCCTGGTATATGCAGCAATATAATGCACAAATATTTACATATTAACATAGGATAACATGTATATATATATATATATATTTTGGTTGGTACATAACATATATATATTGGACACAAGTAATAATATGGAATTCCAAATAGCAACGATCAATCATGGCAAGGTGAGGAAGGGAATACAAGGAGGGAGAATGGCTATAGGACACCTCACTAGATACACCACCTCATATGAGATGGCAGAAGGCCACACGAGGCCAAGAGGGATGGTATAACCTCTCTTGGGCCTTGGGTAGAGGATGGCTTTGGGCACCCTATTATAGTTCCTCTTCCAACCTCTACATTGAGCATTTATCAAGATGGATTCAAAGGAGTCTCAATCATAGGATGGTGAATAAGGGTGACATGATGAGGGAGAACTGCTATAGGATTCCTCACTGGGTACACCACCTCATATGAGGTGGCAGAAGGCCACATGAGGCCAAGAGGGATGGTATATCCACATTTGCACCTAGGGTAGAGGATTGCTTCAGGCACCCTATCATGTTTCTTTATCCAAGATCCATTATGATTGAACCCAAACAATAAATTAGATTTGTTATATGACTAAGATAATTATGAATATATGTTTTTAAACCCTAGAATTGGTTGATCTTATGAATTGTATCTTCAATATTTGTCTAACACGATTGTAGGAACTCAACAAGGATTTATCTTGTTTTACTTTCTTTCGAGTGAAGTTATATCTCTAACTATATTATGTTCCTTGTTTTATGGAATTTGTGAGTCTAGGGCAAATTACAGGGTAATCCAAAAAGGGGACATTACAATTGGTATCAAAGCACCATTCTTGCCAACTTGAGGGACGAAAGATAATGGATGCAACTTAGCCAAAGAGCCCAAAGAGCCTTGGAAAGAGAAAATAAGAGACTTATATTTGCCCATAACACCTCCCAAAACAACACAATATGTGAACAAATGGGAAACAAATTGAGGGTTTTCATGGAGCACCATGAAAAAACAACCCAAGCCGTCAAGGAGCAAAATGAAAGAACAACTCTACTCCAAGTCATCCAAAATATGAACAACAATAATCGTAGAACCAACCCATTTAATGGGAGGGATGCAAATTCTAATCATACTAAAAATGATAGAACCCCACTAAGATCAACACCAAGAATAACTAAACCCTCCTTCATACCTAGAGAAAGACCAAATAAAGAAGCTAAAGAAATTAATGCACAAAATGATAACTTATAGGAGCTTGGCGAATCATATTCAAGACTTGATCCTGAAACTAGGAAGAACATTTCATTTGCTTTAATGAAAGAGCAAAATGAAAGAATGACTCTACTCCAAGTCATCCAAAATATGAGCAACAATAATCGTAGAACCAACCCATTTAATGGGAGGGATGCAAATTCTAATCATACTAAAAATGATAGAACCCCACTAAGATCAACACCAAGAATAACTAAACCCTCCTTCATACCTAGAGAAAGACCAAATAAAGAAGCTAAAGAAATTAATGCACAAAATGATAACTTATAGGAGCTTGGTGAATCATATTCAAGACTTGATCCTGAAACTAGGAAGAACATTTCATTTGCTTTAATAATAAAAGATATCTATGATATTATGCAAACACTAGGACAACCTAATCAAAGATATATATACCACAAGAAGGATCTAAAGATTAGAAATCTTCAAGGGTTAGTTTCGGATTCCTCGCGTTGAAAAAGATTTGATTAAAATATCACTGCTTGAGGACAAGCAATTTTGGGAAGGGCAGACTATCATGCCCCTGCCATTCTTATATAGAAAGTAGGGCTGCAATATTGAGAAGAGCCAACCTAGGGCTTAAAGAAAATATTATAATAAAGATCATGGGCTGACTCCCTATTGTATTATGAATGAAATAAAAAGAAAACCCAGTGCCAACCAACCTATTGGTGTCTAAAGCAAATTAAAACTATTTTTGCTTCAGGGCCGACTTCCTTTGGACAAAGACAAAGGGCATATATTTAAGAGGTAAGGTGCAATCTGCTAAGGGCAAAATAAAAATAAAAATGAACAATGAACAGAAACAGCAATTAGAATACTTAAGCAGGCAGCAGCGATCTTAATGAAGAATTAACATGATTGTAGGGACTAATGACTAGTTTGAAAATAAAATAATGATTATTATTAAGGGGGCAGTGGCTTATGAAGGGTTGTGTCCTCTGCTGGAGGGTCAGCAACTTCCAAAATACACCTACCTTCATGAAGCGATTAAGATATATATAGAGAGGGCCATGATTGAGAAGACAACAAGATAGAGCATCGAAGAACATCAGCAATTTCCTAACAGTGATCAAGATCAGATCAGAAGTTACTATTAATCAGCAGGCAGTGACATTCTTGTTTATTGTGGTATATGTGTGTGTGTGTGTGTCCATGCCTGATATATGCAGCAATATAATGCACAAACCTTTACATATCAAGATAGAATAATATATATTTGGCACATAACATGCATATGTTGGATACAAGTAATAATATGGAATTCCAAATGGCAACAATCAATCATGGGAAGGTGAGGAAGGGAATACAAGGAGGGAGAACGGCTATAGGACACCTCACTAGGTACAGCACCTCATATGAGATGGCAGAATGCCACATGAGGCCAAGAGGGATGGTTTATCCGCTCTTGGGCCTAGGGTAGAGGATCGATTTGGGCACCCTATTATAGTTCCTCCTCCAACCTCTACATTGAGTGATTGTTGGGATGAATTCAAGGGAGTCTCAATCATTGGAGGGCGAATAAGGGTGGCATGATGAGGTAGAAAGGCTATCGGATTCCTCACTGGGTACACCACCTCATATGAGATGGCAGAAGGCCAAGAGGATGGTATATCAGCTCTTGAGCCTAGGGTAGAGGATCGTTTTGGGCACCCTTTCAAGCTCTGTTATGATTGAACCTAAACAATAAATTAGATTTGTTATATGACTAAGATAATTATGAATATATGTTCTTTAACCCTAGTAATGGTTGATCTTTTGAATTGTATCTTCAATATTTGTCTAATATGTTTGTAGGTTCTCAGCAAAGATTTTTTTTGCTTTACATCCTTTCTAGTAAAGTTATATTTCTAACTATATTATGTTCTCTGTTTTATGGAAGTTGTGAGTCTAGGGCAAATTATAGGGTATTCCAAAAAGGGGACTTTACAGTGTGTTGGTGGATATTTCTTGTCTAATTACTTGTTCTCTTTAGTATTAGTCTTGTTAAGGTTTGTGGTTGCAATTTGTAGATTTTGAGGGCTTGCCTTTCAATTTTTTTTTGGCTGTAACAGGATTGGGTATCAGAGGTCAGATTGCTTCTTTGTTTAGTAGTGTTTGGTTGAGTTGCAAAAGTAGATGCAAAGAAGGGAAAATGAGATGTGGAATTTGTTTGGAGGGAACCATGAGTGTTTTTTAACCTCTTTTAGCTTTCAATAGTTCTCGTGGACAAGTTTGATGATAATCCCCAAGTTGATCTTGTGTTAAGAGTTTCAAGGTCTTGGTGTTGCAGATTCACAATCTTGTCATTGTGGAGGATGTTAGGATCTTTAAGTGGGGCGTGAAGCTTTAGATTGTGTGGGAGGCATTAGTTTTGCGATGCAACAAATTGTGGAAAAGCTCACAAGAAGCATAGGGGATGCAAATTACAAATTGAGGAGCTTCAGCTAGAGGCATAAGAAGCGATTGGGCAGGGCACCAAAGGGATGATGGATTGACTCATATCTTGTTGGAAATTGAGGCTGGTGGCTGCTTTTTCCTAAGTTTTCCTCTCTTTGTTTTTTTTTAAAAACTTTTGAACTGTTCTTTCTTGGCTTGCCAAGAGATAATTTTTTGAGGTTAGGTGTGCAGCAATCTTTGGGGTTGATTTTTTTTGTGCTATCAAAGTCTTATGGGCTTGGAGATTTTTTTTTAGCTTTTTTGCTCAATCTACACCTTTGGATGTATTTTGTATCTTAGTCTCTTTTGGTATGGGGGAGAATCCCAATGGATCCATCCCTTTCGGTTTGATAAGAATAATATCCAATTTAAAATAGTAACATTATTGCCGAAATAATATAATGAAATAAAAATAATCTATATTTATAAATTAATATCAAGTTTTTACTCAACTAATTATTTATAGGATCAGAGGGAGAGGGGGATTTCTAAAGGTATGGGAGATGGGAATGGTTATTATTTTCAAAAAAAGTTGGAGATAGGTACTTGGATATGGTAATATATATATATATGTGTGTGTGTGTGTGTAATTTTCATTTAGAAGAAAACAATCTTACAATGCATATGCAACTTTAAAGAGTGTAAAATACTAAAATGCTTAAAAATTAAGAAGTCTGATATTTTAAATATTGAGATATTATGTTAACAAAAGCAAAACTATTTTGATATTTAATAATTATCATCATAATATAAAAAACAAAATTGTAAACCATAATCACTTGGTGATTGCAGACAGAGACAGGGGAATGTTATTATTTTAAATACATGGTATGCAGGTTCTTTGAGATGACTATATTTCAGTCAGTTGATAAAACTTCAATGCATGTGCACATCTCAAGCCTTACCATTGTTACTCTTTCTACTACCTCTTTGGGATTAGATAAGAGAATTTCTAGCTACACAAAAACATGTATGTTTTTGTGCATAAAGGAGAAAATTACAAGTCTATTAGACTATTAGTGTATTTCTTTAATTCTTTTAGCTTTTTTCAATCACATTTTGGCACTTTAGGAAAATCCAATGTAATCACGATATATCTAAGAAACTTGTATATAAGTGATGCTTCTAGGAGACATATTGAGATGCAAAGTAACTTCATCGGAAGTCTCCTAGAGTCTGAAGATGTCCCCATATGGTTCTCAGAAATGAACACATTTCTGATATAGGAGGCAAATGCCATGGTTCAAGGTTCAAGTCTCTTAGTAAATATGGCTAGGATATTTAACTATTTGTCGATTTATTATAAGTTATATTCACAAAAATAGTCACATTTGTATGTAAATCAAATACTAATATTTCAAAAGGGTTATAAACTTATAAGAATTAAGAAGACTAATACCCAAATATTGACCAATGGCTACCTTTATGCAATGCCCCTTTTTCAGCAAGTAGACATCAGTATTTGGCATGGCAATTGCGAATTGTCTCAGATGTAAACATAAATCTTCAAAGTTTAAATCCTTTAATGCAGGGAATCTTCAGATATGAATGAATGGCACTTATTGTTTTCCTTTTCCTTACACGTTTATAATCATCTGGTCTCTGATTAAGACTGTATTCTAAAACACTTAAAGCAATGGTAAGGGAGAGCTTGGGAAATGGCAGAAGATATCTTGGAGGTCCCTTTTCTCCAGATGATGTCATCCTAGAGGACTGTAACAAAAGGAAAACAGACTCCATGACGTGCTTTCAACTTTCAACAACGATTTTGAGAGTTTGAACTGCAACAAACAGATTTGCCTGATGTAGAACAACAAATACAGACCGAACGAGTTGTCCTTTGGAAAGGAAAGAAAAAAATCTACAGTTTTCGCTAGCTTTTTTAGAGCATTTGACTAGATTTGGAAATAATCAACCTGTACGGATTTTATCAGTGATTTTCAACTGATTTTAAATTCTCTGTTTAAATTCAGTGAATTCTGTTTTTTACTTGTGGAATTCGGTGAATCCTGTGATTGAGCTGCGTACTTGTTGGGTAGATTTTAGTGCTGTTTCTTATAGATTCCAAGTTTGTGAGAGGAAGATTCATTAAACCTTCTTAGTTTCTCCACAAACTGCATAAAGGATTTTGTATCAAGTTTCAAGGTCTTATGTAGAATCTCTAATTAGTGGTCGCTGGCCACTAGAGCTATGTAATGTCCCCAATTTTTAAGGTGACAATTAATTAAAATGATTTTTATTAAGTTGTCAAAAAATAAATTCAAATGATGATTTAATATTAATTAATTAAACTAAATAATAATAAAATATTTTTATAAGGTCTATTTTTTAAATATATTCCTCTAATTATGCCAAGTTGGCCCATCTTCTAGATGCTTCTTGGAGATCTTTATAAGGGGATTCGTGGTGATGTTAAATGCTTTGGATTTGACAAATGCAATATGATTTTTGGGGATGAAAAACTTCAGGAGTTGACAGAAGGCTTGGATGAAAACATAGCTCTTCCGAAGGGGTGGATTCATGACTGAGTCTACATCTGGTCCAAATTTGCGAAGTATTCTTCCGAAGACAAATTTTCAGTAATAAATGTATTTTATACCTGATTTGGGAAATAAGGTTATTTATTTCTAAATGTTATATCAGCTGCTGGTCTGAAGTTGGGCGTATTAGTTTGTGGGCCCGATTCTTTATTTGGCTTCTTTTATTGTTGGAGGAAAATAAGTGATTTTATATCTATCGAGCCAAGTATTTATTCTCCATGATATAGTCCTTATTGCTGTCATGAGGAATAAAGTTAGGAGAGAAAATCTTATGGAAATATTCGACATTAATATTTGCCGTGAACCCCCATTCCAACTTGGGCTCTTGTTTCCAGTTATATTCAAATCGTGAGCGTGAAAATATTATTGGGCAGAGTTTTTGCGACTCAGATTCTTATGTGTAATGTGGGATCTTGTTCAATGTTTGCGAACTCTGCTGTGTTTATGTAAGTGGCTAGATCTACTTGTGAACTCTCCAGTGAATGCGAGAATCAACTGTTTGCTATAGCTGTGGACTGGTGCAATATCCCCAGCCGATGCAAACTTTATTTTTGCGTGGCGGATCGCAGGCATTATCTATTTAAAACAATATTCATTAACAGTGTGAACATCCACTACTGCTGCACAGACTGATTAAGGTGCAAGCTAAATACTTGTTTCCTGCAAATTTCTGATAAAATTTTGTAATCTGTTCTATTCTGTAAATTGAAGCAAATCTTTTGTTTGGTGAAATATGCCATCTCTGTTATAATTTGTATGACATATGTGCAAATCTGAAGCAAACATAAACAACAAAGCTGAATTTGATAAAGAAACTCAGAATTGATTACATTCATCTGTGAAATTGGAGGACAATATTGTCATTTTTCTATTATCCCTATTTTGGTATATTTCAGTGGTATCATAGAGTTAATCCTTCCAGCCTAAGGGAACTTTGATGACTGAAATAGAGAAGGAGGGTAGCAGTATGAGTGCCAAAGATGATGACACCACTTCGTGATGATGGAGGAATTCTATAATGACATGTCAGAGACATTGAAGGAAATGGTCCAGCTACTAAGAGGCTTGAATCAACACTCAAGTGCGGATAGCAGGACTGCAACTTCTGATGGAGATAAACTCTGGCTGAAGCGTAGAAGACTTCAATGAACACCAAATATTTTAGGGCCAAATTTTTAAAAAAACACTTAGAAGAGGAATAGTCTGAACAAGTTAATGAGATGGACAAAAATACATGCAAAATACAATGCATTTTGTGATGCAGTTCGCAATGATATGACCTTCACTGAGTTCTGTGAGATCAAAACCAAAGGTGAGCATAGGAGAAGGTATGATAAGGGGAAGAAGTTTACTAAAGCCACAGGTTCTAAGTATGATGAATTAGAGGATTCTCAAAATCAAGGTAGTATGGGGTGTTGTCTTAAAGACAAGTTGGATGGAGAAACTGAAATTAATGAGAAGAGTAAAGAGTTGAAGCCAGAAGGAGTATTCTTGAAAGAAGAAAACTCAGAAGTTACCATTGAAGAAAGGATAGAAAAGAGAGAGGTACCAATTGCTTGTGACTTGCAGCCCACAAATGATTACGGGACGATAGAAGAATCAAAATTTCAAGATGTTAAAAGTAGATTCCTCAACAACGGAAGATGGTGATGTCCAAGACACATCAACCCAACTTTCAGATTCTGGCTACATGCAAGGTATGCCAACCCACAACGAGATTGATTTCCCTTGTTTAGTGCACATGATTACATTGGAGGAATGCTTGTTAAGTTCATACGAGGCATATTGTTTTAGAAAGCTCTTTCTAGAGACCAAGAGATTGCCTAACAAGAAGATCCCTCAATTTGATAATGTTTCGTTTGTCATGGATACTTCACCATGGAGTTGGTTGGAGGCAAAAACCATAACAGCTAAGGAGGTGCAAGTTTGGATTATTTTTATGATAGCTAAGAGAACATGGGACTTTCAGCTGGACACACCTCATAGATCAGCTCTTATGAAGAAGCAGCCTACCTTGGGAGAAGATGCAATAAAGGACAACAAAGACACTTTGAAGAGGCATGAACATGCATAGATGCAAAACTTGCCGAATACTTGTGACTTTTTTGCATGCCAAGTTTTTATGACTTTTACTCGCAGGTTTTTTTTGAAAAACTCGCAGAGTTTTTATCAAAAACTTGGTGAGTTCGATTTAAAAACTCGACAGTGGCTGAATAAGATGCCCAACAATGTGAAAAAGCAAAAAAAATCATTTTGTTTGGTTTTGGTTGCTGCACAACAGACAAAACACCCTCCCAAGCTTATGTAAGGTCATGTGCAAGCATTTTGGTCAATTTGAAATGGATTTGAAGTACATTTGAAGGGAGTTTAAACTTTAAACACGTCAATTTTGGAAGAAAAATGCTTCAAAAATGAAAAATTGAAAAGTCACGCAAGAGGGAAAATGTGCTTGGCGGTGGGGGTGCTGCCCCTCGACCTTGCACCATATAATGTAGGTGTGTTGCCCCTTGACCCCATCCGGGGCTACCACCCCCAGACCCCGCTTTTGAATTTAAAAACAAAAGAGGAAATTGATGGGGAAATCGTGTAGAATCAAGTCGATGTTTTTATACTCATTTTATTGAGTTTTAGTGATGAGGGGTTTGCCTTGAGTGACGATTAGAGGCCTCCCTTCACTACATTTTGACATTTTGTACTTGTTTTATATCATGCTACTCATTGTAATCATCTTTATGATATTTTGATATAATATAAATCTTCAATTCACCGATTTGACAATTTCATTTGTCAAATTGAAATTTTATTTAGTCTTGTAATATTTTATTGATATTCAATGTTCATTGTTCAATGTTCAAATATTTAGTATTTGCAATTTTGCTATTTTACTTATACATTTTTTCATAACTAGCATTTCAAGTACTATATGTATAGTATATAGTATATACAACACCACCCCCCTCATCGTTGGCCCCCTACCGCCCCCAAACTTACGCTTGTTGTCCCCTTGTCTTAGAAACTCGTCCCAATGTCCCCTTGTCCCCCTGTCCTTGATAAGCGGCGGAACACTGTTTTATTTCCTTTTTGTTGCATCTAGGTTTGTAGAAACTCAATAGTGACATTTCCTAAGTACTCTAAATTGCTTTACAGTCTAATGAACAAGATTTAACACCATTTTTTCGAGGATGGAGGTTGAGCCATAGCTAGTCATGCCAAGCAGGGAGGCACAACCACAACAGACTCCTAGGACTAGATCCTCTACCTCTCCCCTAGTATTTACTAGAGCTAGGAAGAGGAAGATGTAAATTGTTTTGATGTATTTACTTATAATTTTAAAAAGAAAATTTTCTTTTTTAATTTTGCTTCAGACTATTAGGCTACTATCCATCAACATTCCACATGAGGATGCCATTTTGTACCCAATTTGCATTTAAATATATCTAGATGTCATATTCCCGTTAAGGCCAATAATTGATTTTAATTTGAAAATATATTGTTAACATATTTAACATATGAATATACTTGACTATTTATAATGTGTATATTTGATATATTTACGGAATTATATATTTGATATGTTTGATAACATTTATATTTGATATTAATATTAATAAAACTAGTAATTATTGCCAGATATATTATTTATTTAATTAAATTGATATTTTTTGAGAAATTCATCAAATTAGTTAATCAAGTTAATACTAATATATTGAATTAAGCCCCCTGAATATTATGTGGTCGAGGCTCATTGTTTATGTGAATAAACAAATATTTGAATCAGCATAAGACACCCTGAATCAAGACCACTGTAGGAGAGGATGTGGCTCTTGACAGGGTATATAAATGCAACCTACTTATTCTGGGACACACGAAAGTGGCACAAAATGATATTGGCAGTCGCTGAGAAAAAGGGGCAGCCGCTGAAGTCATTAGAAGAGGAGTTCAACACACAAGAGACAACCACCATACAACAAGACAAGAAGATCGAAACAAAACAATGATCAGCCAGTAACATCCAAAAACAACGGTATGTCATATTCGCTCATGGGTTTAATACTATGTTACCTCGAGTTTCTGGGATGGGGGACACAACAATCTCTTGCATTTATATTGAGAATGAGCCAAGAAGAGACATGTCCCTTTTTGGGACATGTCCATTCATTATTATGTAATTAATATAATGACAATTATGATTACACACACACACACACACACACACACATATATATATAATATCTCTTGAGTATTATATTAATTTCTCTAATATTTACATAATAATAATATTTATATATATATGTATATATATATTTAAGTATATATATACATCTCATATATACTAAATATATATATACATATCTTCATTAGTATTGACTTAGTGTTTATCCAACTGAAGCTAGAAAACATTAACGCTCCCTCTTAGCTAGGGAGGATAAATATATTACATCAATGTAATATGTGAGTATAGATAATCATTTTAAAATTTATATCATTTTACTAATATCACGAGCAATGGTCTTCAAGTATCAAATCCATGATACTCACCAAGTAGTCAGAGCAATGGTCTCCAAATATCAACTCACGAGATATTCACCAAGTGCTCAAAATGATTATCATGAGTAATGGTCTCCAAGTATTAAATCCATGATACTCACCCAAGTACTCAGAGTAATGGTATCCAAATATTAAGTCCATGATATTCACCAAGTACCAAATACCAAGTACCAAGTTGTGTCTTTGTTCTTTAGTCTGCATTAAGCTCTTTTCTTGAATGCCCAACCATCTATCTAGGAATATCATGACCTAGATATCTGCATAAAAGCCTTCTAGCTCACATACATGGAACTACATCATTTGTATCACAATTCTTTTATAGTTTCCTGGTCACTAGGGAAACCATCTCGATATGGTTTACTCCCTCTGAATCAATATGACCAAGATCCTTGGAAATCATATAAGGCAGATCCTCTAGATGATGTATTGACTCCCTCTGAAGTTTTGAGTACTAACATCAACATTTAACCTTCTCGTCCAAGGTTGCTTCTAATGGTTCGTCAGACTTCATCTGAATGTGATATCAACCTTTTGACCTTCTCCTCCAAGGTTGCTTCTGTAGGTTTGCCCCTCTAAATGATATTTTCTTTCTTTGAAGTAATTTTTCAGCCATCAACTCAAATCCCATGACTGCAAGCATCAATCTCTTTCTCTCTTGAATGCAATTACATATGTCTCTTGATTCGTCCTGAAAGTATTTCAGATAGAGATTACAAATAGTTTATAAACTAAACTATCCTGAAGAGAAATACCAAAGATAGAAGCATGAAAGATTTACTAACCAATAGTATAGCATGAATTAAAAACTCAAAAATTGTGTGCATTAATAAAACATGAAATACTTATCTTTTATAAATTTCAAGTATTTCATTCTATAAGGTGAGCCCATATAGAAAATATCATGCAAATTCACAAAATGATGTCACCGCTCTTGAACATTACCATAATTCTTCACATGACCTATCTTGAATATCCAAAGGTTCTATACACTATGACAACCTTCAATACGATCGGAAATTCCTTCAAGAGGTTAGGCTTTTAAAGAAGGAACCTCGCTCTTTTACAGATTTTTTTTTGCATAGACCTGTACACAGTCGGTCATAACTTTTTAACCTGACATTTTCTCTCCAATTGCTCTGTTGAGATTCTCCTAAATTTGTTTATGACCAACATATCCAAAATTTAGCAAAATCCAACGGTGCATTTGTGGGATATGGTCCTCGTACTGAGACTGTATTTTCTGAGACAATCACACATTCACCATCAACAAACTACTCTCTTACATTTGCAACTTGGCTTTGATACCATGTTGTTAAGGTTTTAGGATCATTGCAAATGTAATAGCACTATCTGATTATATGTATTTTCCAAATGCAACAATCTCTTGCATTTATATTGAGAATGAGTCAAGAAGAGACACGTCCCTTCATGGGACATGTCCATTCATTATTATGTAATTAATATAATGACAATTATGATTATATATATATATATATATATATATATATATATATATATATATATATATATATATATATATATATAATATCTTGAGTATTATATTAACTTCTCTAATATTTACATAATAATAATAGATATATATATATATATATGTATATGTATATTTAAGTATATATATACATCTCATATATACTAAATATATATATACATATCTTCACTAGTATTGACTCATAGTGTTATCCTACTGAAGCTAGAAAACATTAACACTTGTATGCTAAGTTATCAAAGTGTGATTTTGGCATGTAAGATATTCTGTATTTGGGGCACAAAATCAGTGCTTAGGGCGTAAAAGTAGATGCAGAGAAGATTGAGGCATTTTGTATCTTGCCAAAACCCAAGACCCTAATTAATCTCATAGGATACTTGGGACTTTGCAGTTATTATAGGAGATTTGTAAAAGAATTCTCAAAGTTAATAGCCCCACTCACAAATTTAACTAAGGGTGCATTCACTTGGAACGAAGAAGCACAAGAAGCATTCAGAAAACTTAAGGAAGTGACGAGTTCTTGTCCTGTTCTAGCAATACATGATTTTACCTCACCCTTCGAGTTGTGATGCCTCAGGAGAAGGCATTGGTGCCATGCAAATGCAAAATAATCACCCCATAGGTTTTGAAAGTAGAAAGCTTAAGGACATAGAGAGGACATACTTAGTTTATGACAAAGAAATGCTAGCCATCATGCATGCCCTTGAAAACTTCAGGCAATACTTGATTTGTGGGAGATTCATTGTAAAGAAAGATCACAATAGCCTAAGATTCTTTCTAAACCAGAAGACTTGAATGATAGACGACAAAAATGGGTGAGTGAACTACAAGCATATGATTTTGGCATTGAGTGCTGTTGTCACAAAAGTTTGCACCCATGCTTGGGGTATGACCCCCAAACAACCTTGTGAAACATTGAGATAGCCTCCCAAGTGTGGGACTTGCGCATGTGAGGCTGAATCTCCGAAGAAGGCCAACTTCCTTACAATCAGGGTGCAACTAAGCTAACACTTTGAGGGAAAAGGGAGAAGGATTGTAGGAAAAGTAAAAGGAGGGTGATGCACCAGATTGAAACATGGTTACTCTCCTTGCCTATGACTATACAAAGCATTAACAAGCACCCAACTTACGCAGTCCTCACTCTACCCTCACGGGATTCATATGCATGTCCTCACTCTACCCTCACGGGATTCATATGCATGTCAGAACTAATGAAATGCTACAAGGAGGGATATTCTTCACAATGCAACATCGATGAGCCCATTAGAGACAACAAATAAATTGGAAAGACGGAGAAGAATCATTCAACATAAGGCATGCAATATGCATAGATAACTGAATGGGAGAAAAGTTAAAAAACTGAGATTTCAGTAGTGGAAGGCAAAGCAAATTACATTTGCAAGGCATAGGCAAAATAACGAGAGGAACAAAAAAAATATGTATAGAAATTACGTTTATAGATCAGGCATAACTCGAATTTCAAACTCCAACCACGTTGGAGTTAGGTTGAAGGACGACAAGTCAAAGTAAATCAGACCCAAAATCTGATCTTTGCGTGCAAGTTGATCCATGGAAGTGATAGAAAGAGGCCAAATTAATGTTCCTACAACAAAAGGAGGACAACCCATATCTCGTAGGTACGCAATGATTTGTCCTTTGTAGCGTAGAAATAGGGCTGTGAACTCACTTGCAACAATAAATGGGTATGGCAGCCTGAGTGAATCGACCAAAAATCACCTATGGCGCCGCTAGAAGCAAAAAAGTCGTTGGAGCAATCGTAAAGATTAATGCTCAGTCAATAACAAGGTTCCCCCGTCGCTGAGTGTCCTCCCGACAATCAATCCATGCTTATCAGCATGATTGCCATGACCGCTCTGTCATGATGGAGGTCCTTCCGAAATCAACACTCTCTTTGATGAATGTTATGCTTGTAGCGATCCCTTTGATCTTTGGGGTGAGCATTTAAAACTCTCGTAGATGTTGTCGCCGCTGACCTGCCGACCCCACACATAAACCACCTCCGCCGACCCCTAATGTCGGGTGAAAACCCAAACTCATGAACCAACGACACTGGTACTGAAGTTGACAAAAGGTATTGACTCCTCGACATCCTTTATAGTCGGGTAGTCGGCGGCATGCCCGAACACAAGAACAAGTTTGGGAGTTCGAACAGACCCCCGACTCACCGACAATAAAGACTGTCGAGGAGGTCGGGGATCGAACCGAACCTCAAAACAAGTTGAGGAGTTAGGAAATCCTCCCGACTTATCAACAATGAAGGCGGTCGGTAAAGTCGGTGACTTGGGGATAGACCTGAACTATTTCGAAACTTCCCTTGGGCGCATCCTTGATCAAAACTTTAAGTGGGCGACCATGAACATTATCATTGAACTTAGCCCATGAAAGGTTTCTCAGATTGGATATCTGTGATGGGCTAGTGGTGGCAAAAATAGCCAACAAGTATATGCAAGGTAAAAACAATGTCATGGCCAGTCCCTTATCACAGAGACCTCACCTGGGTTCCATGATAGCAATAACCACAAAATGGAAAACATCCTTGATTGTTGAGTATCCTAAGGACCAATTCTTAAGTGACCTCATGGAAGGTAAAGTACAAGATGAGAAGTATCAAGTCCATGACAATATCATTCTTTACAAGAATTGAATATACATCATGCTAGGATAAAGACTTAAGGAGATTTTGAAGACCTACCATGACGACCCCTTCTTTGGGCACCAAGGGTAGTTCAAAAACTACAAACTGATAAGGGAAAGATTCACATGGAAGGGCCTCAAAAGGAATGTCTTAAAGCATACCAATGACCGTATGGTATGCCAAAGGAATAAAGATGAGCATACATACCCATTTGACTTACTACAACTACTACCCATACCTAACTAGAAATGGGAAAGCATCTCTATGGATTTCATCATGGGACTGTCCAAGGTGCAAGGCAAATATTGCATTTATGTTGTGGTAGATTGCCTAACAAAGTTTGCACAATTTATGGCCATATCATCAGACTTCAGAGCTCCTCAAGCGGCAGAGATATTCTTCCAGGAAGGCTTTAGATTCCATGGTTTGCCTCGAAACATTGTCAGTGATTGAGACAACTGCTTCCTCAACATATTTTGGCAAGAGTTGTTCAAATTAGCCAAAACAAAATTAACTCCCAACACCAACTATCACCCACAGACATATGGGTAGATGGAAATTGTTAACAAGTGGTTGGAGGGGTATTTATGAAACTATGTTACAGGACAACAAGGAGGATGGGTTAAATGGCTACACTTGGGAGAATACTGTTACAATACCAATCATTATATGTCCATAGAAATGAGCCCCTTTCGGCCGCTATACAAATATGAGGCAACATCCTTTGGTGATTTGATCCAATCAGAAAGTTGTGTACTGCGAGCTTGAGACCTCATTCATTAAAATTTGGACATCATGAATACACTTAAAGACAATCTAAATCAAGCATAGAATCAACAAAAGATATATGCCGATAGGAAAAGAACGAAGCACACCTTTGAGATAGGGAGATGGTCTTTTTAAGATTGTAGTCATATAAACAGTCATCCATCAAAGACAGTGGAGCTGAAAAGCTCAAACCTCGATTTTGTGGTCTGTACAAAATAATAAGGAAGATAGGGGAAGTGGCTTATGAATTGGAGCTTTGCACCAATAGCAGGATTCATAATGTGTTTCATGTATCATGCCTCAAGAAGGTATTGGGGCAACATTTCACTCTGTGCTTAGAATGGCGCCCATTGGAAGATGAGGGAAGATTGATCCTAGAATCTGATACTATCCTCAACGTGCGAGAGAAGAGGCTAAGAAACAAGACTATTGAAGAATACTTAGTCAAGTGGAAGGGCCTACCAATGGAAGACACAACTTGTTAAGGACCCAATATATTTGATCATCCTAACATAAAATTGCTTGAGGACAAGCAATCTTGGGGAGGGAGGACTGTCGTATCCCCTCATTAAGGCCAAGAATTGATTTGAATTTGAAAATATATTGTTGACATATTTAATGGATGAATATACTTGACTATTGATATTGTGAAAATTTGATATATTTACAGAATTGATTATATATTTAATATGTTTGATAACATTTATATTTGACATTAATATTAACATAAATACTAATAAAATTAGTAATTATTTGCTAGATATATTATTTATTTAATTAAATTGATATTTTTTGAGAAATTCATCAAAGTAATTAATCAGATTAATACTAATACGCTGAATTGATCATCCTGAATATTACTTGGTCGAGGGCCATTGTTTATGTAAACAAACAAATAATTGAATCAGCTTAAGACACCCAGAATCAAAACCACCGTAGGAGAGGATGTGGCTCTTGACAGGGTATATAAATGCATCCTACTCCTCCATCTGGGACACATGGAAGTGGAACAAAAAGATATTGGCAGTCGGTTAGAAAAAAAGGCAGCCACTGAAGTCAAGGGAAGTCATCAGAAGAGGAGAATAGCACATAGGAGACAACCACCATACAACAAGACAGGAAGATCAAAACAAAACAACGATCTGCCAGTTACATCCGAATACAGTGGTATGTCATATTCGCTCATGGGTTTTATATGACTGCAATTAGAATTTTGTACTGATCACTGTGCAGATATAAATACATGTGAAATATATGGGCAGTGTGATATATTCAAATACCCGTGTACACTATCAATAGATATCATATATATATATATATATACACATACATACATACATACATATATATATATATTACTGTACTCAAATGTAGATAATTACTATACACTATCTGATAACACACATACACACACATATATATATATCAGTGAAACTTGTATATATCTGTATTTGCAAATGATATTTATTTTGTTGATCATATTGATTTCATGTTATTTCTATGGACGGTCATGCATTAAATATAATTGTGCCATAGTAATACAAATAAATACTCTCATCTTAATCAGGCTTTGTTTATTTCAATTACAATATATATTTGTATGTTGCAAGGCATATTCATCAACCTGCCACAATTAATCATATAAGAATGGGTGACATAGATAAAGTACTATGTGTATCTACACTTCAATTGTATTAAGATTATTACCTCACAAGATAAGGTAAGGCCTGCAGTGGAATGGGCATAGGTTACATCATACAAAGGCACTTCTTTGCGAGGGATAATCCGCACAAGATGGAAGTGATTGCAATAAGGGGGAATGGTGAGATCTATTAGGTACACGAACCCCACGAGGTATGGGGCCAGGGGGGATAGAGTTTCCACCCTTGGGCCTAGGGTCGGGTTAAGGGCACCCTATTGTAATCTTCCCACCAACCCTTGAGGAAGTTAAATATTATGCATTGTCTCTTAAATCTCTAGGGAAGAGTTGAAAATCTCTTTATCAACTTATTATCGTACTACAATGAATATTGTCTATGAATGTATATGTGTGCAATTGCTTCTTATTTGTTTGCAAAGCATACGTAAAAGTCAATGTAACGAAATATTCTATTTGGTAAGACACCACCCTAACCCTAGCTATTGAAATTGTGTCTGTAGGGCATAAATTAGGGGAAAATCTAAGAGGGAACATTACACTAGACTCAATTTTTTAATTTTGTTTACTCATTTATTGACTCATTGGATGCACCTCCACAGTGAATTTTTCAAAAAGATTGCATTTCTAATTAAATTTAAGCAAATGTGCAAGTTGCCGAGTCTTTGTCGAGTTTTTTCCGGGCCTCAGCGAGTATTTGCTTTTGATGATTTTTTCAACTATGGGAACATGATTTAGATTTTCTGAGTTTGACCAGCAGTCCTTTGCCATCAGATGAGCCTTGCATTGAGGATACTCAAGAGTGGATTGATAAGTATGAAGTAAAAATTGAAAATTCAGATTGCTCACAGTCTGATTTTGTATCAGCAGTTGAAGAAGAACATGAGGTTAATGATTGTACTGACTGTTATGATGGTAATCCTTTGATTGAGCATGTTGTTGGCCTAACTTTAGAGTTTTGGGGAAAAAATATTGTGCAGGGAGCTGTTTTTGAATGGTTTGATTGAAGATGTTAGATTTCAAGGAGCACATTATTTGGAAGGTCAATTGAGGGTAAACGGAGACATGATTATTGCAACCCTAGCTCACTTTGATGATGCTCATAAGATGATGGCAGATTATTGTTGGAAGGCTCAAGGGAGACACAAAGGCCTTGAGAAGAACGATCTCTTGCAGACTTACAAGTACTTAAAGAAGCTTTGCTTGTAAAGAAATCAAATTACCTACACCTACTTTCATATAGAGATTATCTCCTTCAACTTGGTGAGATATATTTTGTTGCATTAAGAAGAAAAGAAGATGAAGTTGATAAGTTTCGCATAGTTGAAAAACTTAGACTTGACAATAACTCGGCTAACACCAAAAACTCGACAAAATAATTGACAATAAATTGACACTTTTATCAAACATTTGAAAATATAGAATTTTTTAAAATATTCTTAAAAAACACACATATACACTAGATTTGTAGAACATATACTGATTTGAGATTTCCATTATATATAAATCAACGTTTTGAGTTAAATACATAGCAATCTAGCATAGAGTTATAGACCAAAAAACAAGTGCAACACCTAAATAAAATCGAGTTCAATACGTATCAAAGTTCAATTGCACAAAACAACTAGAACCTCTGAATACATATTAAGTTCAAGTTTTGGTATCAATGAAAACTAGAAATCATACATTGCGTCTACGGCTAAAGCTCAAAAGAGATTGTTGCCGCTGGGTTGGTGGTGCTAAAGTAGGTGCAACATCTTCAACAAGTGCCTCAATAGGTGTCTCATCCGTAGTGATAGGTGCCTCAATGGGAGTCTCTGCTGGATGACCAAGCTCGCTTTCCTCCTCACGTGCTGCCACTTCTACATCCAATTCATCTCCCTCCCTCTCCAACTTAGCTAGGTGATCATCTGTAAAAAAAGGATTCACATCCATGTCATCACCATTAGGAGCGACAACCTAATCTATTGAATGGATCTATGCCATCCATGTCAAGTGCGTCTTGTGAAGCCTGCCCTTGCACCTTTTCATGCAATTAAAGGTTGTATTGCACATGCACAAGGTCATTCAAGCGTTGTTGAGTCAACCTATTTTGCTTTTTTGCATGAATGGCCTAAAAAATGCTCAAGTTGTGCTCACAACCAGAAACTCTACAAGGTTGTGATGGTATGCAGATGGTAATTTTTTGAAGATTAGGTGTTGTGGCATCATAATTTTCTCACCACAAATCTGCAAGCATTAAAAAATGCAATTTATATCTTGGTAAAGATTTCAATTAACTTAATGAGTGAAATAAATGGTATAATAAAATTAAACCCATGTTCTTTTTTACCTAGTTGCAAGGTGTCTCTTCTACATTTGCAATAAGGTGAAGGAAACAATGGGCCCTCAGCCTTCTTACAACTTTGTATCTCATCAAGTATCGAAGGTGCTCATCATCAACTAATCTCCGAATACATGTCAAGGCCAACCTTAATCTTTGCATCTACTTCGAAAGTTTTGGAGAAAGAAAAACTTGCAGTTCAAATAGTAACCAACAAGATGAATATGTTGGTGGAGTTGTCGGTTCCACCTCCGATCGCTTATGCATCATATGGGTCCTTATTTGGTCTAATTCGATCCATACGAGTGTTGAATGGCCTCTTTAGCCCTCTCCATGGCTCATATAGATATCCCATGGGTTTTTTTATCACCATTTGCCATTTGTAGAACCCTCACCAACGCTTCTGACACCTAGATAGACAAAAATTAACAAAATCAGCAAATTGCAATATCAAAAAATTAAATAATAAATCGTCAATCGAGATTTGAAAAATTACATTGATGATCTCCTTCATCATATTGGCAAATCTAACATAAAAAATGGCCTTCACGACCTTCCCTACTTTAGGCATTTGGGCATAAGGACTCTCCAACCATCTCACTCACAAACATCTGCTTCAGGTTGGGCAATGTAGCTAATATGCTTTGCAAGGTGAAAATATTAGTAGCAAAGCATGTTACCCTTGATTGCACATGATTCTTACCATTAGCGTGCTCTTTCATAAGACATAGGACCCAAGCATGGTTGTAAATGTACTTTGTGATATTCCTTCCATCTTTTTCCACCTTCTCCATCCAACTTAGTTTCCCTCTGTCCTCAAGGAGCAAGTCAAGACAATGGGCAACACAAGGGCTCCAAAATAATGTTGGATGCCTAGTCATCAAAAGTTTGTTGGCTGCCACATATACAACTGCATTATTAGTCACAATTTGGATGACATTACACACTCCCACTTCCATCACCACCTCATTCAAGATGTTGCACAAAGTCTTTGCATTTTTCACTTGATTAGAGATATCAACTGATTTTAAAAATACTATTTGTCCCCTTGAAGCAACTAGAAAGTTGATGAGCATCCTATTCTTGCCATCTGTCCACCCATTAGATAGAATGGTGCAGCCATTCTTTTCCCAAATTCTCATTTGGTCTCCCACAACTTGGTGAGTGTTTTGGACCTCATCCTACAACAACAGCCCACTCACCTCATACTGGCTTGGGGCCTTAGATTCCTTACGCGACACAATCATTGCAGTGATCAATTGATCCCAATACAAACCACATAAAGCATTGAAAGGAATATTGTTGTAGTACCAAAATCTAACAACTGCCAACTTTGCTTCATGTTTCATCTCTTTGTTCCATGCACTGCTGTGCAATCTAGGTTGAGCAACATGATTGTTATGTGGAGCCCAAAATTCTGACATATGCCCACCTACATTTTCAGATCCTTGTATCTGTGGGCCAATGGAAGAAGAAGCCCCCACACTTGTTTGTGACCCTGTAGAATTGAAATGTGCTATTGGGGCTGCCATTGCCTCTGTTGTCCTCTTTTTTCCTGCCTTCTTTTGCACATATGCTTCAAGGCTTGTTGACGCCTCCCTCGTAGCCTCTTCGGTGCAACTGTCCCATAGTGTCATATCATGACATTCTATCTTTGCAAGGTGATATTTGACCCAACTTATGCTCCCGATCATCTGCTTAGTGCAATGGTTGCAAGTGACATCTTCTTGATTTGCTCCTGGTGTCCCATGTTTCCAACAAATGTCCCTCTTTCTGCCACCAGCCATTTTCTATGGTTATTGGCACTGCAAGTCTGCAAGTGCAAGGATAAAGGATCAGAATTGTGGGACAAAAAATCACAAATAAACTAATTCTGCCTCATAAAATACACAGATTATTTAACAACTTGAGACTATAATTTGTCACAATGAAATATTCGGTAAATAATGATCAGGCAAATAATATTATTGCACAGTGCTGTATGAAATGTTCGGTAAATAAAGATCAGGCAAATAATATTATTGCACAGTACAGATAGGTTAAAATAACTTGAATATATTATTGGGCAGTGCTGCATTAACTAGCTTAAGGAATGCTACCAAAAGTTAGTTGTATGATCAAAGTTCATACATCTTGGAATCTCTTTAAATGAGTCTTTTCCTAAAAATCCACAATTCATTTCTCATCTTTTCCTCTTTCCAACAATTCATGATGATTTACAAGTTTCTTCTTTCTCTTATCTACAAACACACACCCACTCTCTCTTAATTAGTTGAGTGTGGATTCTTTTTTAAATTTTTAACATGGCACTTTAAAAGGACAGCTTGCAGAAGTACAATCTTCATGTTGTATCTAATTTCAATATGATATTTGTAATTCACACATTTTCTTTTGGCATTACAGTAAGCTCTGTAGTTTTAAAAATGAAATGCATGAAAAAGATACAACAAATCAAATATCAAAATGGTTGACAAACAAACAAATTTATAAAATAATGTCCAAGGGCTGCAAATTTATGGAAGTACATCAAATGTAAATTATATTAACGTGTGCATAATTGTAGTGTCCCTACCTAGTCAGCTTATTTAAATACTGTAGACATAATTATATTGATTAGTTTAGAAATAATATTGTTCTTTGTTACTTATTTAGCTTAGAGATTTTTTTATTATATTCATGGTTTGCAGAGAACATTATTTGTATGGGATAGATCATCTTAGGGTCGGACAAGGAAACCTTCAATGGTTACTTTCCTTCCCTAAACATGCCTTCCTCTTAACACGGGACAGGTCACCTTAGAGTTGGACGAGGAAACCTTCATTGGTTACTTTCCTTCCCTAATCATTCCTTCCTCTTAATATGGGACAGGTCATCTTAGAGTTGGATAAGGAAACCTTCATTGGTTACTTTCTTTCCCTAATCATGCCTTCCTCTTAACATCATAAAGGAATGTCAGGTAGATGTAGTGGGGTCTTTTGGCTCGATAAATCTAAGTCCACGATACATTCTTCTTGGCTTACTTAGATATCAGCCCTACCCTCTTACCTACTCTCCTACTTCCAAACTATGATGTGATGAATTTATTCATTAATTAAATTGATCCAATCATCTTCTTATATGTTAACTATTTGTATTCGTATTTTTATTGGTTAGCAGATATTAGATTAGTAAGCAAAGTATTGATTCAATCACTTAACGATCCTTGTATTATGTGTTTCCTTACTATCTATTGCTTATAGTGATTATATAATTCCATATCCTTAACGTAATTATAAACCTAGTGCAGGCGGAGCATTGCTAATAATATTGTATGGTGTGTGTTATCGCAGATTAATAATATACGTGTCTTGAGTGCTCTGCCGTTACCTTTGCTGGAACGTTCTTCAGTATGCTATGTTCGCTTAATGATCCTGTAGCAATTTATGTTGGTATTGATCAAGTGAATATATATATATATATTATTCTGTCTCAGTGTCCACGTTTCTCTGAGTTTAGGAAATGGAGACTATCATTGCTGAATGATTGGCCCGACTGTACAATTATTCTCTGCTTTACCGTGTAACACTCTCTAGGTTGATATAAAATCAATTTTCTTTTCCTGAATTGCAATGGAAATTACGATTCTGTATGATGCCAGGTCCGATTGTATCGAAGCCACATGCTCCCCGCGGATGCATTCATCTCCTGGTGTTGTTTCATAGACACAAAATTGATATGCTTAATGGTCGGCAAAAATAATGATTTAGTTGTTTGTCGACTTTAGTCCTTTCGACTCATATCATTATTATTTATAATATACATTATTTATTTATGATTAATATGGATTAATATATTTGGACTAATTAAATATCATCTAATTCAGTTAAATACCATTACTATTAGTATGTAATAATATATTTTTATTATAATGATATTAATACATATTGATTTAATATTAACTATTCTCTATTAGATATTGATGATCGTATTGATTAATTAATTTAATATTTACTTATTCTCTATTACATATTGGTTATTCTCTATATATTGATCAACAATGCATTGTTAACGAATTACATCGGTTAACAATCATTATTTTTATATATATATATATAAAATAATATTCTTTGTACATACACTAATGGTGGCCCGTGACAATAATTTAAGATCAGAAAATCTTCGTAGCAAGATATTGCTGAAACCTTTCAGGATAAACTGCATACAAGGTCTTGAAGATAAACTGTGTCATCAAACAATCATCATGATAACATGAAGTATGCTGAAGATTCAAGATATGAAAGCCATATACAAAGAAAAGCTCCCTTCGATATCACTATCAGAGCAAGGAAGATGATGAAGACATCATAAGACATCATTATTGCTGTGAAGAGAAGATAGCAGCCAAGTTGAAAATAATTTAAAAAAAATAGAAAACCCAAATCACCAAAGATTTACAGATGAATACGTGTTTTGTGATGAATACATGTTTGTGCAGATGAATAGATGATCTGATGAAATTTTGCCCAAAGTTTTGTCTCCATGCCTTTTTTCGGTCCAAACTCCTCACTTTGTGGTGTGAAAAGAAACAATAAAAACTCCATTAATCAGTTTGGTTGTGGTAATGCTTCAGAATAATAGAATTGCAGGCTTCGGCACTGCTGGTTGCTTAGAGTGGAGCAGCAGAATGATATTGTGTTTTCATATGGCTAGTTTGAGGGCAAGCAATTTTTAGGACAGGAGGACTGTAATGTCCCCAATTTTTAAGGAGACAGTTAATTAAACTGATTTTTATGGAGTTGTCAAAAAAAAAATTCAAATGATGACATAATATTAATTAATTTTATTAAATAATAATAAAATATTATCATAAGTTCACTTTATTAAATATCTTCTAGATGCTTCCATGAGATCTTTATAAGGGGATTTGTGGTTATGTATTGGTATGTTTGGAAATTGATAAATGATTATGATTTCTGGCGATGAAAACCTTTCATGAGTTGACAAAAGGTTCATGAGTTGACAAAAGGGTTGGACAAAAGCCTAGCTCTTCCAAAGGGGTGGATTCTGTTATGGTAAATCGACGTTGTTAAACAAAGGAGATGAAAGCTCCTTATATAGATTTACGAAGTTGATGTTTCTAAAAGAAACAATCGTGATCTAAAGATGGAAATAGAAACTACTTAATTAACTAAAGACTAACTAAGATGACCATTAAAGAAACATTACAATATTATAATACCCTCCCTTAATGGTCCTCATCTAACTGCTGTCTTTTGGTCACAAATTCTTCAAAACATTTTGCTACGGCTGAGACCGTCATTGGATCTGCAAAATGTTAATGACCAAGAGTAGCCAAGGCTGCCCTCTTCTTTAGAATGGTCTGCAACAAGAGAGTAGAGCTTGCCACATACTCTTCCACTGACCCTCCCTGAATTTGCAAAACCGCTGAACATAAATCATCACAAAAACATCCAACCTGATGTTGGATAGCTGAGCTGCCTTTCTCTATAGACAGAGGCACACTGAGAGCAGCTGCCAAACCCTCCAAACTATTGCAGATGAGTAGGATGCTCCAAAGGCGACTGCAATAAAGTATGATTTGAAGAGTACAAAGCATTTTTTTTGGGAAAAAAATAGTAAAAACCCTGAAATAACATCGCACACGAACTTTGCGTATTACAGAAACCAAAAACGATTTTTGAGGAGAAAAATCAACGAAAACCCAACACAATTTTTGAAGTGAAAAATTGATCAAAATCCAACATGATTTTGGAGGTGAAAAATCAATCAAAACCAAACAAAATCTGAGACACGGATCAAAGAATACAAAACTTCGGTTTTGAGGAAAAACCGTAAAACCCAACAGATAATTTTTGAGGAAAAAATTATTAAAACCCAACAAATAAACTTTGATGTGGCAAAACATGAGACTTCGCATGGTAAAACAACACATACAAGAACATGCAACTCACAAAAAGCACATGCAAGTACATGCAACCCTCGAAAATCAGAGACTTTTGCTCAAACCAAGAAATCGCGCAATCAAAACCCTTGACTAGGTTCGCGATTTTCAGAAAAAATCTTTGAAGACGAACCTCAAAATTTCATGAAATACCTCCAACAATTTTTATTTTAAAAATCGAAAAACAAATTTCTGGACAAAAGTTGCAGATCAGGGAGGCTTGATTTTTTCTTAAAAATTCGCCAAATTTTATGAAATCCCATTGACCCGCTTTGATACCATGTTATGGTAAATTGATGTTGTTAAACAGAGGAGATGAAAGCTCCTCATATAGATTTACAATGATGATGTTTCTAAAAGAAACAATCATGAACTAAAGATGGAAATAGAAATTACCTAATAAACTAAAGACTAACTAAGATGACCATTAAAGAAACATTACTATATTCTAATAGATTCATGATAAAGTCTACATCTGGGCCAAATTTGTGAAGTCTTCATTGGAAGACAAATTTGCAGTAATAAAGGTATTTTATATCTGATTTGGGAAATATGGTTATTTGTTTCTAAATGTTGTAACAGCTGCCATTCTGAAGGCAATTAGTTTGTGGGTTTGTTCTTTATTTGGCTTTTTTTATTGGAGGGGGAAAATAATTAATTGGAGGGGGAAAATAAGTGAGATTATATCTATCACACCAAGTATTTATTCTCCATGATATAGTCCTTATTGCTGTCACGAGGAATAAAGTTAGGAGTGGAAATCTTATGGAAATATTTTGATATTAATATTTGTGGTGAACCCACAATCTAACTTGGGCTCTTATTTCCAATAATGCTCAAGTCACAAGTTCTGTTTGTTCAGCATGAAATTATCATCGGACTAAGTTTTTGCAGCTCAGATTCTTCTGTGTGAAGTAGGATCTTGTTCAATGTTTGCAAACACTGGTGGGTTATGTAAGTATTAATATTCAAAAATCTGATACATTAATCCATATTTCATCTTCTTCATCTATCCAGTCTGAGACACTACTGCATCTAACCATAATCTATCTAAGCTGTAAACAGCATTAACTGTTTGACAAAATTGTCCATGGAGCCAAAATGGACATATACCACTTGCAAGTCTGAGATCATATACATATTTTAAAAAAGCATACTAACATTTAGTCACAGTACACTAAACCAGACATGTGGAACCTCAACAAACCCTGCCTCCTTGTCGCCATTCCCTCGCCGCTTCTTTACCTTCATGTAAGCAGCTAGTCCTACTTGAGAAGTCTCCAATGAATGGGAGAATCAACTGTTTGCTATAGCTCTGGAATTGTGCGGTATCCCCAGCCGATGACAGCTTCATTTTTGTGACGTGGAGTTTGTGCCCGGTGACTTCCAATGTAGGCATTATAATTTGTGCCCTGTGACTTCCAACACAGGCATTATCTATTTATAATGATATCCATTGACAGTGTAAACATCTACTATTGCTGTGCAGACTGATTAAGGTGCAAGCTAAATACTTGTTTCCTGAAAATTTCTGATAATATTTTGTAATCTGCTCTATTCTGGAAATTGAAGCAAATCTTTTGTTTGGTGAAATATGCCATCTCTGTTATAATTTGTATCAAAATTTTGTATGAGATATATGCAATCTGAAGCAAACATAAACAACAAAGCTGAACCTGTTAAAGAAACTTAGAGTTGATTACATTCACATGTGAAATTGGAGGAAAATATTGTCATTTTTCTATTGTTCCTATTTTGTGATATTTCAAGCTATTACTGTGATTTTATGCCATCTCTTTGGTCAGTCTGATTGGAATGATGACTCAAACACGAGTGCTTTTTGTGTGAGAATGGGGTTCTGTGAAGCTAACAAATTCATGATCCTATGAGATAATGATTAACATGATATCCTCCTAAAGATAATTTAAAAACATACAATGTGCAATTGGTTAAGGAGTGATGTCATCTCTTTCCAACTTATTTGTAGATTATCCAAAGCTAAATTGGAGAAACAGCCACAGAAAGATGGAATTGTAGAGTACGTCTTTGTTATACAGAATTCATTGAACTTCATTCTCACTTTGTCTTCTTATCTTTAAGTTGAGGTAGCATTATGAAGGGTAGTTTGATTCAGCTGTCTCTTATAGGACAGAGAGAAAAGCCGCTTCTTATATCTGTTTGTGAGTTCCATTTAAATGATTAACTTTTTATGATGTGACTTGCATCTCAAAATTTTTGCCAATGGTGTGCCTGCTTTACAGCCTTAGAGTTTTACAATCTTTAATTCCAATTTTAGTGTGTTCGGTTTAAGATATCACTTTAAGTGCATCTAGTCCAAGATATAACTGCGTGATGCAAATTCAATCCTATAGTGCATGGACAAATTTTAAACAAACAAATTTGCATTGTTCTTTCAATCCTAGTTGGATATATGTAACGGGACATTTATGCAAATTTTGAGGTACGTTTTGTGTCTTTCATATGGAATTGATAACATAAAGATGATAGTCAGCACCAACAAGGGATGAGATAGGTGCTAGCACAATGCAACCCTGAATATGTCTTTTATTGGTTTTGTTGACTGATGATAGCCTAATTTTGCTTCAATTATTAGATTTGTAGGTGTATTTATGGATTACTTACCTCAAAATTTCTGCTGTCTGTCTCTGCTATTATCATTTCTCATCTTCATTGATGAGATTTTCTTAGAATACCTTCTTGCCTCATGGGTTTCTTAACTGGGTATGAATCCAATTCCCGATGACCAACTTTTGTCATCATTAATATAATTTCTGTCTTTTTTAGGTTTATGTAGCCATAATTAAACCTTTATGGGAAGAACTTTAATCTATTTGATTACACCATCATTTTTTTTTAAGAATGTCAATGCTTACATTGCTTGTGATTCACATTATAACAGATTCAGGGTTTTAGCTGCATCCAGAATTCGGTAGGCCATGATATTATAGCACCTATTGTATTTCTATACTTTTCTTTGTATCTTATGCATAAAATTGTATACCTTAGATGCAGTTACTGTAAACTTAGAATTGGGAACTATATGATTGCTGGAAATGAAATCATTCCTTCTCCTATATGAGATCCAAATGGGCCTAAATTTTTATCATAAAACTTGTGAAGATTTGATGTTTGTTAAGTGCATTTTTTTTTTCTGTCGCATCATTTCTTTTTATTGACTTTAGTTGCCGATTTTTAAATGTTGCCTAGGAGCCAGTAATACATGTTGCAATGCTAATTTTTGACTAAGGCAGTTACAGTAGAGGCCTTTTTCTATAGGATAATCTCTTGATGAATAACCTGGATGTACAACAGGACTAATGCAAGAATTCCAAGTTCTAGGAAAAGCTTGCTTGTTTTCTCCTTTACCACAATACCTTCTTATTCCTGACCAGGTCTTGTTGGTAGCAGGCTTAGCAGAGAACTTCACCTACTTTGGTGATTTTCTGAGAAACTCTTGAAAAGTTCTTTTTGCTGTCTTTTATATCCAGAAATGCTCAACAAGATTATGAAGATAATATGTGCACAAATGGGTTTTAAATGGAACCTGAAATTTCATTGGAGTTTGAATGGAATGAATTATTGTATCGTTATCTTGTTATCTTGAAGTGGTGTTAATTCGTGATCGGTGGGTTTAATTCTAGTCACAAAAATAGTTTTTATGTAGTTATTTTATTTCTAATTTTCTTTGTGGGTACTGTTGCAGGTTCAAATTCTGTGACAGACAACATTGGAAGATTACCAAAAGTGCATTCACGAGTTTCAAATACCAGTAACTGTGTACATTTCTTCAAATACATGATGAGATATTGATTTTTTTTATCTCAAGGCTGAAAGAAATACTTCCTCATTAACTAAGTGGAATTCTCTCTAGCTTTTCCATTAAGATATTGGAAAGTTAATTTCAATTCAATGCCTATGAAGAGTCCATCCACGTCTAGTTAAATAGTCTCAGTTAAAAGCCTAGGTTAGGATGGCTGATCCAAAAAGAGCTGGAAGCCAATATGGCTCACAAAATGCAGGTGCTACAAGCCCTAGTTTTGAAGGTACAGCAGCAAGGACAAGACCTTGCAGTGTGGAGGATATCATCTTGAAAAGGTATAGTAAAAACCTCATGAAGGATGCAAAGGAAGGTAACAGTAGCATGAAGATTAAGAGTGAGTTGGTTAAGCCTGATGTAGAAGATATTGCTTTACAATTGAAAGATGTTGCGGGTGAAATGAATGCGATAGGGTCTGTGACAGGATCTATTTCCCGCATAAAAAAGAATTCTGGGGATGAATTATCTTCTATAAAGGATACCTCAAGCAGGAGGGAAGAGAAACACAATATGAAGGACACTGGAACCTTCAAAAGATCAGAAAAAGATAATCCAAGAGTAACATCCAAAAGTAAACTGCGTAAGGATGGGGACCACTCTAAAGCCTTTGGTGATACCCTTAAGGAAGGTGGTAAAGAGGAAAGAAATGAAAAAAGAAGCCACCATAAGAGTAAAGGTTATGATGAACATAAGGACAGCGATTATCATAGAGAAGATAAAAAGGAGCCCACGAAGGGTGAAAAAGAAAGAATTAAAGATAAAGGTTTGGATAAGTCTAGAAGGGAGGAAAGAGGATCTCAGCGGAAGTATGAAGATCAAAGAGATGACAAAAGAAAAATTGATAAGGATAGAGTTAAAAGAAGGGAGAGCAAACGGAAGCACGAGGATGATCAAGATGAAAAAATGAAGATGGAAATTGATAAAGGTGATAAAAAGAAGAACGATGCTAAAGTTCATCTAATGGATAAAGTTGATAGAAGGCAGGATGTTGATTATTCGGAAAGGAAAGAAAGGTGGAAGGAGGCATCAAACCCATCATGGCACAAAGAAACTAAAAGCAAACGCAGGAAAAGATCTCTTAGTCCTGAACATAAGAAGGCCAAGGAAAGGGGGAGATCACCTTCTTCTTCACCAAGATCACACAAGCGACATTCATCTTATTATGATAAGGATCATGATCAGGAACATTCTTCACATCATATCTCTGTTGAAAAATCAGAAAGAGATAAAGTGGAGTCAGAAAAAAATGAAATTGATAATAATGGAGCATCTGCTGCAGAGGGTAGTCACTATCGGCGTTATGGTGGAGGTACAAGTGGGCTTGGTGGATACTCCCCAAGGAGGAGGAGGTCAGAGACTGCAATAAAGACACCTTCTCCTCCTGTTCACTTACCAGAGAGGAAACCTGCATGGGATATGACACCTGGTGGCATGGATAGTAACATGGTAGCTGCCATGGTTGCTGCTTATCAAGCTTCTACACAGCAAATGGCTGCATCCTCCACTACACCTGCATTGGCTACTGTTTCCTTGAATACATCAAATTTGCAAAATCCTAGTGTGTCTGCATCTCAGTTTGTTCCATCTGTCTCTCAGCAAGTAGATTCAGTGATGGACACCGTTGAACTCACACAATCGACAAGGCCAGCAAGGAGAATAGTTGTGAATAATCTGCCTTCCTCAGTGTCTGAAGGAGAGCTTATGGAGTTCCTAAATTCTGTGTTGCTGTCAAAAAGTGCCAACCACCTTCCAGGAACTAAGCCCTGTATTAGCTGTGTTGTAAGTTATGATTTATATGTTAATATTATAATTATGTTGAAATTCAGCCCCGTGATCTTGTTTCTAGACTATATTTTTAGGTTCTAGTTCTTACCTATGCATGAAGTATATGATAGTAATTGCCGTTTTTGAATTTTCATTTCGTCTGTCTGCAGGTTAATGGAGATAAAAATCAAGCTTATGCAGAGTTTCTAACACCAGAAGATGCAACTGCAACACTCTTGTTAGACGGTATAACACTGAATGGAAACAATCTGAAAATCAAACGACCCAAAGATTATGCTGAACCAGCAGTAAGATTGCCGATTGAGTGTATTGTATTTTAATTACATTTGATTACGTTCTTGTTATTTTTCGAATTGTTTCACTCTTCTTGTATAAAATAATCATTATTCATGCATGTCCTGGCCTGTTACAGAGGATTAAAAATAATTCATTTTTACTGTTGAATTGTTTCAATACACAGATCCCAACCTACCCATCTTTTGAAGATCTTCAGTTAGTTTTGTAACTTTTGTCTAAAAGTATATTCAAGATTCTAGTAGTATCCATGAATTAGTTTCTGTGGCCCTGTGGGTATACCTATCTCTCTTGCCATGTTTTTTTGGGTGACATGTCTTGTGTAAGCACATTTTTAGCAAGTTTGACCTTCTTGTAAAGGTCAGTGCATTGATTATGTGTAAAGGCATGTCCATGTCCATACATAAAATTGCTGGTCTAACCTCATAAACGTAATTTTTGTATCGGCAGTTGGTGTTTTCTTCGATTCAGGATTTGGTTTAGTGCTTTGGCTAAGTTTTGGTTCAGGTTTGTGTATGCCTCTATGCATTTCTTTTTTTTTGGGTTTGCTTATGCTCTGGGTATGTTGGTGCCGAAAACATAAAAATAAAATAAATATATACATATTTTACCCTGATTCTGGAAATAAAGTATAGTAGCCACCTGACATTTATATGATAAACAAATCAACAATATAAGTTTTATAAGGCCACATGGGCTTCAGTATTAAAATTTAATGGTAATCCCCTTTTCTTGAACACTTAAATGAGCACTAAAAAATAAATCATGTCTGATGGCTCTGGTGAAGAAAATTGTTGTGGTCGTCAAACCACTGGGACATGTTTGCTCTCAAACTATGGCTCTTTCTTGAGACTAGCACCTGCCTTTAAATCTCCTTTAAATGTTGGAATCCAATGAATGGATAAGGGCATCAAATGCAAAGAGTAATCCATCTCCTTCTGGATGTATAGCTACTAGGGGCTTTTGTGTCCACAACTACAATCGCTATTTTGGACCAACAGCCTTACCAAGCATAGAACCTGCAGGTGGCATGATTGGGGACTATTATTATTCGCTTCACAGTGATCTACTGGAAACCATATTAGTGCCACCACTCAAATCACAAGCTGTACTTCTAAAGGAGATTCTGAGTTCATAAGCAGGGCCAAAATCCTCAACATCATGAGGCATTGGAATCTGATGGTTTTGAAGGGCATTAGTATTTTCAGTAATGACAGAAGGTTGCAGTGGGCATGTTCAATGGTGGAAAGAATTAGGTGCTGCTGGACATTCTTGCCAAAAAAATAAAATGTAAAATGTTTTTTTTAGATCAGTTCTGTCGAGGCCTGCTAAATCAACCTTGATTTGTCTACCCTGTGATGGTCTTGGCCAAATCCAGGTTCATTTAGTAGAGCCTTGAATGGTCTTTTAGGGGATCTGTACTGGGACTTGGACCCGAATCTGGGGGTTTTCAGTGATGAGGTGGTAATAGGGCCAATATGGTGATGGTCAATGGTAGAAAGAATTAGGTGCTGCTGGACATTCTTGCCAAAAAAATAAAATGTAAAATGTTTTTTTAGATGGGTTCTGTCGAGGCCTGCTAAATCAACCTTGATTTGTCTACCCTGTGATGGTCTTGGCCAAATCCAGGTTCATTTAGTAGAGCCTTGAATGGTCGTTTAGGGGATCTGTCCTGTTACTTGGACCCGAATCTGGGGGTTTTCAGTGATGAGGTGGTAATAGGGCAAATATGGTGATGGATGCATGGATTCTGTAGATGGCCACAAAATTCTTGAATCTCAGTGTAAGAATTTAACTATTGCAACCCAAGATCTAGAGGTCAATGAATAGCACAAAGAGAAGAGAGAATCAAATGAATTTCATTACCATAACTGATGGATTCAACTGAAATACATTCAATCAACTAGAAAGAATTAATTGTTTACAATATACATGTGCCTGCTTATATATAGGCAAGACAATAGGAGAACATGATAACCAAGAGATAATTTATCCCAACACAAGGTGGAATTGCATGTCCAATGAAGTATGTGCAAAATTGTGGAGGATGATGAAGTGATAAGTGAACTAAAGGTTGAGGCAACACATAAAGTGAAATGTGATAACTACTATGACAATCTAAAGTGGAATTTCTCCTACACCATGTGCAACGAAATGTGCATCTTCCTAAGTGTCACATATGTAAACTACAATGAAATGCATTATCCGAAGTAAACTTAAGTAAAGTGTAATTAGGTGAGAAATTAATTACACCCCCCCCTTTAAGTGCAACTTAGGGAAATGCAGATTCAAGCTAACATTGCAAGATGGGTCTTGACTACTAGGCCATGTTAGCTACCCAGGTACAAATGCAAAAATCTCACAAATGGAGAAAGTGAGAAAACCCAGTGGGACAAAACTCCCCCCCAAAAGAGAAGTAAATACAAAAGAACTTTCAAAGAAGTGTGAGAAGGACAAAATCCCATGTGAGGAAAAGTCCCCCCCATAAGAGAGAAGGACAAAGACTAAGTAGTCCCCCCCAATGTAGAATGTACACCAATGGTAGATGCTCTAAGCTTGATGTAGAAGATGCTCCCCTTAGGAAGAAACAAAACTAAAGGTGTATATATGAGGTCTCCCCAATCTTGAAAGGAATATGTGGGAAGAAACCTCAAGATGTATGGAGTCTCTGAAAACTGCTCAAGTGTCCCCATGTCATTGCTAAAAGTTTCCCCCTCCAAATTAGGTGTACTAGGCCACACTGCTGGAAAAGACAAATCACGATCTAGGGGAGTTGAATATAGAACAATATCCAAAGACTCAACTATCTCCTCTAAAAATAAAGAGACCTCCAAATGTTGGTCCAAAGTATCCACAATCATATGTCAAATTGTGAAGGATGATCATGTAGAGAACGAAGAGGTTCAAACTGTTCCCTCTAAACAATTGAAGAAGGATCATCTCCATCAAAGAGAAGATGAATATCAACAATGATGTCTCCCAAATCTGCAATTTAGGATTCTACAAACAAACCTGCAATGTCTGTCATGTAGTCATCTGAAGGAATAATATCTGGAAGACCATGCATATCTTGCTGCATTGAATCACAAGAACCCAAAACCATAGCAACACAAGCATCATCAGGAGCAACAATAGATGTAATCTCAATAGGAGGGGATGAAATGGAAGGCTCAAGAACTTGATCACATGTGACTATAGCAAAGTTCAAGTAGCCAAAGTTCTCAAGATTTGAGTCCACACTAGGAGTGTGATCATCATTTGAAGAATCACAATTATCTATAGGAACAAAATCTGCAAAGGAGTACAATCAAGATGCATGATCCACCAACCCAGTAGCAATGATAGCTCTCGTCTCCACTCACCAAGTCTTTGATAATAATCGAATCAGGAGTGAACTCCATAATTAGTGATTTGATAGATGGAAAAAAGATTATTGGTTAAGTGAGGGGCACACAACACATCATTGAAGGTGCCCTCCCCAATATCAATGGATCTTTTCCCAATCATATTCATATATGTATGATTGCCCATCAAAATCAGTGGTATTTCGCAAGGTTCAAATCAAGAGACTATAGATTGTGAAGATGCCATATGGTGAGAAGTCCTTGAATCTAGAAGCCATCTCCCTAAATCATGACCTGTAGTAGCACAAAGAGCTTGTCCTTTGTTCTTACTTGTCCCAAATGTGTGACTCTTTTCCTTGTCAAATTCTGTTTGTTGCGAAGAAGTTGAAGTAGACATTCTTGAAGGCAAATTGATTCTGTTCTTCTCAAAAAGATGCTTCAATTCATTAATATCCTTCTTATAACAATAGTGTTTTTCATGTCCATACTTCTTGCAATATGTACAAGTATGCTTCTTCTTAGATGATTCCCCCATAGGAGAGGATGAAGAATCACCTTGATGTGGAGAGGATGATTGCGCTTTCTCTTGTTTTGGCTTGCCCCGTTTTTGCTTCTTTTGGGAGCCCTTTCCTTGATTCTCTTGATTCCCTTGATTCCCATGATTAGCCACCAAAGCTTTCGACCTTGAAGACTTGAGAATACCCATGCTAATAAACTTTGACTGCTCTAACATCAACATATTTGTGAAGGCATGAAATGATGGTGTATTGAATGAAGTGTCCACTGACAACCGATGAGTTTGGAAGCTAGAAACAAATGCTGCATACTTTTTTGGAAGCTTGCTCAACAAATTGTAGATCAATTGTGCATCCTTGTTAATTCCACAATCCTTAAGCTTCGCTCTTAGCTCATTTGCTTTAGTAACAGTCTTGAATTGTATCAAAACCCTTGGGATCCAACTGCTATGGTAAATCGATGTTTTATTAAACAGAGGAGATGCAAGGTCCTTATATAGATTTACAAAGACGATGTTTCTATCATGAAACAATCGTGAACTAAAGACAAAAATAGAAACTACCTAATAAACTAAAGACTAACTAAGATGACCATTAAAAAAACATTACAATTTTCTAGTGCCCTTCCTTAATGGTCATCGTCTAACTACCCTGCAGAAGACTGCATGTCTTGTGGTCATAAATTCTTCAGAACATTTTGCTGCTGTTGAGACCCTCTTTGGATTTGCAAAATGTTAATGACCCAGAAGCCATCCAATTTGATGTTGTATATCAAAGGTATTACTCCCTGTAGCCAAAGACATTGAGATGAAATTGAAACCACGATTTTGAGGAAAATTGCTAAACCCTTTTTTGTAGATGAGCACTATGCCCCAAAATAGTGTGCAAGATGATTCACCAAGAACTTTTGCAGATGAGCACTATGACTCAAAACAAACTACAAAAAGCCACGATATTTAAGGAGAAAAAGCGGAAAAAGCTGACACAATTTTTGAGGTGAAAAATCGATCAAAACCAGACAACAAAAGCTGAGACACGGATCAGAGAATACAAAGCTTTGTTTTTGAGGAAAAAACCGTAAAACCCAATAGATAATTTTTGAAGAAAAAATTATTAAAACCCAACATATACTTTTTGAGAAAAAAATATTAAAACCCATTAGAGAGACCTTCATGTGGCAAAACACAAGACTTCGTGTGGTGAAACAGCACATGCAAGCAACTTGCAAGAACATGCAACTTACAAAATGCACATGCAAGCAACATGCAGGAACATGCAACTTTCTTAATCATTTCTTCTCAAGATATAAGATGTCATCGATTTGATCATTGGCAGGGGAGAAAAAGAAAAGACAAGTAATTTTAAGTGTTAAGATTCCTATTTAGATGTGATTGATTTTTTAATTCTATTTTAAATCAGATTGTGAACTTGATATTTATATATTATTCTGCATATAGAAATCTGCACTTGGAAGAACACTACCGTTTATTTCTGTGTCTTCCAAATGCAGATTTCTCTGAACATAAATATTCAATTATGAAAACATGTCTCATGGAGAGACATGCCTCTACGAATGTAGATACATGTCTTTTATGTTTCGCAGGAGATACCGTTTCATAATACATTGGAGGCACTGTTTAATACGAAAGATTTGTCGCAGGTAATAAAGCTTGTTACGATATGTAATATGTATTGTAACACAACTGTATTACGGTACGTATTATGTATCGTAGCACATGTGTTACAATACCCTTAATACAAGCTGCACGATAAGTATCGTGATCTCCAAATATATTTATATTTATCGGTCGATAACTCAATCAATATTTTATGTATTATTATCATTAACATTTATATATATATATATATATATATATATATATATATATATATATATCAATAAGTAGGATGTATATATAACTCAATTATATATATATATATATATATATATATATATATATATATATATATCAATAAGTAGGATGTATATATAACTCAATTATATATATATATATATATATATATATATATATATATATATATATATATATATATATATATATATATATATATATATCAATAAGTAGGATGTATATATAACTCAATTATATATACATATATATATATATATATATATATATATATATATATATATATATATATATGTATAATAAATACATTTAATCATTTTCCAGAGATGATTCTTAATTGATTATTTTACTGACTGACGCTATATCATTAACATTAAGAACCAATCAAAAGGGGAGTTGTGTACAGTCAGCAAGTATTACCACGAGAGTCAACGTCAGCAATTGGAATTTTAACAGAATAATATATATTATATATACATCAGGGAATAAAGTGGGAGCAAAGTATCAAATAAGAATTTCCTTCCAATTCAGACCATTATATATCGGATTTTCTTATTTGGCCAGCGTATAAAACTTGCAGACTAACATCATGAATAGGAGTTGGAAATTAGGAAGAATAGACAACAGGATATTGATATCTGGACATTAATTCTGGACTGTCATAATCAGCAATTCCAAACTTACATCCTTTTCAGTTACTAAGATCCATTCAATCAATAATCAGGGAATAAGATCTTAGAATATGCATTGTGGGGTGGACTCATTGAGGGGCAATTATAGAATTAATCAAAGAATATAAAATACCCGTTTATTCTTATAAGGAAGAAATACAGAAGGAAATTCTTTGCAAGGAGAAACATTGAATTATAAAATATATTGTTCATACAAGGACCATCATTTCTTATTGCACTTCTTATCCATATTTGGATTGGCCAAGTTTGAGCAGTAGACATTTTACATATGTTCAACATTACAAATCAGAACATAGTGCCCATCTGAGAGTCTTCATTTGGATACACAGTGAGTAGACATATGATCGATATATTGATTACCAAGATAATTGACACTGCATTTACCACACTTCCAAATTTATCTTGAGTGTAAGTTTAATAGAAAGAAGTCTCCTGTAATCAAATTTCAGGAGATCAGTCCTAAATCATAAAGGATCATGGAGGGGACATTACATGATTATATACATAAAAAACTTGGAGGCTTATATTCTAATTCTTATGATGTAATTCTGCATTCTGGGATAAATTTCCTACTTATTTTTCTCTTATACATATATATGTATATCCACTAGCTTGTTATGATGATATAGAGATCATATGGAGTGAATTTTATATTCATTAAGGATTGATCCTATATTTGGAGGGGACTAATGGAGATTGCTATAGTTTCCTTAGTCTCGAGATTGTTATAAGTTCTTGTAGGCAGTATATATACTGGTATCAGTCATATGCATATGCGTAGGCTTGGATAAAGTCTATTGTTTCCAAGAGAATCTTATGAGCAGTGCTCTATGGGAAGACGTGCCGATAGTCCGGGTTGTTTAGAACGGATCCTATATCCTTCAAGCGGAGAAACTAGAATCTTGTGAAGCCCGACCTAGAGGCAGCTCTTAAGATCAAATTCCCCATATATTAACTTAGAATATGGAAATAATTGGTTGAATATTATATAATCTCCTACTAACGATGGTTTTTGCAGGAACTTATATAAGGAAAACAAGCAGGGACATTACAAAAACCATGCATTATTATCAAAATTCCTTGGAATCTTCATTGTCAATACACAACCATCCTCCAGAGTGATAAAATCGTACTTCATCTTTGCAATTCTTTATAAGTTATTAGTTTTGAAAAGATGCATTCGATCTAAAAATAGATGAATAAATCAATTCCAAAATTCTAAATAAATTGCACTATCTTCATGTCCATATCATGAGTAAAATCACCAGTCACATGTTGAAAACTTCCTCTGGAGTGATTAAATCCAAGCCTTTTTATCCATTTTCAGAAGTTTGGCTAATCCTTGAATTTTTTGGAAATTGAGCTTGTTCTTGTATCTTTGAGTTTTGGGCTCCTTTTGGAATTTCAGGCATTTAGAGTTCTCTTAGAATTTTGGAACTTTGAGCTTTTCATAGATTCCAGAACATTTTGTGTAATCGAGATTTCAAAGATTTTTCAAACTTTGGATTTGGAGATTTTTCAAACTGAGGATTTTAGACAATTGACAAATTAGCATTTTGGGGAATTTTTGAACTTATGATTTTGGGGATTTTGGTAACCTTTCTAGAGATTTTTCAAACTTCGGATTTTAGAGATTTTACAAATTTAGGATTTTGAAGATTTTTCAAACTTGGGATTTTGAAGACTTTTCAAACTTAGGATTTCCCGACAATGTGAAAGTTCTTCCATAGATTGGTGACTCAAGATTTTGCATGGATTTTTCAGAAAAATGTGAAGGTTTTCACATTTTTGAATCTCATTAAGAGTTTAAAGATTTGATCAACGTCTCATTTTTTGGAAATTGATGTGCTTATGGGATTTGGGGAATTTGATGAGTTTGTGGAAATGTTGGAAATTTAAGGGGGCATTGAAATGTCAAGGATTCCATGAGGACAAGGTATACTTGGACCCTGGAAAATGAAAATCCCTAACAAAGGAAAATCCCCGACAAAGGAAATTCCCCTTGACTTAAGACTCACTCAGTGAACTCTAATGATTTTAGGACCTCATCAACTTGGGCCAAACTTAACTCTCCTATGCTATAAAAGCATCAAAGGCAAAACTCTCTCAAAAATCCCAAGGGGTAGAATTGGAAAATGATAAGCCATTGAAGAGAAGCAACACAACAAAAAGCAAAAGATGAGAGGAGAAAGGAGCTCCCTATTTTGGACGGGGCGTGTGTGCAAGGTACAACAATATGCTTGTGTAAAAATGACATAACAATTCTGTAAATGACATCATTGTAACATGATCATGTGACAAGTGTATAAGAAGGGTGTGCCTTCGCTTTGCCCCCTTAGTGTGACAACAAGAATGGCTAAGAGTAGGGTGGCCTCTTACCAAATGTAAGCATGAAATTGTAATACGATGAGCATGACATGTGTAATGTGAGGGTGTAAAGATGACAAATATAGTGCTTTAAGTCTACATAGATGTAAATCATGACAAAAGAATGCAATTTCTTGTGATATATCAGATCATCACCATTTTCATAGTTGTTAGGAGACTAGTAATGGTATTGATAAGGGCGATAGGTATTGGTAATGATATATCTTGTTTTGAAAAAAGTACTAGAACTTGGAGATGACAATATATATACATATACATCCTCACCTTGTCTATAAATTTTTTTTTTACCACAGCCTAGAACTGCATCTTTACCTCTCTATCTTCATATGTAGATTTCTTCTTTGTCAATTCTATATCATATCACTTAGGATTTAAGGCATAAGCAACACAATGAAGGCGTGTGTTAACTTTGTTCTGTCTTCCATGATTTTTTTCTTCTATCAAAGTATATAGAGAAAGATCTCTAAGATCTTTTATTTTCTTAATTCTTTCACACAGAATCCATTTCTTCATAAATTTCTCCCTATCATAGCTTGTTTGAATCTACAAATTTGATCACGGCTCATATGGGTTGAATAAAGTCAACAACAAATTTAAGTTTAGCCTAAAATTGGTCATCAAGGACCATACTTCTCACCTCAACTATAGTATGCATTGTAGATTGTCTCCATGATGCCCATGCATCACTAACTACTATAGAATACAAAGCTTGTTTGACTGAATAAAGATGCTCAAGGAGTATAGAATAAGAAGCAAATTATGTATCAATAGGTTCTAGGTGGCAAATTTCTGATAAATGGCTTTTGTGGTGATGACTGTATGAACCTTTTTTTATTTTTCTACCCTTTTAATTGAGATTTGAAATCCGTTGACACTTGCTAATAATTCTGAATGCATTATTCATCAAATCCACATGACACAGTGCTCAAAATATTCGCCTTTAGCTTTTTTACCAAGAAGTTTGATACTTTACAAATAGGGGCAGCATCTATAACAACTTGAACTACATGCAATGTCCCTACTTCCTGAATGGCATCACATAATTGATCTGAAGGAACTCTGCATTTTTCTTTCATTGAATAGCCTATTGCTTTCAAAATATAAGCGCCTTTGTTGCATGTCACCATGATATCAAGAACTCGACAATTTATTGCATCTATCCATCTATCCATCGCATTGCCACATCCCTTATTAGAACACACACTTCTCATTGGTGCGATTTGTTGTTCTAGTCTAACTTTCTTTCTATATATATCAATGTAGTGTGAAGCTTTTCATACCTTGATGATTTATAACTTGTTAGTACATTATTGATAGCATGGACCATCTCCTTGTAGAAATGTGAGTGAGCAAACATTAGATGGCATTTCATTTGCACAAAAGTAGCATGCAATTTTTGCATCAACCACGTCTCAATCTTACACATCAAACAATTTTCCTATGTAGTTTGGGCTGCCAATGTGTGATCTCTCGCAATATGAACATCTCGTCACATTTCTAGAAGACACATTTGTCTCTAACTCCCTGTGTTGATTTTGAATTGCCCTTGTTGTTGAAGCCTGAGAGCTTGGTTGAGACACTTTCTTATCTACCCATTCTTGATCCCCAACAACATATTGTTCCAATCATTCAAAGAAGGTTCCACACCTTTTCCTGGTATGTGTAAAATATGCAGGTTGAGGTAGTACCATTCTGCCCAATTGGGTTGGTGGAATTGATTGCTCTACCTTCAATCAATGATCTTTCAAATGGGTTCGAATTTGGTTTTGTCTCATGTGTAGTAGTTTTGGATGGCCCCCTTGGCCTTACTTCTCATCCACCTTGCTTCTCACCCACCAATTACAAAGCCCTCTCCAAAGGCTTTGATATAGACAAACAGATTAAAGTTACAATTAAATAAATGTTTTAAAAAGGTGAAATCGAAGGATACAATTTTAAATGTATATTGAAGTTTGAAGCTACCACGATCATTTTATTCTCTTTGTAGAGACATCATAAAAAATTGTCTTTTTGACTCTCTATCACCAGATTTCTTTGAATTAGATGTAATTAGCCATGCTTGGCTCACAAACATTGGTTTCAAAGATGTTTGCAGAGTATGAATGCTCTACAAGGTTAGGAAGTTAGTTGCAAATTGTGACACACCCACTTGCGAGTTCTTTCCTCTTGACATGATGTTTGTTCATGTTGAGAACTCAAAGGTGATTATAGATGGTTTAGGTGATATTCCTGTCTTCTTCCACTGTTGGTCTCACCCAATCGGTTTTACCTATATTTTTCAAGAGTGTTGGGAGTCCAACAAAGTTTTGGGTGCCTCTCTCAATGTAGTTATCCTGATAACACATATGCTGTGGCATTATTAGTTGTAGCCTTAACCACATGTCCATTGCCTACCTCTAACTCAATCTCCTCTTGCTCTCTGCTCAAATTCTTTGCATTCCTTACCTTATTGGAGATGTCCATGGACCTCAAAAACATCATCTCACCACTCAAAGTTGCTAGAAAGTTGATGATGGAGTGGTTCCTTCCATTTGTTCAGCTCACTAAGTTTAAAGATCGTGAATCAATACTTGAATCACACCCTCTTTTTTTTGTTAAGAATAGTTTTTGCATTTATGATTGCCTTCTAGAGCAACACTTCAGTCATATGGAGTGAGTTCCTTGTCCCATTATTTGCAACTTGTGACCAAATTCTTTTAATATAGGCTCTTTGCGATGATGAAAGGAAGGTTTTATAACTAAGAACTAGCACAAACTATGTATGTTTCATCTTGCTTTTACTTTTCCATGCTATACCTTTAAGTGAAGACTGAGATATCCACATATTTCAAGGGAAAAAATAATGCCTATGACTATGTTTTGCCCAAATTAGATGGAATGTATGCGTCATGAATGCTTGGACCCTGACTAGAGTCCACAATCTCTGTCTTCTTGCAGCTTGTGTATTTATGATTGCTACTATTGCAATGTTTGGCCTTAGCTGCCAATTTCTTTTTTCTGTTAATGCGATAGCTGCTTTGATCTCTTGATCTTCCACAGCCTTGGCATTCGACATAGTTGGACATCTCGGGTGGCAAAATGTTCAAGGTGGTACCTGAGGCATTTGATGCCTCCACTTATCTTCAGGCTGCAGTATTTGCAAATAATGGTTCTTGTGGTCTGTCTTGCTATGCCATAGTTTCAATTTCTTTCGTTTTCTCAAATGGGTTGCCTCTTGATGCCATTGTATGCTAAGTGCAAACCTAAGTCATAAAATCAGAAAAATACATTTTACTAAAGTGTTTTTAATGTGAATAAAACAACATTTCAAATTAAAAAAGAATGCTTTAGACCCTATGACCTTGATTCGAATGAATCTTGAATATTAATTAAAAAGCTTTAAAAAATAAAAAAATGAAGCAAAATGGAATATTTTGATATCATAAATTGATTAAATCCTACACTACTAAAAAATTAGTATTTTTAATAATGTTCAATGCCATAAATGATAAAAGTAACAACAAAACATTAATGGAAGTCAAAAAATGGCACAAGAAGGCGCTAGGTGGCGAAAAGGATGCAGAGTTGGATTTAGGTATGGCGGACAGCAAAAGATGTCTAGAGTCCAGATATCCTAGGATAAATTGGGTAGGTGGTCCTCATATACTTCACAATTTCCGATGGGAAGAGGCTGAAAGACATAGGACACACAACACAATTTCACTTGGCAGGGGAAGAAGGGAAGAGGTTGGAAGACATAAGACACATGGCGAATTTGTTACAGAAAGGAATGCAGTAGGGAGAAGAAATGCGAATGGGGGGAATGGGAGGAAGAGAGAAAGTGAACTGTGTAAGAGGCTCCACAATAAAAGGCTCCTAACAACAAGGCCATTGTAGCGCCCTTGGAAATCATCACCCCAACGATCAAGAGATTGAAGGATAGAGTGGTGCTAATCAAGTGGTGCGGAGAAGTTTGCTCCAATGCGAGGATCATGAAATGGTGGAAGGACACATTTGGGAATAGAGTAAGCATGTGCCCTCTCCTTAATTCTTTCTTTTTGGTTGAATACATCCTACTCTCAGTGAAACTTGAAATCCTACATGGCGATCTATTGTTCCTAGATAGTTTTAGTTTTTATTGCATGGATTGGTCTCCAAACTTTTATCCAATCAAATCATACCCTAGAGAAAATCCCAACATGGATCAACCTGGTAGGGCTTTTGTCAGAATTTTGGAGTATTGATGCCCTAATTAGACTTGGTGATGTCCTAGGAAATTTTCAGGGTATGGATGAAGATTTCCTTAATAGAAATTCAAGGACAAAGGTGAACCTATTGGTTGAGATTGATTCTGCGTTGGGATCTATGGTGAGCTAGTTATTATCTTTGAGAATGGGTGCTGGTTGCAAATGGTGGCAAAGATATTTGGTCCAAAAACAGAATGCGATGCTCCAAGTTTTGCTTCAATGGATGGATCATATACTACTAATGGTCTTGGAGTAGAAGCCAAAGGAGGAGGGAGAGATATCACCTTAATCCATGTTTCCGAGGAAGAAGGGTTAACACCAATAATGGATATGGTGCCCTAGAACAAGAAAGGCAAGGAGATAGTATTGGACAATGGAGTGGAAAGTGTGACAAAGAAGTAAAAACTTTGTAGTTCTTAGAGCCTCACGAAAAGAAACCCTAATGAGGAGGCTGGGGAAGGGGCAAAATGTGATATTGAAATATAAACTAGAACTCTTCAATCTAGGGGATCCTAACCTCAACAAATGATGGGGCGAGAATGGATATTGTCCAAGATTAGAATATGGAAAAGCCACAAGGCTCTCAAGAATAAGGAGGATATGGATTAGCTTTGGAAAATTTAAAACTTCAAGGATGCTTTGAATTGGAAGTAGTTTGTGATATTTTAGGGATCATAGGAGAGCAAGAGAGGGGTGCTGGAAAAAATCCAACCTTGGTTAAGGAACTAGAGTCCAAGAAAGAATTCTTGCAAGAATTAATCGAAATTGGTGAGATAGAGGAGGTAGAGCAAGAACTTCTATTTGGAGGAGTAAAGGAGGAGAGGGTTAATGGAGAAGACTTGAACGAGCAAGGAAAATTGGGCATCAATCAAACATGAACCACCATGACTAAGCTGTATTTTGACGAATCGGTGGGTAAAACAAAAGGGAGGAAGTCCTTTCAGAAAGTTAGAACTAGAGATGGGGAGGTAGAGGACCAACTTAGGATCACCATGTTGCTAAGATCAGGGAAGGGAGTTCCCCTTCCCAAGTGGCAATGATGGCCCTTACGTGGAATGTTAGGGGCCTAAATGCGACTAACAAAAAATGCTTGGTCAGGCATAGGCTAGCCCTGGTTAAGGAAAACATCTTGCTTATCCAAGACACCAAAGTGACCAAATCACAAATGGAGGATTTTTTAAGAAGTTGGGTTTGTGAAAAGTAGACTCAATGGATTTAGAGGGTGCCTCGAGGGGTCTAGCTTCATGTGGAATCCCCTTTTAGTTTCCTCCAAGCCATTAGCAAATGGTAGTAATTGGAGGGTGGCTTAGTGTGGTGCTCTAGTATAGATACAAAGTTCTCATTGGTGAATATATGTAGGCCACCTGCCTGAACAATGAAGAAAGATGTTTGGATGGAGGTAGAAAAGCTCTTTTCCCTCAATCCCCTCCCACATACAATCATTGGGGGTTATTTCAATGTAATTCTTTACTTGTTGGAGAAAAGGGGTGGGGTTCAACGAAAGAGTCAATCACAATTGGACTTTAGGAATCGGGTGGATTGGAACAATCTTTAGATGTTGAAGTGGCAAATGGGTTTTTCATTTGGAATATGAGAAGATTGGGTTTTAGCCACATTGCAGAAAAGTTAGATAGGTTCTTTTTTGGGGGAGTTCGGGCAACCTTCCCCTTTAGTTTGAAAGGATCTATCCTAACTTGCTTAGGATAGAACCATTTTTTGGTCAAGTTATTGATCACATGGGACAAAAAACTATTGAGATGTCCCATCAAATTTGTAAACATGTGGATGAGAGATGCAAACTTCTTTGATCTCATTTGATGCTAGTGGCTGGAATAGTTTTGTGGCTCTAATTTGTTTTGTATTGTTATAAAATTGAAGTTAATAAAGTATAACTTCTATAGTGGAATAATAAGCATTTTAAAGATATCTTTGAAATAAAACTTGGTGTGGAGGAGTTGTTAGTCCTAAATAAGGAGGTAGTTCAACATGGAATGGACCAAGAGAGGTTTTTGCATGAGAAGGAACTTATGTAGAATTATGAAGATGTCTTAGCAAAGGGGAAAATTGTTTGGAGATGGAAATCTAGGGAAACTTGAATTGTGGAAGGTGACAAGAACACCAATTTTTCTCATGACATGATAGGACTAAGGAGGGATGATAACAAAATTTTGAAACTTAAGAAGGCCGATGGAGTGACCATTGAGGACCTTCAGAGATTGTCAAGGAATCAAGTTCATTCTTTAATATTTTAAAAAACTCCAACAGCATAGATTTTCATGAGAAGTTCCTAAACCACATCTTGAAGCTAATTTTTGAAGCACATAGCATGATGCTAGTTGATAAATTTATTAGAGAAGAAAGGGGGGCTTCCCTAAAGCAATTCTAATTGGATAAAGTTGTTGGACCAAATGGGTTTGAGGCAGGATTCTTCTAGAAATATTGGCACATTGTTGGGTCTGAGTTAGTTGAGGCTTGGGAAGTAGCCAAAAACTTGGGCAGATTCTTTAGAGAGATAAACAATAAGTTTATTGCTCTCATCTCCAAAACAAAGGTGGAGAGCTTGGATGATTTTCATTTCATCTCCCTTTGCAATACAATCTACAAGAACTTGGCAAAAACCTTGACAAACAGACCAAAGAGGGTATTACCTGACATCATCTCAGATGAACAAATAAGTTTTGTTCTTGGTAGGTCAAAGTCCTTGATGGGGTCATAATTGGCTAGAGGGAAATTCATTCTATTCAAAACAACAAATCCCTCAACATGTTGGTAAAACTTGATATCAAGAAGGTCAATGACCAGGTTTTCGCCTTACTCGATGACATTGTTAGCCAGTTCAAAGGTTGGCGAATCTTGAGATGTCAAGATTTTTATAGCGGTCTATGGATGTATTGTCCTTCACAACTGATTCGGGAAATCTGGAAAGAGCTCAGTAGGAGAATTTTTCAAAATAAGAATATGTCCTTGGTTGCTTTCTTAAGTAAAGGTGAGGCTTCCATAATAGAGCTGATTAACATTAGATTGGTCTTATATCCTAGGAAGATGCAGTTCCCTCTATGGGATAGTAGGATGAAATCGACAAGGGTTAAGGATTCCACTCTTCATTATGAATGAGGGTAAAGAAGAGGAACAATTAAGATCATCATGCAAATGGACTACCCCCTAGCTTGGATGGTTCAAGCTGAATTTCAATGGTGCCTCCAGAGGCAACCCAAGGTCTTTTGGTGTTGGTTGTATAATTCGTCCTTAGGTTGGCTTCACGGTCGGTAGGCTAGGGGTGCCACTAGAGAAAGACATGAACGACGTTACTAAGATGTTGGCACTCAATCATGGACTCCTTTTTTGTAAGGACCTTGGTATCTCGTGTTTAGAAATTGAAGGGGACTCTGCTATTGTGGTTAATGCTGTGAGATCAAGGACTACCATCAATTGAATGCTCTTCTAGATAGAATAAAAGCATTACTTGGTTTTTTTTTTGAATTTTTCACAATCAATCACATTTATCGAGAGGCCAATGGGGGGGCTGACAAGTCGATCGACTTGTTTGTTGAGTGGCGAGGATCTATTGGGTAGGATTGGTTGATGTTGTGAAAGTTGGTGCTAAAAGTGGTGCTGAACTGGACTATAAAATATATTGCAATGGCAAGGGTAGCAACTGTGTCAAAGTAGATGTATTGGTGGATGTCCATCATTCCCAATTTGGACATGATGCTATTGATGGATGGCTAGGTCGGGATGACATTCCCACACATTTGGACCATCCTTTAGTTTTGTCCTTCATCGAGCCGAGTGGAATATCTAGGGTGCCTGATTTAAATAATATGTCCCATTAGAAATGTGGCCCTTTGAAAGCTTTAGATGGGACGAAGCATTATTGACCCACCTGACTCCTGCATTTGTTTTCTCCTTTGGGAATTGATGAAGCCTTTCTATATAATGGGAATGACAAATGATTTTTTGACATTCAACTAAGTTGGTGGCAGAACCATGGAGATTCGAATTAGTCTAAGATTTGATAAGAGAAAGGCGTCTTTCTTAGGCTATATATTAGACCAACATCTCCAATATGTGTGCAAAGGTCTGAGGTTATTGATGATGGAAGCTATTAGAATGGTTTTAGGACGGGAATTTATCACGTTTGCAAATAGGCATCGAGTGAATACAAACATTTTGTCTTTGTTCTTGGCTTATTGGATCTTAGAGAACCCAAGATCCAAATATTGCTTCTACTGCATGTGGTTTTCAAAGATGAGTTCCTGCTTGACGTCGTTGATGTTGTGATCGTCAAGCATGGTGTAGGGATCTACTGGCCATACGACATCAAAAAAATGTTAGAGCCTAAGGTAGAGGTGGCAAAGCAGCCCCTTTTTCTGCATATGGACAAGTGAGCCTTAGCAAGAGATCGCCATTGATTGGAATCGAGTTTTTGTGGAGGGACATAGGAATTGAAATAGGGGACAAAGAGTTGTGGATGGAGAATCTTGCAAAGACTATTTGCTCGGAGGATTTCTACAAGAACGATTGAGGGTGAAGACTATTTGTTTTTGTTATTTTGGCCTTCTACAATGACAATGCTGGAAGCACACTATCAATTGGTTGCATTTGGTGTGCCTTTTGGTATCTATGTGAGGATGTGGAAAAGTTTGTCTTTGGTATTGGTTAACTATCTTTTCTTGATAATCGTTGAGACGAAAATGGCTCTTTTTTGTGATATCCTTTGTATCGAGCGACATGAATCGAGTATGCCTTGGTTAGTGTTGGACTCTTAGGTTGGGCTCATCTTGGAGCTGCTGCTTGGATGAATCTCTAAACTTATGTAAATTTGTTTATGATTATTAATATGTTTCCACACTTTGGTTGCGTATTATCAATTAATTTTTTTAATATTTGTTTACAATTAAAATAAAAGCAATGTTGATTGCTATGAAAACTGAGTTGAATGTTTTGCAAACATCTGTAAAGATATATATTCAGCCTCTAGGAGTGAAATAAAATATAGGAAATGCTTGGAAAAAATGGAAAGGAGAGACTAACTAGGTCACTGAATAGTGTGTAGGATTTTGCTTCTTGAATTCCCTTCAACCTCTTCTCTAAATTGCCATCAAATTTGTTCAGTCATTCAGCAAATCCAATGTGAGGAATGATGGAGGATTAGATGTATTTTTATAGAGCAAAATTGCAAAATTTCTGCGTTTCTTTAGCATTCCTCCCACAGGCTTACCAGAAGTAGGTTGCAAGCATGTTGGTGAGTGTCTCAATTGTTATATCTAGTCATGAGTATTCAGGAATTTTGTGAGCACTCAGCAAGTTTTTGTACTATGATCTAACATAAAATAATTTGATAAGAAGACTTTCAAGTATTATCAGATCCAAAACATGTGGTGGTTAATTTATAAAAATAAAGTCTGTATGCTCATTGAATTAACAAACATGCGAGAATATATTGCTCACTGATACATTAAGTTTAGAATTAATATAATTATATATAAAACTTATTATTCAGCAAGCTTACATGAACACTCATATGAATATGATAAGATAAATACTCACTCGTAGGACAGCAATATAATTTTATCCTTTTTGTGTGCCATTCTTTTTCATTTTTTTCATCTGTATCCGATTCTATGAACACTGCAACACTGTATGCAATTGGCCTAATAAGATTTCCATTAAGGTTTTTCACATACTTATTTTCTTTTTGAGGTATATGGGCCAGACAAGACAGGAAACGTTATCTATCTATATCTTCCCTTTTCTGTGTTCTCTTATCTTAGAAACCTGTACAATTTGTAGTTTCGAATTTGTTATCTTCACTTGCAGGGAGCATTCCTGCTTTTGTGGGTACTATTCATGTTGTCTAGTCCATTGAATCAGTCATTGGAATCAAAGCAGAACATATATTTCAGTGGTCATTGATCCTACTTCTAAAGTTCCCTTTTTTTCTTGAAAATTTGGCTTAATCATAATTTGGAAGCATGCCTGTTACTTTAGATTATCGGGCTCCTTGTTGGTTGGGGCCCATCATTATATGTGATGGTCCACATACATTGTCGCTGCTTACTTTCATAGATCTTTCCAGTTCTAAGGTAGATTATCTATGTAGCAGGGGTTCAGAGAGTTACTGTTGTGGTGCAGAATGGAGGTTCTGAGAAAACTTTGCCTGCGGTTGATTTGATATCCAGCACTGTTGTTGATTCTCCTTACAAGGTGCAGCCCTCCATCTTTTTCTTTACTCAATCCATTGAATATTGGAATTGAATGCATACTTGCATGTTATTTCTGGAATGATGTCATCATAAAATTCATATTGCACAGAGCTGCCCACTGAGCTGATGGGTTGGCTTCAGATTTGTTTTAAAGTCTTTTATTATTTCTAGGCTGTACTATTTGTGATGTGATAATGACTACAAAAATTTCTTGAATGCTGTAGACTATCTGGCAGAATGATATATACTTATGCATAGGAAGAGATTAAGTAGCATGAAATGAGATTGTTTTGAAGTTGTTCCTTCACATCTCGAACCTCTACCATTAATGATTTTATTCTGTGATTCAAGCGCAATATAGAAAATTTGGAGTGCGATAATGATGGCCCTCTGAATGGTTGATTGCAATATCCTGCACAATACTAAGTATTGAAAATTAAAAAGTAATAGGATATAATAGCATCTACTTGCTTCAGAATTGTTTTAATGTCTTTCTAGATTTGCAGGCCATACCTTTTTTGATGTGGTAATGATTTTGAAATTTTCTTGAATGCTGTAAATAATCTAGCTGAATGATACACATAGGAAAAGATTGAGTAGCACAAAGTGGGACTGTTTTGAACTTTTTGAAGTTGTTTTTTCACATTTTCAACCTCTACAATTAATGATTTGCCTCTACGATTCAATCACAATACAGGAAATATAGAGTGTGATGATAATAACCCTCTGAATGGTTGATTACAGTATCCTGCACAATACAACAGGAACAAGAATACTAGGTATTGGAAATTGGCAAGTAATAGGATATTGTCAGTATCTATACACCTTGAATGAATTGAGGAAAACTCATTTTTGTTGCTAAAATGTGTAATCTACTTATCAAGAGCCACCATGCTCTTCCATTCTAAGAAAAACCGCCCACAATTTGACAGCATGGGGGCATGCACTCACAAAAATATGAACTTAATATACAGTTATGACCTAACCTACCTAGGACCTTAATTTAACCTTCCAATGTAATATTACATTTTATGGACAAAATAAATTATTAGCTACAATAACAAAAATCGCTGTGAATTTATACACATCCTTATCCTTTGATACACCTAGCCATTTAAGATGTAGAAATTTACCTAGGGGACTATGTAACATCCAGTGACAAACAGCTGAACTAAGTTGCTTGTGAATGCAAAACTATACATCCAGAATGTATGATATATTATCATACAATGCAAGAACAAACCTCTGACATTAAAGAATGATGGATTTCAGAAATCATAAATGTTGTCATTAAACCTGCCCTTGTTCTCATAATCTTTCCATATTTAAAAAGTGTGTAAAATATAGTCGTCGACAATTCTTGAGAAATAATGTGCAGATTATTTTTTGAAATGTTTAAGGATTTACAGAAGTATGTCTAGACACCAATGCTCTATGGTGATTCTGGGATAGGGAAAATTAAAAAGATAAGGAACTTTTATATATACATACTGTTGTGTTTTTGTCATCTGATATTTTTCGGGTTGCCTCCTTGCGTGACACCTGTTCAGTTGTGATCGATCTGGCTTACTATGTCTTTTCGCAGCAAGCTCTCACACTTGTAACTTTCTACAAATTGCCTTCTTATCAAATCTGTCAGCATATGACAAGTGCTGTGCACCCATCATTTCTAACGATTCTCCATTATCATATTCTCTTGTGAAGAATATTGAGGAAAGCTTTCAGAGTGCGACTGGTGTCATTCATTTGAGCTGTAATTGCAAGTTAATATAATAACGAGGATTCAGTAGAAGACGAAACTGATCGTTTTTGGAATAAGAACATGAGTAGGTGAGATGCCGTGTGCTGTCGTTCTGAAGGATGACACACAGGCAGAGAATCATTTTGTAGTATTGCCGTTTTCTGCAGTGAATTAAGGGATGCGTGTGATCAGTTTTGAGAGAAAAAAACAAAAACGTATGTGTGAATGAAAATCGCGGTTGAAGTATGTAAAACATTCTTCTTCTTTTTAAAAAAGACATACGGATATAGTTTTGCGAGAGCGCTGTGAGAGGAATGATGACACAGCTGTGTGCGGGTAACGTAAACATTACCTTGTGAAGACCACCGTTTGATATACATATAGGACTTCAGATTCAATTAAAAAAACGAGATCAAGAAGATGAGGCAGCGCATACACGTGGAGGTTCAGATATTCTAAAGCGTTTTTAATGACAAAACGTCAGGCTGGGAGTTTGGGAGCTGTGCGTATTCTGGAGTCTTTTTTCGGGAAATAACAGTGTCTTGAGTTTTTTCATAGATATGGAGGCATATTGAAAAAATATGTAGGATGAAAAAGTGCAGTTAAAATTTTTTCTGAGATACGCGTGAATGTGTATGATATTTTTCTTTTTGGAGACACAGATCGAATTCGTTGAATGTGAGTTAAAAAGAACAGAGTTCTGTGTGTGTGTGAGAGTGAAGTATGTATCACACACGAGAACAGGGGTGTCCGTAGGTGCTCAGATTATTGAAAACAAAAGGGGTGTGGAATGCAGAAAAATGCAGTGAGCTTTTAGTCGTGAGTACATGGACAGATGTTTTTGTTCTTGTCAACATGCTTGATATGTGGGCACTTTTGTAATGTGCTGAATATGTCTTTGGGAAGTTCTTTTTAAAATTAAAATCATGTGGTTGTGACTGAAAGAAATTATTTTCTCAGTGTCGAATTTTCTGAGAAAAGAAAAGTACAGTATCTGGGTGTATTTCTGAGTGCAAGCATTTGAGAGACATAAAAGTTCAGCGGTTGTGTCTACGGGATTGATCATCGGTTGCAGTGTGTGCTTTGGAGGTGCTGCTACTTGTTGATGTCAGTTTTGTACCACTACATAACATATAGCAATTGAATACTTGATACGGCGTACCAAACACTCAACCCTCTCTTGAAAAGTATACAAGGATACTCCAAGGTTCCTTACACCTGTGGATACTAACTCAGTTATATAAATGTGATTTGTTGGTAATCACTTCGGCGGGCTTACGTTGTTCACTTGATGATAATGGGATTTAGCTTTGCAATGTATACTCAATGATTTTCCAATTTATATCACTTCCAACTTTGCTCTTCAAACTTCAACTTCTAAACTACTTCTTGCTTTACTACTACTCCTATGAATGGAAAGATTGGCGAATGGACGGGATCAAACCTAATGAAAGCTTGCCAGCGGCACTACTTCCATCGGTGCGATGATTCTAAGGGAAACTCTTAAGATTTTCACACTAACACCTATCTTCCAACCCAACTTGAAGTACAAGCGGAAAGATGAACTGCAAGTAGAACTTGGGAGCAATTGGACTAGATTACCACACAAGGCTTCCTAACAAGCTGCTAGGATGCTAGTGGCCTAGTATATAGATCCCTATCAAACATTTACCAATATCACCATTGCAACTAACCATTTACTTTTTACTCTAACAACATGAAATGAAATTCTACTTTAATTTGAGAGATGAGAAGAAACATGCAATACACCAAAATGATCATGTATATCCACCATGCAAGTCACAACAATGAATAGAGAACAATTTTGATAGTATTTTGGCAACAAATCTCCAACATAACTCTCTTTACAAATGAGAACAAATGGCCTTATATAGAGGCTCAAAATTACGACGAGTGGCCAAGATTAAGAGGCAAAATCAAGGGCCAAGATTAAACCTTACAAACCCTAATTAGGGTTACCATCTTTCAACCAATTACATGAGGGCACCAACTTTGTGGGCCAATGAGAAAATTACAATAATCTGTCAACCAATGAGAACATAGGACACTTGGCATGATTTGATTGCATGCACATGAAATTGCCACCTCATCAACCTTGTCTTATAAAGTTCATTAATCCTTGAGATGAGATGAAGCCTTGGATGCTTGAGCTTGTCCTTAGAAATTTTCTCACCACCACTTGAACTTGCTTGTACTTGATGTCTTGACCTCGAAAGGGTGAGGTCTCCATGCACTTGGGGTAATCTTGCCTTGACCTTGGTGGCTTGCCTGGATGTGAACCTTGTGCAATTTAAGAGCCTTGCTCTTAGCCACCGCCTTGAAATCAAACTTGACCTCCCTCAACCTTTCAATCACTTTCCTCCTTACTTCAATACTTTGCCATTTTTAACCTTCCTATTTGGATTTGATTTGCATGCATGCATCTTTGTTTCAATAACCTTGGGTTTTGGGCACCTGCCCTCACCATATCTCCTTGATTGTTCCACAATCCACCCATCACTGAGTTCATCAACTGCTTTCATCAATGCCTTCCTCCTTGGTTAACTCTTGACTGCCTTCAACTGTTTGAACTGCCACAACCTTGCCCTTTTGGCATAAGTACTTGCCTCAACCATAGTGGTGCAATGCATCTCCCCAAGATTAGATTTGGTTCGATTGGAAAAACATCACTAGCAGTCTTGCATTCGAATTGAAGAAGTAGGACCCCATGTAGACTTGCTTCCGATTTTGCACTATCTAAGTTGCAACTCTAAATTCATGCTAGTGATCCTAATCCAATCAATTTTCCTTAACCATTCTCAATCTCTTCAATAAAATAAAACATCAAGGATCAAACTGTGTACCTTTTGTAGAGCCTGGGATCCGGTTGAGAAGCACAATGAAGCTGCTGCACTCTGACTTGCTGATCTGATCGGGTGAGCCTTGATGACTTGGTGTTAACTAATCCTGCTATATCATATCCGCCGCTGGGGTAGATTGAACCTTTCCTTGCACAAATCCATACTGATTGATCTTTTTTGCCACAGGTGACTGACTGTCTCTCAACCTCTCTCTTAATTGAATCATATCAAAGGTACCAATGTTGGTGTCTCCAACGTATTTCAATTTTGAGCGGAAGTTGGAATTGGGTATCATGACTTCCTTGTCTCCTATTTCAGCATTAATTCCTTTGGGTCGCTTGCTTGCATTAACATCAGCCATCCTAAACACTTATCACTCCCTGCCTTTTCTACAATGCTGGTGAAACTACACTTATCACTCCAATCTTCTCCCTAAAATGAAATGCAATAATGCAATCTACACTTATCACTCCCCGCCTTTGCCTTAAGATGGACTACACTTATCACTCCAATCTTCGCATAGGGGTGGAATACTACACTTATCACTCCAAATCTTCCTCCTAAGGTGAAATGCAATGATGAAATGCAAGCAAGAACTTGAGGGAAAAAAGCCAATCAAGACAATCGAGTAATCAACCTACTAACCAAACACCTAACTCTACTCTTGAAATTAGTTTTCAACACCTAGACTAGCACCAATGAAATGAAAGCAATTAAAGAGAGAGGAAAAGATAGGCCACTCACCAGTTTTCTTTGGCTTGATAACTTCCTCTTGATCTCTCGGAATTGTAATTGGCTTAGCTTGATTCTCAAAATTTTTTTGTCTCCACAAGAGAATCTCTTCCCTTCAAAATCTCGCTATGAATCATTATCAATAAACTCCTCCTCTATCACAAATCTGAACTTTGCCACCTTGCCAATTGAAAATCTGAGTGTGGATGCCTGAGAATTGACAAATCTGAGCCTTAATATTTGCAAATCTGAACCTCCTGCCCTCTACACCAACAAATTCTTCTCCAAAGAAGAAGACAACACCAAAAATGCACTCCTTGCAAAATTTTGCTCTTTTGCTGCTCCAAGAGCTCCTCCTTGGCTGCCAAGAGACAAGCAAGAAATGAATGAGAAAATGAGGAGACAAGCCCTCCCTTTATACTAATTTTTTGCCTCTTCAAATAGGGCTGACTTGCATTGGAGGGAAAATAAAATTAATTAAATTGCCAAACATATAACCCAAATTAAATGCATTAAATCACATAGCCTTGGGTATTTAATTTTAATTTAAAATTGGGCCAGCCCATTGCAAAAACAAAAATCTGTGCAATAGCATGTTAATTTTCCTTTTTAAAATGAAATTGGGCCACTCCAAAAAATAATCCATATGGGGCCCCTAAACATTGAAATTAACCAAGCCATGGCCCCAAAAAAATTAAATTAATTTAAGGAAAGGGCAGATTTAAATTAAGAAAGCCACTTGCATTGAATTGTGCAAAATTATGGATTTAAATTAGCCAAATCCGAAATTATCAGAGGCCCAAAAATTGAAATTTTGAAAAAAGGTCATTTAGGCCTCTAATATAGTTTTAAACCTTCACCATTGGGGACCCAATAACTTGCCTTGAATTTCACACCTCTTAAGCCTTAAAATACATTGAATTTAACACACAAAGGAGCCCAAATTATTCATTTATTCATTTCTCATTTAAAATTTCAAAAATCCCACTTGGCAATTTAATTTTTTTTTTTTATTATTTGCAATCCAAAAAAAATCATTTAGCAATTTAATTTCCATTTGGCCATTAATTTTTTATATTTTGCAATTTATTATCTCTATTTGGCAATTAAACTCAAATTTGGCAATTTAATATCAAATTTTTATTTAATTTCCACTTTTCTCCACCAACAATTTACAAGATTTTCCCAAAAATATCCAATTTCACAATTAAATTTTGAAAATCTCAAGTTATTCAATTTCATCAATTTTCAAAATTTAATCAAATCCAAAATTTACAATTTTATCCCGCCAGATATTAAAATAAAATTTTCTCATCGAATTTCATTTGGCTTGGAGACAAAATCGACTATTTAAGAAAATCAACGTTTCGCACAAGGTGAAAACAAGCAATACCCCCCCAGGCACTTTAAAAACATCCGAGGTGTAAAATTCTCATTCCAAAACCTCTAGATCGCCCAAAATTCGCTAAGGCATCCAAACTCTCGGATCTAGGAAAAATTGCCAAGGCTTGCTCAAAAAAAAATTGGGGGTCCCCAAATATTTTGGGGCGATGTTGTGAAAACCTGACAAGACTACCTATTACTGATAAAAAAAGGTTCAAAGACTGAGCATTGCCATTAAAAGAGCCATTGAAGTTTTATTTATCTTGGACCAGAATGTCTTTACGCTTTCTGTAAAGACTTAGAGCTTATTGTTGTTTTGTTTTGTTCAAATCACCTATAAAGTAAAGGTTGTAGCCTTTTGAGACAGGTTGGAGCCTGTTCTGTAAAGTGACTGTGAAGAGTTGTAGGCCTTGGATGTAAAGGGTCATTGCCCGATTGAGATTAGTGGTGCCATGGTTTTTTACCCATCTTGGGTTTTCCACGTGAGAAAAATTCTGTGTCTTGTCTCTTCGCTATGTGTTTGGATTCTCTGATTTGTTAATCTCCATTGGATTCTTAAAATACTGATTCACCCCCTCACCCTCTCAGCATTTTTCAGTTTTTCACATACAAGGCATTCATCATATAAATTATAGAACCATGTTATATAGCATTATAATTGACATCAAAGTCGACATGCAAATTCACAAAATTTTGTTGCTTTTGTTGATAATGTTACTGTCACCATATGATAGTCAAAATTCTTATTAAGTATCAAAGAATTAACACATGAAGGTACCAGACATGATCACTTGTCTGATATGAAAATGAACAACCTCTTCCTTTGACCTGGAATAAAATGGCTGTAATCTATCAACCTACTTGATCTGCCATTAACCTAACTGCAATCCTATTTGCCACCTGAATCTACAAAGGTTCTAAATGATATATCCAATGTTTAAGTGTATAGCATTTGGTCTAGCGAGACACATCAGGAGTCCTTTAGGTACAAGGTAGAAGATTACCCAATTACTATGTTATCATTTAAAATTGAAGCAAGTGCATGATTAAACTAATACTCAGAAAAGCCTTTTACTGAAGTAAATATTCCCCACAATGCATAAAACATACTTGCAAAACCTTCATACCAACAGATAACATTTGTGAATAGCTGTGAGAACATAACTGGTGTCAAACTTAATTACAGGTACTATTCTAACTCTACTAAAAAGCTCAAGAGTTTACACAGCAGCAGACTATTCAATTATTACAAAAAAGCTTAAGAATTTCACGTTCCCTGCAGAAAAATTCAAAAATCTATCTTTCTTTTCAGTTCTTCACATCTTTTATTATAAAATTGATGTATACAATGAAAACTGAAGGCTCTATTTATAAAAGATTGCAAGACAATGTTTCTACAGAAAAACAATTGTAAACAACATAAAAAGAAACTTATTAAAACAGCTATGATGACCATTATAGAAACATTACAATATTATTTTAATGCACTCCATAAATGGTCATTGTTCTGATTACCCTACAAAAGACATAATCTGCAGGTCTTTTGCTCTTTTGGTCACGAATGCATAGAGGGCTGCCCCCTTCTCTTTAGAATGCTCTGCGACGTGAGCCTATTGCTGAGAGCCTCCCTGGTTCGGTAGAATTTATGGATATGACCATGACAACCACAATCCTTCCAACATGATGTTGGGTAACAAAGCTTCCCCTCCCTACAGCCAGAGACACTGAGATCAACTTTGCAAATTAAAACCACCATTTTTCAAAACATCATCAAACCCTCCATTGCTTTAGTAGAACAACCGTGATTTGTTCAAAAAATTGTAAAAAACTTTTGCAAATGAACACCATTTGCCCTTGCAACTCTAGGTGCGACCCAAAACAATTGCAGGAAACCACAATTTTTGTGGAAAAAATCGTCAAACCCTTGATGTGATGCTTGAGATCACCCACGATTTTGCAGAAAAATTGACAAACCCTTCGTTTAGTGAAATAACGGTAAAACTGACCACCATGATTTTTAGGAAAATCATGTAAAACCCTTCGATGATTTTTTGGAGAAAAACTTGAAAACCTAGATGCATTTTTTGAGGAGAAAATCGTGAAAACCCCTTCTAGAAAAAAACTCATCCTAGGAAAAAATCAGGCAAAACCTAGCTCCAGATACCTTCACTTTCGTAAAAAAGAAAAAACCAGGTTTGCAATTCTGTCAGAAACCCTAGGTCACTATAGAAAGGAGATTGTCGATTTTGTAAAAAAAATGGAAAAAAATTTGAAACTTAGGGATTTTTAGAAAAATGCGGCCCTAGAATAACCCGTCTGAGAAGGAACCTTCGTCTGTGCGGGTAAAAAAAATTAATCGTAGCTTCAAAAAAAATTCTCAGGAACTCTGGAAAAAATTGCAAAAATAGCCATAGGCAAGAAAGATAGATTGTGTCACTTGAAACACAAAAAAAATGGGTTTGATGTTGCGTGAAAAAGATCTTTGCGAATTTTTGAGAAAAAAACTATGTTCCATGGAGTTTTGGGGATGGGGACGGGGATGGTTTAGGGCGAATTTTTAAGGGACGACTATTAAAAAATGAGAATTTTTATATATAGAGAGAGAAATTTCAAATATGCCTATCATAACATTGATAAAGCATTCATCATAGACATTTTAGAAGCTTAATACATAGCATTAGACTTGAATTGAGATTTCACATGTCAATTGATAAGAAAAATAAGAAAATTCAAATGCTTTCATTGTTAATATATGGCATACATATAGCAAAAATGCCCAGAGGCTCCAAATTTCAACCACGAAATGACATAAAATATTAAAATGTAAATACTATAACTAAACTACTAAACATAGAAGTCTGCAATAATATATAACTGTTCATAATTAGTAGATGGTAGGTCTAAGAGTTTAAATCAAGTATATTGATGCCCTAACCTCCCCTTTCAACTGTTGTTGACTCCTTGACCAACTGCTCCTTCTCTTGCTATTCTTCTCCTTTGTGAATGTCAAAATGAATTTCTTTTTCTTCTTTCGGTTATTTTATGCTTAGGTTAGGTTTCGGTATTGTTAAATGTGGTTTGGGTGTCTTTGTGGGCTAACCAACCTTTTTTCAAATTTAAAAATGCATTATTTTTTAATTGACAGTCCAAAAATGGCTTGGACCATAGGGGATGGCCAAAAGTCCTTGGGACGTGTAGGCAATCCCCTAACTGTCCCGGGGACTTCTAGCCGTACCCTCGAACCCTATTGCTCTCAAAGTGGCATTTTGCCGACAGTAATTGATTTTCTCATTTTGAAATGCCATTGGGGACGACAAAAATCTGTTCCCACGTCCCCATACGTATTGGGGACAGGAGTGGGTCCAAAAATCTAGGGGACGCATCCTTGTGGAGCACAGGAAAAAAATCATTTGTGATATTTTGCAAGAAAATGCCACAAGAACCGATGCGAGCTACTGGAAGAATGAACTCAAGCATAGAAAAAACGACAACAAGAAGTGAAATGCAAGCTTTAGAAGGCTAGACGTGACTTAGAGGTTTGTGATTTCTGGAGAAAAACGATGTGCAAAGATTTTTGTTCTTTGAGAACCCTCAATGCATAAAAAAAAGTGCCACAAAAACCTTTGAGTTGCAGGTTGAAAAGCACCACGTATATTTATTTTTAAATAAAAAATCTGCCAAAAAAAACTTAGCCCAGTTTAATACCATATTATAAAATGGATTTATACAATAGAGATGAAAGGCTCTCTTTGTAAAAGATTACACGATGTTTCTAAAAAGAAACAAGTTTAAGCAGCATAAAAATAAACTTATTAAACCAACTAAGATGGCCATTTAAAAAAAAAAAAAGTGCCTGGTAAACTTTTTGACATGACTAGTAATGTTGCCATGACACGCCTTGTGGATCCACGTGAAACGCTTTTGACCTGGAGCTATGAACCAGTGAGGCCACAAATTGGGGACCTTATCCCCTTATTACAAAGTTGAGGCCCAAACACGCAAGCGCATTGGATCAATGAAGGCACAAGCCCGCGATCACAATGGACTAGCGAAGGTTTGAGCCTGGGTGGGGACAACACCACCACCACAACTTAACCAACACACTAAGTGGTGAACCCCAACTAAGATGACCATTATTGAAACATTACAATTTTATTTTAAAAACATCGTTATTTGGTTCTTTTCCATCCTAAGAAGTTTACAACGTCCTTAGGAAAAACATTTGTTTCCCAAATTTTATTTTATTTTTCAATTTCTAACCTCTTTTGCTTGCTAACAAGCCATCCCTAGGATTAGGGATGTCCAACAATCCCTTGCTGCTCCCCAGCATTTTTTTTGTATTTATGGGGTTTCGCCTAAATTTTTGATGATTGAGATAGCTCCAGACACATTTCCTATCTATCTTTGTATCCCCAAAACATCTTTGGGACTGGAACAGTTGGAAAAGTACAAGGTATGTGTTCTTGTGTAATATGACTAGATGTTAAAATCTACTTTGAACTCCAAAAAATATTATTCATAGAAGGAACTTGTTTCTCAGGTATTAAAGCAAAATAGGGCCTTATTTTATTGCTTGGCAATCAAGTAGCTTTTAGGGTAGTTTACAAATCATATCCTTTTTCCTTAGTACACATACAATGTCCTTCCTTGACTTCTATTCATTTTCTCAACTTCCCTTTTGTCTATGAAATTATACAATTTTAATATTTTAAGTTCACGTTTTCTTCTTGTGCTTACTTTCTTGAAGATTCTAGAGCTTAACTTATGAAATATTACTTCTCTCCTATCCTTTTAAAATAAAAAATATGCATAGTTACCCCACCTGTAAGGGAGGGCAAGACGATGGGGTAGGGAAATAGTTTTTCGGGAAGGGGGGACAAAGGTCCTATTTGGGTTCAGCATTGTATATTACTATATACTATACTTATAGTACTTAAAATGCTAGTTATGAAAAGATGTATAAGACTATTAAGAAGTAAAATACTAAATAGAAAAATTGCAAATGCCAAATACTAAATACTTGAACATAGAAGTTTCAAACATTGAATATCCAATTACTAATTAGAAATTAGAATGCCAAATAAAATTGTTGAATCGGTGAACAAAATATTTCTATTATATCAAAAATATCATAAAGATGATTACAATGAGTATCATGATATCAAAACAAGTACAAAATGTCAAAATGTAGCGAAGGGAGGCCTCTAATCATCCCTCCAGGCAAACTCCTCATCATTGGATCTCGGTAAATTAGGTATAAAAACATCAACTTGATTCAACTCAATCTCACCATCAATTTCTTTTGTTTTTAAATTTGAAAGTGGGGTTTGGGGGCGGCAGCCCCTTGAGCCCCTAGTGGGGTCAAGGGGAATGCGCCTTCACAATAAAATGCGGGGTTGAGGGGCAGCGCCCATGTTCCCAAGCACATTCTTCCTCTTGCGTGGCCTTTGGATTCTTAATTTTTGAAGCATTTTTCTCCAAAAATTGACGTGTCTGAACTTTGAACTCCCTTCAAATGTGCTTTAAATCTGTTTCAAATTGGCTAAAATGCTTGCAAATGACCTTGCATAAGCTTGGGAGGGTTTTTTGTCTCTTGAGCAGCAACCAAAACCAAACAAAATGATTTTTTTTTGCTTTTTCACGCCGTTGGGTGTCCCCCTTGCCATTTCATGATTGTGAGGATGACCCCGTCTTGCAATGCCAAATGGGCGGAGAATGGGTAGCGGTGGGAAAACTTGGGAACACCGTCCCTACGTCCTGGGGACGCCCCATCTCGGGAAGGGGGGGTTAGGGTAGGGCACGTGTCCTCGGGTTTCACTGAAAATATGATATTTAACTCGGAGAGGGGTCTCTTGTTGAGTTTGGTGGTAGTTGATTATTCCCCCAAGATTGTTCTATTTTAGAACATTCTCCGATTTGTTTCTCCTTTGTATTGGTTGAATATGCACCTTTTGATCTTTTAGTGACCTTGTATTTAATCGAGAGGGTTGCAACCCAAATCCTTTTTCTCTACATTCAGTTAAACTTTGGAAGTTCATATTTTTGATCTCGAGTTAAAAAGCAAGGTACTTTCCACATCTGCACCATTTGCTTATGCCACGTTTTAACTTCCCTACCCATTTAACCAATAGAATTCCTTTGCATTCCTCCAAATAGAAAATATGGTGCATGACTTTACCTTATGCTACTAAGGAACCCACATGTTAGTCTCATAGGTAGAAGTTATAATTCAAGCTAACAATTCAATATTGAGGATCAACATTGTCTTGTAATAAAAAATTAGTATATTGTAAGGGTTGAAACATTCAACATATTCGTCTGGTCTATTCCCTAATCTCTATTGCATTATAACCTTAAGTTTAGTTCCTTATTAGAAAAAGCAGTATTTGAACATATATTGGAAATGAATAAGGATTTAAAGAAAATATCAATAGATACTTAGCAATTTTGTGCAGTAAAGATGAATAGCACGTGCACATCTAAAAGTGGATTGGAGGAATGGTTCTACTTCTCATAATAGGATTTCCTTCGATAAAATGACTTCTTCAATGCTAAAGGGTCAGTTATGGCAAATGTGATCTAAGCCTGGATTTGTCGTGACTGAAAACACGCTTCACCATCTAATTAGGATATTAATTGCCCCGACTTGTATATTTGTTTTGTTGTTGTAGCTGGAATTATTTTGCATAACAGTTTATGGGAGTGCTTATTCTAACTTGCTTTGGCAATTTAAGCCTATGGATCTATAACGGAGTTTCTGGATGCTTTCCCTTGTCCAGATGCATGTATAGACTACTACATATTTATATAGATCGGATATTTAGTTCTGGTACCATATCAAAACTAGAGTCCATATGTAGGCAATAACTTAAATGTTTTGATATGATATCTAGAGTTGTATCTGGGATAGTATCCCTAAATAGAACTAAAATTAGCAAATCAATGAAAGTTCGGAACAAATCATTATAAATTTAAGAATGGTTTAATTGGGAATTCAAGCACTCTTTCACGAGGAAGATAAACTTCATCAAGAGTTTAATAGGGTTCTTCCCCAAGAGTTAAAAACAATAAATAGAAAGCTGCTTTAACTTGGAATACCTGTTGTGAGGTTTTCACAGCATTGCCCCATTACAAATGGGTCCCCTCTTTTTGCTTTAGCGGTAGGAGTAGTGGTCTTGGTAGCAAATTTCAAGTCTCCGAGTCCGCTAGGAAGTCAAGTTTGTCTAGGATGCGAGTGAGAGTTGGGCTAAGTCTGTGATGGATATGGAGTTGAAATCAAGTGATTTGTGATGAAATGAGTTAGAACATTGTGAAAATCCTTATTCTAGCTTCAATTTGACCTTAGAAAGTTAGGAAAGGGTGTGGGAGGTAACATTGTTGAAGGCGCGCTGAATCCTGAAATTTGGTTAAGTGGAATTTTTTGAAAACTCCCGAAATCTAGAATCTTTACTGTAAGTCCTATCAAGCTGAAACGTATCTCAAACATCCTAACAGTATTTATATAAAATATAACCTAAAATATTATTTATCCTTAAATGTTATATTTTATATGAATCATCTCGCCCTATGAGTTGAAGAAATTGACTTGAAGAATTGGGAAGTTTACATACAAATGAAAAATCCCAACACTAGGTCAGAATCTGACCATCTCTTGGGATTCCTAATCCCAACAACCCCAAAAATTCCGCCCCTACTAAAGGCGAATTTCAAGTGCGAGTTGATGAGAAAAACGAAGGAGAATGCAAAATAATGATTTTTGGAGGAGAATTTGTGAAATTGAATAATCCCAAGGAAGGGGTGGAATCTGCCCTCCTCTTGGGATTCTTAATCCCAACACCTACTAGATTTCCGCCTTACATTTAAATGTGAACATGAGGGGTGAATGTGGGAGTTGAAGATGATTTGCAAACATGGGCAGAACTAAACCAAGCAAAGAGTGGGGAGCTTCAAAACTTGGGAATTAGAGAGACAAGGTAAAATTCCCAAGGAGAAGGTGGAATCCACCTGCCTCTTGGGATTCATAATCCCAACACACCTGTAATTTCCACATTTCTCTCTTGACTAAAATCCCAGCCCATCTTCAAATTCCGCCTTAGTATGGGTGTCTTGGGTTGATGGAGAGGGAATACGGCATACTATGAAGGTAAAATTGCAAGCAAAAATTGAAAATCAGATTGAGAAATAGGAGCAGTCATGAGAAATCAGACTTCAACATGAATGAACCAGATTGGATTAAGTATGAAAGCTCCCTTTTGAAGTCAAATTGCGAGTACAGTCAGGTTGAATGGGTGTGAAATGATGTAAGGTTGAAGTTGTGAAGTGAGGAGAAATCCCAAGGAAGGGGAGGAATCTGCTGCCCTCTTGGGATTTTGAATCCCAACAACCTTGACATTTCCACCTCCTCGATCAGACCTCCAAAATGAAGACATTTTCAGATCTATCTGACATGAAAATATGAGCTTGAAACAAAGGGACAAAGGCAGATTGAGCATGAATGAAATAGGTGAATTTTCAAGGTAAAATTATCAATGATGTAGAGAAATGAAAAAATCCCAAGAAGGTGGAATCCACCCGCCTCTTGGGATTCCCAATCCGAACCAAGGTGGAATTTCCACCTTCCCAATCAGATTATGAAAACAAGGAGGATTCATGGCATGATTTGAAATGATTAAGACCATGGAAATGCCTCCCAAACTCATGGCAAAGTTCAGATCCATCAAGGGCGAAATTTTGGAATTCTAATGACAAGGTATCAAAATGATGGAGTTGATGAAGAATCCCATGAGAGGGGTGGAATCCACAGCCTCCTTGGGATTCCTAATCCCAAACAATGCATGATTTCCACTCTTTTATGTAGCAACTAGAAGGAAGAAGAATACACGAAGTTGAAAGTTTGAAGAATAATTCATCGCAAGGAGAAGGTGGATTCCACCCTCCACTTGGGATTCATAATCCCAAGACCCATAGGATTTCCGCCCTATATTGGTAAGGAAAATCATCAAGGCATGGAAGTTACAGAATGTGGATTGCAAAGACATGATCAATCAAAACTGAAGGGTTAGTGGGCAAAGGAGATTCCAAGTCTAAATTTGATAGCAGTGAGTGACGGAAATAAATAATTTATCCTTGGGATTCCAAATTGAAATCCTTTGAGAGCTGAGAATTCTGCCCATAAACAGAGGCAAAATCCCAGCAACGCCTTGATTTCCGCCATGGGTTGGAGCTATCAAAACATGTCCTTGATTCCTAGTTTGCATAGAGAGGAACGAAAATGAAGGCAAATGCAAATGGAGATAACATTTTGACAAACAAGAATGAAACAGTGAATCAGATCAGAGCTAGAAACAAAACAATTTGGTCTTAAACACTTCAGATTCGTTAGATTTCAATCCACAAATCAAAAGAGGAAGTATATTACCTTGAAGGGGGGCAGTAAGCTGTCTTGTTAGCAGCGATTTTCTTCTGATATTGGCAGCAATTGCATCCTTTACCAACCAATTGGAGACCTCAAAACATCAATTTTGCACATAAAAGAGTAGACTTCCTTCAAAAATCAGAGATAAGGAGGGCGAGAAAACTAAAATCTGGGTATATTATCTCATGAAATTCGTTTGTTTTTCCCAGATTTTAATATTATTTCAATTCAAAATTTGCAAGAAGGATCCTAAACTTAAGAAAAACCATTTTTATCTCCTATTTGATGTTGATGCAATGTAATTTCATGAAAACGTTAAGATTTCTTTCATTCCATCATTTCAAGAACTTAATGCATTTTCCTCCTTTATTTTGTAAGGTAAATATCGTTCAAGGAGAGACTTGGAAAGCGAAGGATGGAGGCAAGCTCAAGGTCGAGGAGTTGAAATGAGGAGATTCAATTCAGATTATCAATGTACAAATTCCAAGATCAAGATCAAGATGGAGTTCAAGAAAGCAGAAAATAAGGAGAAGAAAAAATCAGAGAAAATTATCATTAATTTGAATTTCCCCTGGAAATCCTAGTTAACCTTGAAGGATCCAAGCGCACGAAGACGTCATCACCTCAAGTAGTTCAAGTTTGCAAGTACAAGCAAGTTCAAATCGTGGCAATGAGAAAATTTCTAAGAATGAAGATAGATAAAATTTGAGAAGATGAAGCAATTTGGGAATATGCCATCACAATTGAAGGCTTGATAATATTGAGTATAAAGAGATATTTTCTCACCACGAAAGAATTGATCAAGTCTACAAGATAAAGATGTTGAGGTGGTGCCCACTTATCTTTAACCAATCAGAAATTTCTAGTTACACATGTTAAAGCACACTTAATCATATTATGCCAACTGTACAATATTCTCATTGGCTCTAAAAAGCATTATAATTTTGTTATTGACCCACAAGGTGGTGCCTTCATGTAATTGGATGATAGGGTGACAATCCTAATTAGGGTTTGTAGGGATAAATATTGGCCCTTGATGTTGAATTGATCTTGGCCCTTCATTGTAATTGAACAACTATAAAAGGCCTAGATCTTCTCATTTGTAACAATTAGTTAGCATTAGAGAGAAGTTAGTAGTAGAGGTAGAGTAGGAGGAGACTTGGTGAAATTTTTGCTATAATGCTATGAAAGTAATTGATCATTCATTGTTGGTCTTCATGGCGGATTACTTAATGTTGCTTTGAAGTGTCATATGGTTTCTTCGAATTCCTCGTTTAGATTAGATTTTATTTCATGTTAAGTAGAAGTAGGAGTCGATGGATGGAAGATATTGTTGAATGGTGATTAATGGTGAAGCTAGCGTCCATACCTTTTGGTACTCGCTGATTGTGAGTAACAATAGAAGGTTAGTCTGGGCCTAAATTGCAAGTGTTTAACTTCTATTGGAGATGTTCATTTGGATTGCACCTTCATAGGGTATTTGGATGAATAATGACAATGTGAAAATCATTCCCGCGTCCTTAGAAGCTAGCACCCTCCTATGCGTAGTTGATACGGTGACAAGGATCGGTTAGAGCCTCACCCCATCATCAACATTGTCTTACATTCTTAGAGTTAGATTAAATTTTATTTCCTTGCAGTTTATTTGGTTGGAAGTAATTGAAGAAGTTAAAGTCAAATTGATATCCACTGAATGAATAGCGTAAGTTCCTTTGTGATAACTAGCATATCACATCATAAAATATGAGTAAAGTGCACAATTAAGAAAGAACCTTTAGGTTGTCTTTGATCACACAATTCATCTACATTGTTTACCATATGTGCATCCTTATTCAAGAGAGAATTGAGTATTTAGTGTTTCACTTTGAAAGATTGAGTGTTTGATTTTTCATGTTGTACTGGAACAAAACTCACATCAATAATACCTAACATAATCAGGGAGTTATTGTTGGGTAAAACTGAGGGCTTTAAGTATGAGCAAATCCTATCTTGTGTTTCACTTAAATGATGGTTCCTTCAGTTTCCTCCTAATCGTGTCAATCCGGGATCCGTAGACCTGTGAAGGATATTGTGGCTGTTTGCCTAAGGGACAAAGATAATGAACTAAGGGGGGATGAATGCATCTATGAATATGAACACACTTGCTAATTAAGAACTGAATTAGAACACTCTTTAATCAAATTACAATACATCTTTACTCTAAAGCTCAATTTGAAACACTCTTGGTATTGAATGAAATCTTATTGCTGACACACTTCTTAGATAAATGAACTGTTATTTGATCTAACACTCTTGCAAATGATTGAAACACCCTTGCAAATAAATGAAACACTCTTGCAAATAAATGAAACCACGCTTCTAGACTGATTTGCAGAAATTGGAACTCTTATTCCTTAATTAAATTATACTTCTCTGACTGATTTCCATTCACACTCTTTTAATCTAAAAAGACTGAGCAAACGGTTCTGCGAAGTAGAATAGGGTATAAAAAGGCCGAAGTTCCAAAATCACAATCATAATACAGAGAACGTGCATTTACCAGATGATTAATTTGAAACACAATTTAAGCTACAAACCAAAGTGTTCCTCTTTAGTCTGCAATTGGAAATCAGAATGTATATAGATATCTGGCCGAGATCTAAATTAAAGACAAACCATAACGTAGACTACTTCCAACTCCAAAGCTACTTCAAACAATAATAAAATTATCACTGCAAACCATCATCCAAGTAAAACATGAATTGTGTTATATAGTAATCCACACTAATGAAAAATATGAATACAACAATCTGCAATAATAAATGAGATATCAATACAACAATCCATACAGAAGAATGAATTAACAAAACAGATATAAAACTCACCACACTAACTAATAAAAAGGTCACTTGGTAACATGAGCAGCGGGCCCTTTCTCCTCGGCCACCAAGTGATGTACTAACACTAACTTGACTACTTCAAATCATGCATAACACTGAAGACGAGAGAATGTTTGTAGATCGAATAGCAGAATGATATGATATTAATGTCTCTGTCTATCAAGTCTTTAGCCTTATACATATTTATAATAGAAATGATCTAATAGTCTTTCTAATTTGTTATGGCCATCAACCGATATCTTCCTATAGTGCATTACATTGCAAAATGGTTGCTGGCCAAAATCCCATTATAAACAGATATAATCTAAATAAAAGCAATAATGTGTATTGCCACCGATATAATCTCCACTCATCTTCCCATCACCACCCTTGCCAAAAAGTTGGCATCCTCAAGACCCTTGCTCTTAGGGCCCTTAGAATTTGCGATGATGACAACTTAACCCAAGAGCTCACCCACCTTCACCAGGTCTTCGAATTAAATGGGTATTCTCATAAACAAATCTCTAGGGCTCTTAACCAAGCCAAGGCCTCCTTCTTTTCCCGAACTAGGCCTATCCCATCCCAGTCTCCGCCTCCCTTGAATGCCTCCCTTCCTTTTGTGGATTGCATCTCCCAAAAAATTGCCAAAATCTTAACCAGAAAGGGCCTTCGTGTTGCCTTCAAACCCCTTTCGAAATTAAGAAATCGGGTTCCCTCACTCAAGGACTCCAAAAACTCTCTTCTTGACTCCGGAGTCTACAAGATTGTGTGCTCGTGTGGTATTCCCTATATAGGGGAAACAGGTCACTCTTTCCTCACCAGAATCCGTGAGCATAGTGCCGATATTAAGCATGATAGAGTCCACAAGTCAGCTTTAGCGGAGCACTCCTCTTCCACCAAACATCCTATATGTCTAGAGAGCACCCAAATCCTGTCCAAGGAGGAAAACTACTTCAAGAGGAAGCTTAAGGAGGCCATTGTTATTAACCACCATCCCATTAACCTTAACCGTGATGATGGATGGTCCATCAGCCCTTCCTGGCAACCCTTGTTAAGCTCGCTCGACAACCTCAATCACCCTTGATTCCCTCTTGCCGCCCCTCGTTTGTGCTTGCTCCTTGTTGTGTCCTTTGTATTCGTTTGTTGCCTTTGTCTGTCCCCCTTTATTATTATTCTTTGAGGCGTGCTTGGGTGTGTGTCCCGTCTGTCTCTTGTTTTTTGCTCTCCTTGTCGTTGCTCTTAGTTGGTTAGGGTGGTTGATTATCCTTATTGGTGTCAGCCCCCTGGCCTTATTTTTCTTTTTTGCATGTGTTTGGTAATATTTATATTTTCATATATTGATGGATATTTGGTTATTTATATACATACTGGTCTTTTTATTATCGCTTAATACAAAGACCCACATGTCTACAAATAAGCAAATATCTACCCATATATTTTGTCAGGTCGTTCTTGTGGTTCTTATTTTCATGGATCTTTCCATATATATATATATATATATTTTTTTATATATATATATATTTATATAGATATTTGGTTTAATAGAGTATATATATATATAACTCTATCATATATATATACTCATCCACCCTCTTGTTTTTCTTGTATTCTGGAGTTTTCTTCTATTTTTTGTCTTTTGGGGTCTTTAATTATTTCAATTTTTTATAATTATATATAGACTTATATATATCATCTCTTTTATTCTCATATATCGATTGATATTTGGCTAATTTTAGACATATAGGTCTTTTTATTATCGCATAATACATAGACCTACCTATCTATAATTAGACAAATATCTATCCGTATATATTGTCAGGTCGTGTTGGTGGTTCTTATTTATGTATATCTTTCTACTTATATATATATATATATGGATTTATATTTTTAAATATTTGCTTTTATTTTTATATATTTTTAAATATTCTTCTTTTTCTTTTTAATTTTTTATTATCTTATTTGTCTTCTTTGTCTTATTTAGATTAAAGGAGTTGATATATATATATATATATATATCTCAACCCCTTGGGTATTTTTGTATTTTAGATATTTTTTATATTTTTTTGTCTTATTTGTCTTTTTATACATCAACCCTCCTTGGTTCCTTTTTTGTAATTTTGGTATCTTTATTTTTTATATTTTTTATTATCTTAATTGTCTTTTTATATTTAACCCCATATATATATATATATATATTTCTTTCCTCACATTGTTTTATTTTCATTGTCTTTCTTGACGTCACTTTATATCTCTTCTGCTTATTTTGTTTTTTAGTGTCTTTTTTGTTTTTTAGGCTCTTTATTTATTATTATTATTATTACTATTATGTTTTACTTTTTTACTATCTTTTTTTTATCGTCATATTGTATCTCCTATTTACTTATTTTGCTTTCTTAGCGTCTTATGTGTTTTTTAGGCTCCTTTCTCATTTTTTGTGTTTATATATATATATATATATATATATATATATATATATATACACACACACATAGTTGTTCTCTTATATTTTTGATGTGTGTTCGCCTGATTTTCTCTTGTTTTCTATCTTGCCTGTGGAGTTATCCTTTCTCTTTCATTCCCTTTTATTTGTGTTTTGATTGACTTCATTATGTTTTTTCCCTACCTTGGAGCTTCTTATTTTTTATTTTTCTCTCTCCTCCTTCCTGCATAGTTTGTTGTGCCTTTCCTCCCCCCCTTTTATCTCTTCCAACAGGCTTAGTCTGCTACTTCTCTTACTATTCTTGCACTCTCTTTTTTCCTGATGATGGATCACGGAGTGTGATCCGAAACATTGATACTAAAAACTACACACAATCTAATCCAGAAACGCATACATAATTAAAAATGGATTGTGGAAATCTGATATTATTAATAACAAATGTGTTTGTTTCAGGTGATAACAAAATAACTACAAGGCTATTTCAAAAGTACTTATTTCTTCCTTGTTTCTCGATCATCTGCATCTTTGACAGCTGGAGTGTTCCTACTAGCATTTCCTGCCATTTTGACCAGAAAACAGCCAACACTTCTAAGGATTTCGACATTGTTTGCAATCCTAATTTTCTTTTTACTTTTTATTAAAAGTTAGAGTTCCTTCGCTATTTGTGACAGGAAGGCTAGCAAGTATAAAGGTAAAAAGGTAAATGATAGGAAGAAAATGAGTAAAAACAATGGAATTTTTAGACTCATCCTCCCCCCCTAGTTGGGCAATTTGCATGTCCTCGTGCAAAGGAAAGTGGATTACAAACCAGAAAGCTTGTGAAGGACACAGGTGATTTCTTGAACCCAAAGCTGTTGCATTGCCTCCAACCGTTGTTGGTATTCTTGAGGTGATAAATATGAACCCTTGCTTGCCACAACCTCGTTAAGTTGTGCCCACAGTTGACCTATTTCCTTTGTCTGAGACTCTGCAATGGAATGTGCAGCCTGCAACTGATCATGTAGAGCTTGATTTTCCTCTGTCAATTTGGTAACTGTATTCTGTAATTCGTCAATTTCTCTCTTTGTTAGATGAGGTTCCTCTTCCTCAAATTCTACTTCTGCTTTCATCTGATTAGCTAATTCTTCTTTCTGCCTCCGACTGATAAGCTAACTCATACCCTTCCTCTGACTCTTTAGGATCACCACTAGATGACTGAATAGTACTTTGCCCACCTTCCATATTGAGATCCTTATTTGGTTCTATTTCTTCGGTTACGAGAATAAGAGGTGTGAGTGGCACATTTTCTCCCTGAGTTTGGTCAATCTCAACAGAACCATCTAGTGGATTAAGATCTCTCTCTTGGACAGAGCTGTCTTTTTGGACAGTGTGTTCTTTCCCTGTTTCCTCTAAAGAATTTGAAGGGATTGTCTCAACATGTTTATGCATACCTGGGTCCATGGATAAGTCCTTAGGGGATTGAATCTCAAGTTCTCCTTGTTCACTCAAACTTGGTTGAAGCAATTGTTCACCCAATCCTTCTTTCAAAGGTAACTCCAAGCTTGGATTATCACAAGGTGAATCTAAAGGAAGGACTGAGAGTGTTTCATTCGACAACTAGGGTTACTCTGTTTTTTTGCTGCTCTCCTTTTGGCCCGACTAGCTTCGCTATTAAATTTCCCTCTTTTGTTGATAATTTCAGACAAAACCCATAAGTCCTCATTTTCATCAGGCTCCTTCAAACCACTATCTGCTTTGGCCAAGTTTTCTAATTTGGTTGGTGTTCTTGACAGGGCTTCCAACTTTTGTTTTCCTTTTTTGTCATGAGTTTGTTTAGGAGGGGTTTGTTTTGGCTTGTTCTTACTACCACAACTACTTCCTAGTGAATCTTTCACTTGCTCCTTAGGGCTTGCACGACATTCTCTAGGCTTTTTTCTTTTAGTTGTACTTTGTGTCACCCTAATGCTTGATTTTGGGGTTTTCTTTTTTGGCTGGATAGGGGCTTCTTCACTTTCACCCGACTCCTCCTGTGTTGTATGAGTTGATTCTTTAGTGTGTGTTTCTGAATCCTCTTCGGAAGAATCATCTTTTGTAGAGGATTCTGAACTCTTTTTGATTCTACAAAGTGAACAAAAGAATCCCAGATAATAACTTTAACTCCCTTATAACTAATAATTTAATTAAGCCATGGTGAGACAGAGAATTGTGTTTCCGACGGTGTACTTTCTTGGACACTTTTTGTAGAGAGCGAAGAAGGAAGTATGGAACATTAACTAGTAAACCCTGCCACAGATGAGACAATAGTTTGAAATGCTGAGCAAAAACAAAAACGTACTTGCCCTCACAAGTGATGTATCGAATGACAAACTTGGCAACTTCCTTCCAAGGGTCAGGTAGAGAGTCCACTTTTGTACCTTGCCCAAAAACCATTTCAACTGATTCACCTTGCTGCAAGAACTTTTTTCCGTGTAGGCTGCAAGTCTGCAATTTTCTTTTTCTTGGAAAATAATTTACCCTTGTCAGCGACAACCCAGTAACTTCTGAAATCGTTTCTACTTCTGAAATGGTGGCTTTATTTTTGTGGTAACCTTGAGCAAATTCCAGGGCTACCCTTGCATCAAACTCACGTAACCTCTTAAAGTATACATCCCAGTGGGCTTGCTTGAACACTTCATAAACAATGGCATTCTGTTTCAGCTCATGCATGGAGGTGGGTTCAGAATGTGTCCGTCGTGGACCTGCCATAACTGTGACAGGAAGACTAGGGTATGAACAAAAAACAAGTTTCCGGTTTTATGTGTTGCAAGAAAACATGAATGTTTAAATAAAAAAGGCAACATTTAGACGAAATAAAGGGTAATTAATGACAGCCTACAATTGGGCATAGGTAATCATAAAACAGAGCGATGCGAGAGATTGCATAAAGATATGATGTTTTAGGACATAATTAGGCGGTAACTACCCCTCCTCCCAGCTGATTAGTTGACCTGTCCACATGGCGAAACATAATAGATAGAAGGAAACACTAAATTGAAACAAAAAAAAAGAAAAATAGGAAAGAAATACAAAACCGCTAACCCAGAATGTGAAGGATGATGTGTCCGCTGGCAAGTGGAGAGGATTCGACAGAAAGCTCAGATGCGTTGTGTCATGAATGACATTCTGAAAGGTACGAGCAACTCGAGGCTGATGCAATGTCATGCGAACCTGAAGTGTGATCATATAATCATTAATGAAAAGATCACACATGATTAAAGAGATGTGATAGAAAAGAATAGGATGGCTGTGCAGGGAGTGATGTCAGCTCAACCAAGGCCAAGAAAAATGTGACAAGTAAAGATGACATTGGAAAGGGGCCCACCACCATAAGAGACTAGCATAAGTGAGAGAAAGCAAGTTCTTGGCAAAAAGAAGACATCAAGGAAGGAGAATGGTGGTTCTTGGCATAGTGGCGACAGGAAAGAGGCTCGCCCCTAGGTGCTTGCATTCTTTTGATGTCTGCTATCTTCTTTTCTTCTTTTTTTTTTTTTTTTTTTTCGATAATAGACTGTTGGTACCCCGGTTTTCAATCTACCATCGCTTAGAGGTGTTGGGAACCCGATTTTCACCTCTAACATTATTTAGCAGTTAACATTCGTCGAAGACCGGTTTTCAAATGCTAACTAGCCAACAACGCCCGAAGCTTTTTGCTGTTGGATCTTTTATTGCATTTTTTTTAATAATTTGTATGTTTTGATCATCAATGTCGAAGGAGGCCAAAGGGAACCATGGTGAGTTCCTTTGCTACATCCGAAAATAAAACTTCTTTTGAAAGAGGCTTCTTGTACAACTTCAGGTGGTGACCATTGACCATCAAAGTTCTTTCAGAGTCGATGGTGCAGAGACATACAACTCCATTATCATATACCTGCTTGATCTTGTATGGCCCCAGCCAACATGTGTGAAACTTGCCTTTGAAGTCTTGGAAGCGGGGGTCATATAAGAGTGCCCAATCACCAGGTTGCAAAGATCTTTGTCGGATTTGACGATCATGCCAGAGGGCACGCTGTTTCTGAACAACCTTGGTGTGGAGGAGTGGTTCTTGGCGGAGTTCATCGAGAGAGTGGAGTTGATCAATGCATTCCTTGTGTGCATCAGAAAGACTCATAACCAGTTGAAGTGCAGTGCAAAGAGTCTTGATCTCAAACTCCATAGGGAGAAATTGCCTTCTTACCATAGATGAGTTCACAATGGGTTAGATCGGTGGTGGTCTTCCACTTTGTGCGATAGGCCCACACAACTTCAGGAAGCCGTGTGGCCCAATCACGCTTATGAAGAGCGACCGTCTTGGTAAGAATGTTCTCAAGTTCTCTATTGGTGACTTCAACTTGTCCATTCGCTTGAGGATGATAAGGAGTAGACTTTCGATGGCGAATCTCATATTCCTTAACCAGTGCAACAATAAGCTCTGATGTGAATTGTGGTCCTTGATCTGTAGTTATTTACCGGGGTACACCAAACCTGGTGAAGATCTCAGAGTAAAGGAAATCGGCTACTTTGGTATCTCGTGCATGTTTCAAGTGAACAACTTCAACCCACTCGGTGACATATTCTGTGCAAATAAGAATGTATTCCTTGTTCCTGGACGGTGGATTGATTGGGCCCACAAATTCAAGGCCTCACTTCTCAAAGGGCTCTATGGATAACTGCGGGTGTAGCGGCATCTCATTGAGGCGTGTGGGACGACCCATATGTTGGCACTTATCACAATGATGCACATAGCACTTACAATCTTTGTGGATTGTAGGCCAATAATAACCTGCAGTGAGAATCTTCTATGCAGTCCGCTGAGTAGCAAAGTGTCCTCTGCATGGTTCTGTGCGGCATGCACAAAGTATATTGAAGATATCTTCCTTGGGTACACATCGCCGCATGATATTGTCAATGCCAGTGCGGAAGAGGAAGCCATTTTTCTTGGTGTCTTGCCCACTGAGGCTAATCAGCTTTCGACGTTCCTATGGAGAGAAATGAGGTGGAAACTTGCATGTGACCAAATAATTTGCAATGTTAGCAAATCATGGGCTCTTTGCTGAGATAGCAAAGAGGTGTCCATCTAGAAAGGTGTCATCAACAGGGGTTGGTTCATTGTCTGGCTCTTGCAACCTAGACAAAAAGTTTGCAACCACATTTTCTCGACTAGGCTTATCAAGTATAGTTGCATCAAATTCTTGTAATAAAAGCAACCATCTAATAACTCGACCAGTTACAATTGGTTTATTCATTAAGAAACGAATGACCGAATGATCTGTGTGGACAAACACTTCATAACCTGTAATGTAATGGCGAAATTTATTAATTGCATATACAACAACTAGAAACTATTTTTCAGTTACCGTGTCATTTACCTCAGCACCCGTGAAGTTCTTGCTGATGTAGTAGATGGAATAGAAGAGATTATCGTCTTTTTGTCCAAGCACAACTCCCATGGAAGAATCAGAGGCATCTGTATGGATATGAAAAGGTAACTCCCAATTTGGACCTCTAAGGATAGGTGTGGTTACAAGTTTTGTCTTGATGGTCTCAAAGGCTTCTTGACACTCGTGTGTCCAAGAGAAGGCCACATCTTTAGCTACTAAAGAAAATAAGGGAGAGGCAAGCTTGCTGAAATTTTGGATAAACCTTTGGTAATACCTAGCATGACCAATAACACTACGAACATCATTTTGGCTAGATGGTGTAGGCAAACCTTGAATAATTTGGTTTTAGGGTTCACTTGAATAACTTTAGAAGAGATGTAATGGCCTAGCAGAATTCCCTTTGTCTTAAGGATGTGGCATTTTTCATGGCTTAAAGACTGATTGGTATCTATACATCGCTTAAGCACCTTTTCTAAGTTTGTGTTTTCCTGATAAGTATTACCATGAACACTAAAATTTTCCATATAAACTTCAACACAATCATTAACAAGGTCAGCAAAAATACTTAACACTGCGCTCTAGAAGGTAGCGGGGGCATTGCACAACTCAAAAGGTAGAACATTATCGGCAAAGGTACCCCATGGGCATGTGAAGGTGGTCTTGTCCTGATCCTTTGGCGCTATGCGAATCTAGTTGTAACTGCTGAATTTGTCCATAAAAGAGAAGAATTGCTTACCTGCAAGAGTATCCAGTACTTGGTCAATAAATGGCAATGGAAAATGATCCTTTTTAGTTGCTTTGTTAAGAGCTCTATAATCACTTACCATTTTTATTTGGGACCACAACTAGAGGAGAAATCCATTGATTATCTGAAATAGGATATATGAAACCAACATTTAAGAATTTTTGTAATTCCTCCTTGACTATTTCTTGCAAAGTGGGGTTAAGCCTTTGTTGTGGTTGTCTGACTTGACGACTGCCTTCTTCTATGTAGATATGGTGTGTGCAAGTGTTTGGATGGATGCCACACATGTCTTGGTATTCCCAAGAAAAAGCATATCTATTATCCCTAAGCATGGCAATAAGGTCTTGGACTTGTTCAAGGCTTAAGTGTGGGTTGATGTTAAGTGTATGACTTGGTAAGATTTCCATGGGTTCTGATTGTGTCGGTGAATCAAGGGCTAGTACCCGTGAATGACTAGGACTCTCTAAAGATAATAATGGGTTGTATAAACTTTGGTGAGGTAACCACTGATGTAATGTTAAGAAATGTTGAATAGACCGAGAGCTACCCACCAATGGAAAATATCCAAAAGAACAATTTGCATTGATACCTGAAGTAAGGACCAAATTTGCTAGAATGTCATTTGATTCATACCTGTTCTGAAGGAAATTCACAAGAATATTATCGTCAATAGGCTCCTCAAGGTCATGTGCTTGATCAATTGTCAAGATTGGCAATGAATCTTTTAAGTCACTATCAATCCAAAGTGGGTCTTCTGTTTCTAACAAGGGTTGTGCTAGTGGATATAATGTTAATTGTTTTTTTTGTTCCCCGTTAGAAATAACCATGTTACTTGATTGAGATTTGATGAAAGCATTGGCAGCGGCTAACCAAGGTCGTCCCAAGATTAAGGGGTATCCCCCCAGCTTAACTTTTGGCTTCAAGATCATAAAATCAGTCATATAATCCCATGAATCAATAGAAAGTATGACATCATCAATAACTCCCTCAGGTTTAACCAATGAACGGTCTGCCATCTGAAGGACTATAAGTGTGGGTCTAAGTCCTTCAAGTGATAATTTTGCCTTTGTCTCATTAGTCATTACATTAATCGCAGCACCTAAATCCACAAGTGTGTTGGGAATAGTGACCTTACCAATATTTACCTGGATGACTAGACTTCCTGGATTTGAATATTTGGGAATGGTAATGCTTCCTAGCATGAGATTTGCCAGCTATCTGAAAACTTGAACGGTCTTTGGATCCTCCTTTTGCTTTCGTGTACATAGCTCTCGAACCGTCTTGTTGTATACTGGAATATCCTTTATGGCCCGCAACAAAGGAATCTTAATGTTAACATTACGAAGTTCATTCACAAGATCAAATTCGGTTTGTGAGGTTTCCTTTTTTACACATTTTGAAAGAAATCGGTCAAGAAATGGGGGTTCTTTTTTAGGCCCCTCCTCGAGCTCGTTGTTTACTTCTGTGATAGTTGGGCCTTGGGGGGCTTTTCCTGACCTTAGTTGTACTCCTTTGAGCTCCAGTGCATTGATTGGATAAGTAGGATAACCCGCCACCTCATTATTATACACAGGTTGTGTTGCCTTATTGTTAGGATTGGGATTTGGCTGTGTTGGCATTGATTTGGTTGCTGTGGCGGGTTGTGTGGTGGATTGGAAGATGATGCTATGGGTGGAAGAAGTTGTTGCGGTTGTTGGTAGGAATTAATTAGGGGTGGAGGTGGAAATAGAACTTGTGGGGGATATGGTTGTGGATATGATGGAGCTTGTGGCGGTTGTGGCCTCCATGCTTGTTGCCACGGTTGTGTAGCATATTGTTGTTGTTGCCATTGAGGGTAAGGTGGAAGTTTCTGCCAACCTCCATACCATCCAGTTTGATTGGAGAAACATTGATTAGGCCTAGGAAAAAATTTATTGTAAAAACTTGGCTGCATTGCTCTTGGTGGAAAAGGACGTCTAGGCACCATAAAATAAATAGGTTCCTCAACATATTCCATACTAGTTACTCCTTGTGGAAGAGGTCTCAAGATTGAGCTTTTACTAACCTCTTCTAGGTTTTAAATATTTGTTCTATTGTACGGGCAATCCTCTTGACCATGCTTTTTACGGCATGTGGGACAATATATTGCTAAGGCTTTCTCTGGTTCCTCATGTTTCCTACGAGTATACAATTTTTCTATTTGTTTCCCCATGTCATTCAACAAATCAGTTTTAAGGTCTTCAAGTAGATTACCTATTTCTCATTTCATAATACTTGATGTTCTTGAAGTGAACTTACTTCCGTGACCTTTTATTGAACGTTGGGACCTTGAATAGTTCTTGCAAATATCACAAATGCCATCAAAGTTCAATTTAGAAATGGCACCCTTACCAATTAAATTCAAGGCATCCATTGTGTCATCTCTAATGGCTCCAAGAAAAAAACATTTTAATAGTGTCAAGAGTTAAATCAGGTCATTGAGATCTATGTAGACCGAACGCAAAGCGTTCAAGGAAATCTTCAACAGATTCATCTTCCTTCTGAGTCATATGAAAAATCTTGTCCCATACTTCCTTTGTCTTGCAGTATTCTTGATACTTCATCCAAACTACGTCCTTCATTTGTTCCCATGTTCTAATGTCTCGTAGGCTCATGAACCACCGTAGAATGACATCCTTTAAGGTAGCTGGAAACAATTTTAGCTTCTGAGCGTCGCTCTGGTAGTCATAATTGGGACAAAAAACATCAAATTGAAATATAAACATATCAAGATCCTCAATTGTCAAGCCTCCAAAAATGGGTAAAACAAAGTGTGGTATGTTTTTCATGGGGGCATCATTTGTAGGGTGAGCTATAGGAAGTTCAAAGGTTATGGGATTATTATGTTGTACTAGTGCTCTACCCTGCTTAGGTCCATTATTGCCAACCCCAAGGTTACCTTCGTTGTTATTGTTGCCCTAATTTTCCTTCCATTCAAATTTGGCCTTGGTTTTTATGTCATATCTTCATCTCCTCAGTCCTGTGAGAAGCTCCCAAAAATTTCATGTCTTTATCTATTTCCCCTGGTCTCTGCAACTATTTTTAGGTCCCTGGCTAGGTGAAAAGTCCTTAAAAAATTCATAAAGGTAGCCGTTATGCCAAAAAACCCTGCAAACCCTAGCCTTCATTCTATTTGGTGGTTACCTTTTTGGTCACTTAAGTTCCAGCAATTTCCACGTGCGCTTTATTCCCTTCGGTCGCCAGTTCTCTAGGTCTTTCGGCGGTTATCTTTCTTGTTCGGCGAACTGGCGAACAGTATCTTTATCTATTTCCCCTAGTCTCTGCAACTATTTTTAGGTCCCTGGCTAGGTGAAAAGTCCTTAAAAAATTCATAAAGGTAGCCGTTATGCCAAAAAACCCTGCAAACCCTAGCCTTCATTCTATTTGGTGGTTACCTTTTTGGTCACTTAAGTTCCAACAATTTCCACGTGCGCTTTATTCCCTTCGGTCGCCAGTTCTCTAGGTCTTCCGGCGGTTATCTTTCTTGTTCAGCGAACTGGCGACTGCATTGTTCGCGTAATATCTCAATGTTCGGCGGTTAAGTCTCAGCGGTTAGCGACTCAGCAAACGGCTTATTATTTCCTTTGGTCGCTTAATCGCTAAATCTTTGGCGGTCTCTCTTTGTGGGGGGTCCCAGTTCTGTAGGATCTGATGGTTGTCGTAAGTTCGCAAGGGATCTGTCAGAGGCTTGCGATCTTGCGACAACCGTTAGATCTTCTAGGTATGCAGCGCTCCATTTGTTTAGTGGGTCCACTGCCACGGTGTCCAACATGGAAGCTTTTCATTGGTTGAGGGTGGTGATTTGTAAGACTTGTCAGAGCGGGCCCAACTGACTGGCTTCCTTTTGATCCAACGGTTGGTGCATGATCTCATGCGTTGTGTCAGAGCCATGAGATTATGCGCCGACCGTCGATCTTGCTTTGTTGTTAGAGCCTTTGGAGGTGGGTCCTTTCTTGCTGATGTGCTCGCATGTGATTGGTCCACAAAACGATGACCTGGATGAGTCAGTGGGTCCTGATCTTTTCGGGAGGTTAAAGTACAACAAGATCTCGTGGTTGTCGTTACACCGCTAGGATAAGATGCATGTTGTTTAAGTCAGCGGTATAACGACCACCGTCCGATTTAAACCTTATAAAGAGTGGGTCTGATGCTAGGTTAGGGTGACATGCCGGTTTATGATTGGCATGTCAATGGGTCCAGTGCTGCGTGTTGCTTATGTGCTCGCCGATGATTGGTTGCCGTGTGCTGACAGAGATTTCCAGGTGGACCCACGTGTTAGTGGGGTCCCAGTGCAAAGGTGATCTACGGCTGGCGCATGATCGAAAGGAATATTCGAAGGCTATGAGATCATGCGCCCGCCGTTAGATAAGAATCTCGGTCGCAGTGGGTCCGATGTTAGAATTTGCCGAGGTGTTTGTTGATGGAGTGGCCGGAATGAATAGAAAGGTGACATGTGGCAGCCTGGGCCTAGGGTTAGTAAAGTTAAGCGACTCGGCAACTGAAGGATTTCTTGCGTTCGCTTAATGGAACCAGGGTTAGTTAAAAGACTTAGCGATTCAGCGAAATGCCTTGTTTGCTGAATCGCTTGACCAGACCAGGGTTAAGAGAAGGATTTCGCGAATGAGAAAAAGGTCTTTGGTCGCGCAGTCGCCGAATGACTTAAAAGAGGAAAGCTTGAGGTGGGTCCAAATATGACAGGGGTGCTGACATGCTCAATTCCTATTGGCTGCAGTGTGCCGAGGTGGGCCAAAGGCTTTTCAAAGGGTTTTATAACTGTTGTCGGGATAATCTGAGCCGTTCGACTGCTGGGAGATAAAAGATATCAACGGTTGTGTTTTAAAAATGACCTGCTAACCGTTGTTATTTAAATTCAAATATTTCTGAGAAGGGTTTCGCCATTGTTTCTCACAGAAAGCCATATAAAACAATGCGGTAGCTCAGAGTTATTTCTTCCGGACATTTGTGGTTGGGAGGATGATGATAAGGTCTGAACGGCCATCTTTGGTCGATTCCTGCTTCCTGAGGTACCATGTTATTGATTTCGTGCTGAGTTGCAGAAAAGTTGATGGATCAGGGTTGCTTGTCTGCAGGTTGATTTCAGTACAGGGATGGGCACTCAAAGATATATCTGATCGGCCACATGTTTTCTCAGAGTTGTATTTATGGTCAGATGTGACAGAGTTAGGGTTTGATTATTCTAATGTAAAATCTTGTAACCCTAGTTAGGTTTTTTGACTCCTGCCTGCGTGCAGTTGAGTATGTATATATTGTATTTTGGAGCTTTTGAGCTCAGAGAGTTGGACAATTGTAAAAGAAATTCACATTTTCTTAAGAGTCATCTGTGGTATTCTTTCTGCCCTCTGGCTTATACAGTTGTAAATTCCCATTGATTATTCAGATACTGTAAGGTATTTTGTGATATTCTTCATGTCCCTATGCTTCTTGTTTGAATTATTTCTTAATGAATTCAATATTTATATGTTTCTCAGTGATATCTTAGGGTTCTTGATCCTTCTTTCTTTCTGGAATTCATGTGTATTCTTGTGGACGATTTGATGTGAATGCTTTTGTGGGTGTACTACAACCCCTTAACAATCTTGTCTCATTCCTATACCTAGTTGTAGAGGTGAATGTTTGTTTGCAGTTCATAGATTGTTGTCTAATCCTAAGAGTGTTATTGTTTGTGAAACAATCTCTCTCCTTCCCTGAATACCCTCTTTTATTTGCAGACCCTTCTATGAAATATTTATGCAAGCCTATTCAGTAAGTTGTGATCTACTAGACCTAAGCCTTTCATTGATTCTATCCTTCTATGCTGCAATTCATACCCTAATTTCAGTGTATCACCTAGTAGGTAGTTTGCTTTCAGTCATTTCCCTTTCAAGCATTCCTTCTATCCCTTTCCCTCAAAAGTTTACTTTTCCTGTCAAGAAACAAATTAAGGTGATTATCCAAGATGAACCAGCCTAGAACCTGGAGGTCTCATCTCAGTTAGCATAGGTCCCACAACTTGGAGATGATTCCCATGTTATACTAGGTTATCAAGACTACGAGAGCTTGAAACAAGGGTGCAAACTTAGTGTATAACAGTTATCTCCCATGTTTTCTATTTCCTTGATGATTTCTAATGCCCAGGGAGTATAGGAGACTGAGAATGGTTTTCCAGGGGGCTTACTACACCAAGACTTGAAGGAATCAACAAATTGCTTAGCTAATTTTGGAGAACTAGTGATGGTAGGTGTATTGGATGGAACTTTGACAATTGGTTTGATGTCACCCTTTTCTGATTCAGACTTTGGTTTTGTTTCTTCAATCGATGGCTATATATTTTTTTGTGGTTTTGAACTCCCGCTAAATCTTTCTTAACAAACCTCCCTTTACTATCTCTAACTCTATTCATGCACCTAAATGAATTACCATAGCACAAACCAAAATTACTTACCCAAGCAAGGTTGACAATTGCTCAGATTTTCAAAAAGGCGCATTGGTCCTAACTTAATTCACTATGGTTTCGTGCCTTTAATTCCTTCCCCGGCAATGGCGCCAAAAGTGTTGGGTAAAACTGTGGGCTTTAAATATGAGCAAATCCTATCTTGTGTTTCACTTAAATGTTGGTTCCTTCAGTTTCCTCCTAACTGTGTCAATGTGGGATCAGTAGACTTGTGAAGGATATTGTGGCTGTACTAACACACTTCTTTGATAAATGAAACCTTATTTGATCTAACACTCTTGCAAATAAATGAAACCACGCTTCTAGACTGATTCACAGAAATTGTAATTCTTATTGCTTAATTAAATTATACTTCTCAAACTGATTTCCATTCACACTCTTTTAATCTAAAAAGACCAAGCAAATGGTTCTGCTTCCTGTCACTGGTGTGACAAGAAGTAGAACAGGGTATTAAAAGGCTGAAGTTCAAAAATTACAATTGTTTCAATTGTTGTTGTACCGAGGAACAATCAGAATCCATAGAATGTGCATTTGCCAGATGAGTAATTTGAAACACAATTTGATCTACAAACCAAAGTGTTCCTCTTTAGTCTGCAATTGGAAATCAGAATGTATATACATATCAGGCTTAGATCTAAATTAAATACAAACCATAATGTAGACTACTTCCAATTTCAAAGCTATTTTAGACAATAATAAAATTATCACTGCAAACCATCATCCAAGTAAACATGAACTGTGTTATATAGTAATCCACACTAATGAAAAGTATCAATACAACAATCCACAATAGATCTTAACAGAACAGATATAAAACTCACCACACTAACTAATAAAAAGGTCACCTGATAACACTAGCAGTGGGCCCTTTCTCCTCGGCCACCAAGTGATGTACTAACACTAACTTGACTATTTCAAATCACACATAACACCGAATACAAGAGAATGTTTGTAGATCAAATAGCAAAATGATATGATCTTAATGTCTGTGTCTATCATGTCTTTAGCCTTATATATATTTATAATAGAAATGTTCTAACAGTCTTTCTAATTTGTTATGACCATCAGCCAATATCTACCTATAGTGCATTGCATTACAAAATGGCCGCTGGCCGAAACCCCATTATAAACAGATATAATCTAAATAAAAGCAGTAATATGAATTGCCACTGATATAATAACAAATGTGTTTGTTTTAGGTGATAGCAAAATAACTACAAGGCTATTTCAAAATTACTTATTTCTTCCTTGTTTCTTCACCGTCCACATCTTTGACAGCTGGAGCGTTCCTACTATCATTTCCTGCCATTTTGACCAGAAAACAGTCAGCACTTCTAAGGATTTCGACATTGTTTGCAATCCTAATTTTCTTTTTACTTTTTATTAAAAGTTAGAGTTCCTTTGCTATTTGTGACAGGAAGGCTAGCAAGTATAAAAGTAAAAAGGAAAGGGTTTGGAAGAAAATGAGTAAAAATAATGGAACTTTTAGACTCATCAGTTACTAAATTCAAACATATTGTCTGGAAGAAAAGACAACAAAATGCTAAACCCATCAAAACTACCATGTCCTAGAAAAGACATACAAAGAGTAATATAAAGACAAGCTTTGTAGTATCCTCCTTAATGTAATGGGTACTAGGATACCCTGGTTCTATTGTTGCTTCCTAACAGCCCTAGATATACCACTTTTTAGCCATGGTGGTAATGTGATAATCACAACAGATCTCGAAACATCCCTCGCATATGATCACCTATAAATTTCCTCAATTAGATTGCAAAAGCTTTAGTGAAATTCTGAAGCTGCTTAAAATCCATTGAGGACAGAGACGCTTCTACACTTCGCTGAGCAGTCTTCATTCAGACTATACTTAAGCACTTACAGGTCATCATTGGGAATCAATTGACTAAAAATCTATTCCTGGACTGCTTTGTCTGGAACAGCAACCTATAATTTGTAGATAAAGTCCTCCAAGATTGAAGCACAAGTATGCAACACAGCTGAATTCAACATTCATTCAATGCTCAAAATCTTGTTAATCAGGTCCAGACTAATGTAATCAAGAAAACAAAATATGCCCTTGATTCAACAATCAAATACCACCCTTTCATGAGGACCAGAGGACGTGTCACGCCAGCGCCATGAGTCACGTTAAAGTGTTTACTAGGTGCACTGCAGTTTATAGGGGCTGCTATACCCGATTCCTGCAGTTTAAGAAAAGAAAAAAGAGAATTTGCTATACAATTTTAAAGGTGAAACAGAATTTTATGTTTGGCAAAGGGAGCTCAAAATGGGCATGAAAAAATAAAACATGAAAAGTCAATGAAAAAGAGCAGGTACAGATAATAATTTAATATATAGAGGGTGTTGCACACAAAAAGGCCAAGATATGCTGGAATAGAAGCAAGCCTGTTGACATTGTTGCAGTAGGGACTAACCTTGTGGAGCATTTGCTTCAGAATCATAATAGCTGATGTTAAGGTGAAAGACTTACGAATTTTTTTATTTTTTCGTCTACGAGGGGCCTATCTATAATTTAGAGGGAAGTTCAAAGTGGTTGTACAAGAAGCCCGTGTTTTATTAAAAAAGTTGCCACTGCCAAATTTTATTTTAGTTTATGTCAATTTTTTGACTTTCACAATTTTCTCTTTTCTTTTTGAAACTTAATCCTAAGCAATTTTTTCCTGTTTTGTAGAAACTCTAACCTAATTTTTCCTTACTAAATTGATATTTTTTTGAATTTTTTTTTATATTTTGATTTGCCAATCTATTCCCTTAGAACAATTTTTGCTGCTTTGGGATAAATCCTAGAGGTATGCCTCATTAGTATGTACCAGAGAAGCGATAATCTGCAAAAAATCGTTATTATATTTGATTAATCACGAATCATGAAGCCAGCCGATTTTTTCCTTGAAAAATCCCAATTCATTTAAAATTGTTGACCCAAATTTTTCAAATATTTTTTTTGTGTTTACTATTAAAATCATGTCAAAAACCCTAAAACAGCAAAAAATGAAAAAAATGTTGCAAAAACTTCTGAAACCCTAGGAAAAATCTGAAATTATCGAATCGCTTAGAAATAGGGCCACTTCCTATGTTGTATCAAAGTCAGTGCGGAATTGTTGTGGAAACAGTTTGTTCTTTTGTCCCTTAGTTTTCTTTATGGTCTTTGGAAAATCCAAACAAAGGAGTAGGAGGAGCAATGGCGGTCATGCCTCAATCATCCTAAATTGTAGAGGGCATGTAAGATAGTGTCAAAGCAGCTGATGAAATGAAATGAAATGTTTTTAATGACGTCCACGAGACCACCGGTCTAAGGGACCAAAAAGCAAGTTAGGCATCCTGCTGTGATTTCTCCAAGCTGTTCCTTTTGTTGTGGATCCGGATTAGGAAGCTTGCTGTCTTGTGTAATCTTGCCTCTTCGAAAAGCTCCTTCATGCTGCTCACCTGCAGGCACTCCCTGTACTCGCTGCAAATATCCTCATACGCCCCACATTCCTTAATAAAATGCCATTCTGTTTCCACCACTCCCTTGCTGCAGAAAGCACAAATTCTCTCTTCCCACCTCTCTTTAAGGACCATCCATCTACCAGTTTCACATCGTAAATGATGGGAGCTAGTCCTTAACTGAGCAATTAGAATCTTGGCCTTTCCTTTAATTGTGGACCCTAAATATGCTTTATCCCCATGATCCCATGTGTGGTTAAATTCCTTAACATAGTAGGCCTTTTTTCTTCCTATCAGATTCATCCACATGGCAGTTCTGAATTTTTCTAACACCCATTTTTTTATTTCCAGATTGGTGTTTGGACACTCTTGGAGTGAAATGTTTCATTTGCTCAACCATTTGTTGTTTTGTTTCTTCCACGTTCTTTTCCTACGTGCTAACTCCTCTTCAACCACCAATTAAGGCCAGCGATGCTTATCCATACTTCCTACTTTTTTCAGATAACCTAATAGTCGGATAATTGCTGAGGCCTCGATTGGGAACATACACGCCTCCGCCAAAAGGATCTCGTAAGGGACCGTTGCCTTGACCTTGAAGTTAATAGTAATGAGATGCTTCTGGGTTCTTTCTATTTGTCTCCATTTATGGTTTGATACGCTGCTCCCCCAAACTTCGCATCCAGAAAGATTAACCGGGACCACTAAAAGACCAAAGAGGGTCTTCCTAGTTTTCCAGTCCCAAAGTTCCGCTTTCCTGCATCTATTTTGAAGAAGGTAGGAGGCCTTCCATCCCCTTGGATCCGTTTTGATCTGCATGTCTCCCAACATAGTCTAGAATGGAAGTCAATTCCGAGATATTTGTACTCCTCCACCATTGCTAACGGGCTGCCCTTGAATATGAAAGTGTGTTGCTGTTTTTCCTTTTTCAAGTTGATGAATCTGTTCTAAATTGCAGCTTTGATATGACCCGAGCTCTTTGCACACCCCACCCCATGGATTCTGATGCAAACAAGTATATAATTATAACTATTATGCACTATTATAGGTGGAACTTTGATAGGGACGGAGAAAAACCCTATAGTTTATAATTAATATTATGAAGTAGCTTTAAATTATTATTGACTATTAAAATATATTAATAGTTATATAATAACTTGTAAATTAAAAATAATAGAAAATTTATAATGTATACATTTAATTTTTAATATGTAATTGATATATATATATATATATATATATATATATATATATATAAGTTGCCGGTTCGGGTTTGAAGAACCGGTTAGCCTGTGGCAAAAATTTGAAACGGGGTTTTGGTTCATTAGTACAAAAACATGTAAATTTTATATATATATATATATATATATATATATATATATATATATATATATATAGCCTAGAAGCATGAGTTAAGATTAGAATGTCACCTAGTATCATAAAAACAACAAAAACACCATAAACTTGTAATCATAGCATCATATCAACATCAAAATATCAAAATAATAATATTGAGTTCGAGTATCATTGTTTTGACTTTCAACAATTGGAACTTTATACTAAGTTTCAATCATCTAATGAATTATCTAAATCTTCATCTTCTTCTTCTTCTTCATCAAAGGCATTAGTTGATTCACAAACAGTGCCAATGCCAATGGGATCAGCTGCACCAATAACGTGCTCACTTTCCAAGTCCTCAAATGCTTATTACTTTTTCACTGTACAGAGAGCTTGTTTTTTTGTAATTAACATCCTACGTGAAAAATCTTAAAAAAGTAGCTTGCAACTCCCTTCACCTATTGAAGATATTGGTTAATGTTTAAAATATAATTTATCAATATAGAGAGCTTGCAATTAATCAGACAGGTCATTATCAGCAATTGGATATAAAAATTTCACCAGAAGAAATCTTGAGGGCTAGTTTAATTTGATGTAATAAATATCTGAACTTCAGCAAATTTGTTTGTGTTTAAGGTCTTATTCAAATTCTGTAATAATTGTTTCCTGCACTAAATTATAGAATGTTTCTTAGTGGAAATGTACCTGGTTTGCACTTGGTCTGCCTAAGTCTGCCCTGGTTCGGCCCAGGTTTTGCCTAGATGAACCAACCTGCCTTGGTTTGAACCCTGGTCGAACCCACAGGCGAACTAGACGCGAATCCAAACCCAACTCGAACTGGACCAGTACCAGGGTTCCCGACAGGCGATCCAGACTTCCTATATATATATATGATTTTTAATTTTTAATTAATATATTTACTTTATTATTAACATTTATCTCCACCTAAAATAGTAGTTGCAAGCTTGGTATTTCCAAAACCAGTGGCTTGCTAATCTTTTACTTCAACTAAACAAATGCCTTTTGTTGAATTCTTCTTCATATAAAGGACTTCCTAATTCCCATTATGAATTATAAAGCATTGCAAATGTGGAAAATGATTTAATAAGCTTTGTCAAATATTGAACTGCCCCTACAAAAGTCCTCGCCTCAATCGCAATCAAAGTCATGGATCACTTCAAAATGGCTTCTACTTTTAATGAATTCCTAACAGTAGCTAGATCTCTGTCTGATATATTTCGATTTTAGTTACTTCGTAGACTTAGCTAATATTTAATCTCGGATGTAGACAACTATTTGATGACTGCCCTCTTAAAAAGTCTGATAAATGTTGATATCAGTTACTTCATAGACAGCTAATATTTGATCTCAGACTTAGACAACTATTTGGTGAATGCCCTCTTAAAAAGTCTGATAAACGTTGATCTTAGTGACTTTATAAACTTAGCTAATATTTGATCTGAGACTTAGACAACTATTTGGTGATTGCCCTCTTAAAATGTTAACTTATGTAATCAACAATATGAAAATTAATGACAAAAATCTATTTTCTACAATTCATGGGTTAAACTCTATTATATTTGCTCTGTATATCTCTATGCTATGGAAATGCCCTTAAGTTTTAAAAAGGTAGTTTTTGTTTCTTTTTCTACCATTTTTTACATGTTTTTTAAAATTCGATTTTTTCAAAAAGTCTCACTTTTGATTTGCTGATTTTTTCCTCAAATGATTTTTGCTGCTATGGTATGTACTAATTTAAAAGAATGTTTTTCTCTTCGGTATGGACTTCAACCCATACTTGTGGTCATGCGACTTTTATGGATGAAGACGTGCCTAAATTTATAATAGATCAAAGATTCAAATCTTGAAGATGCTCATGCTTTTCTTGAAGCTATTTAAAATACATTCAATTGTACTACATAAAAGAATATACTATTAAGCATAGTTGAAAAACCTTCCAAGTACTTGCTTGACTTGTGAGCTGAATCCTTTGGTGAGTAGCTCTTAATATTACTTGGAGCTATGTAATTACCATAGTTACACCGCCCTGGGGGACGGCGGGATGAGGGGACAAGTTTCCGGGACGGGGTGACAAAGGGGCCTCAATTTGGGGACGGCGGGGGACCGGGGGGGGGGGGGGGCGTGTATATAGTATATAATATACATGTGGTACTTAAAATGGTAGTTATGAAAAGATGTATAACAATATAAGAGTGTAAGACATAAAATCATTGAACATTGCATTGTTAATATATTGAATCATGATTCATTTAACATTTAACATTGCATAATGCACTGAACATTGAACATTGCATTGGACATTGAACAATAAATCTTAAATACTCCAATCAGCATAAGAGTTCTATTAATCAGTATAATAAATATCAAAAGTATGAGTATCTAACTCATCATAAAGATGATTACTGTATTACAATGTTACATTGAGTTGCATATATCAAAACAAGTACAAACAACAAATGTCAAAATCAAAATGCCAAGGAGGCCTCTAATCATGCATCTCGGGGTCGGCAAAGTGATCATCATCAGAACTATCTCCAAGGTTAAGAGACGCTAAAGGAACATTGACCAGCCCTGCATCTAAAGCATCATCATCATCATCAATTTGTGATGGCTCCTCTGGCTCTACATCCCATCGTGCTGCTGGGCTCTCCTTGTACACACGTGTCCTATGATTAGTGATACGCAAGGCACTATGTACAACCACTAACTTCTCCGCTCTCTCAGAGGTAAGTCTGTTCCTCTTAAGAGAGTGGATGAAGCTATATGTAGACCAGTTCCTCTCAGAAGCTAAAGAACTAGATACCTGAGATTATCAAATTTCAATCGAATGACTAGTGTGAGAAATTGAGAATTTAGAAAAGACGTTGAATCTAAAGTTAAATTTAAAAAAGTTAAAATATTTATTGAGTTGAAGAAGTAGAAACCTGAGACAACAAACGAATGGCTAGTGTGGTAGTTGTTGATTTTTGTCCATGGCAATTCCACCACAAAATCGGATCCTCCTGTGCCATAGTTTTTATGTCCGCCTTTGCTGCAGCTGTATAACCCCTAAGAGTAGCAAATTTGGTCCACTCAATGCAAACCTTCCCAGCAGTCTCTGCATCATACATCCTATCAATGCACTTGAAGAACCCTTCCTTCACCTAAAAAAATAAAAAAATTCAAATCATTGGCAAATGAAATAGAACTCTCAATTCTGAATTATTAATAAGACATAAAGATGATTAAAACGAGTAGCGTCAAGCATGATATGAATTTTCAATTACCTCATCATCCTTAAGTGGTATTACTCTGCCAGGCCTAGGTATGTACCACTTCGGATTCAATGCATAAGCAGCCATGTGTAAGGGAGTGTATAGGCTGTCCCATCTCCGCTGAATAGTAGGCCGAATGTGGTCATTGTAGAAGGCTAAAGTGGGGTCCTTCTCTTGCACAATTGCCCTCATTTGGCCAAGCACATAATCAATGCACTCATACACCTCTCCAAGGCTGGTGCATCCCCATCCCCATATTTGATGACTTGAAAAACTGGATGGATGATAGAGACTATGTATTTTGCATCACCCCAAAATACATCACTCTTCACTATCTCCTTCACCCTTCGCCCCTGTTCTATCCTAGATCCATCCCACCGATTCCACTCATTCGTCATAACCATGAGTTGCAGTGGCTCTTGCAACTCAAGCATTCTCTTCAAAATAATGAAATAGGATGCGTATCTAGTCTCAACTGGTTTCAAGAACTCCTTCGGGAAGCTCTTGAAGAGTGCATGTGAAGTGTGGTGGTTGCAGATATACATCTACACATTTCTAGCATCGCTGACCACTCCCTTAATCCAGTCAATCTTACCCATGTCCTTGAGTGCATTGTTCATGGCATGCACACAACATGGAGTCCACCATATCTGTCTATAGGCTGCCTCAATAAGCTTCCCTACAGCTTTGCACATAGGTGTTGCATCTATCACTACTTGGACCACATTTTGTGGCCCAATCTCCTCAATAGCTGCCCGAAGGATGTCAAATTGAAAATCAGCATCCTTTCGATGCCCTGAACAATCAATTGCCCTGAGAAAGAATGGGCCCTCTGTGCATGTAACTATGATATTGATGAGTGGACGGTTCCTAATGTCCGTCCACCTATCCCTGACAATGCTGCATCCAGACTCCTCCCAAACTGCCCTCATGCTCTCCATTGTTGTACCGATCTTGGCATACTCTTTATCCAAGATTGTGATCCTCAATTTGTGCTCACCTGGTGGCACAAATGATGGTCCTCCCCCCCTCGCCACCAACTGCATCATCTCCTTATAATAAGGAGATCGAGCTACATGAAGTGGTATGCCATTGGAAAAAAAGTATCTCCCAATGGCATCCTCTATCTCCTCTTTCATGCGTGCATTAAACAAATCTGTTATGGGGTTACTTTCAAGTGTCACCTTTCGTTTCCCCTTGCTCGGTTGTGGTCCAAGCATAGCACTATAAGTGGAAGAAGGTCCTGAGGCTGTCCCTCCCAATGATGTTGCTCTCTGCTGTGATCTAGGAGTGTGAATATGTGGCTGCCCCTGTATATGCTGCTCATGAGCTTGCTGAATATTTTGAATCTGTTGCCTACCAGATAAAGAAGTACGCATTGTAATTCCCAATTCATCTGGAACACCCCATAGCTTGTTGAATTCAATTCTATAATGCAAATTTTTAGGATCTTCCAAAAACTTACATGGTCCCACACCTTTGCCTGTCCAAAAAAGGAAGTGTGCATTCACTCTAGTGATGCTACCGAACCATTCTGTCTTACAAATGTTGCATTTCCACTTCCTTGTGCCACCTGATTGTGCTGGGGCTGTTATCCTCGTTGCAAACTGTCTAAGAGGAGATTTAGGATCATACGCACCCCTAGCCCACCTTGCCAAAATTGTGGAGGGACAATCACTAGATGGTGGACTAGATGGCCAACTATCTGTGGACTCAGTTTGCTCATCCCCCTCATTGGTGTCATGATCATCACCATGCTTAGATTCATAATCTGAATGACTATTAGTGCTACTATGAGAATGAGTTTCCAAATCCACCTCATCATCATCAAAATTGTGGGAGCTCATTTTGACACTGCATTTCACCAAATGAAAAAAAAAATGAATAAATACATGGTTTCAGGCTTGCAATTTTCAGGCTATTCTTATTGTTTAATAACTTAATAAGTTAAAAATTTAATGTAGGGCATAGGCTGAACATTTTCAGCCTATGCCCTACATTAAATTTTTAACTTATTAAGTTATTTCAATTTGATTTCATAATTATAAATTTCATTTCTAGAAATTGAAATTCTTATTGTTTAATAGATTAATTTAAAAATTTAATGTAGGGCATAGGCTGAAAATAAATTAATTTAAAAATTTAATGTAGGGCATAGGCTGAAAATTTTCAGCCTATGCCCTACATTAAATTTTTAAATTAATTTATTAAACAATAAAAATTTCAATTTCTAGAAGTGAAATTTATAATTATGAAATCAAATAACTTAATAAGAAATGAAACAACAAGAAATGTAAAACGTAAAACTAAAACAATGAACATTCATTTGAAAATGAGAAAAAAAAAACAAAAATGAAAAATCAGTTACAAACCTTACCTTTTTCTTGAGAAATCTCTTGCACAATGTGAAGAATCTTCTCCCTCCTCTTCTTCTTGCTCCTTCTCACTCCTCTTTGATTTGCAATCAATCTTTTCACTCTTATAATCAACCTTTTTTTAGCTATTCACTCTTCTTTTTGCCGCTGTTGCAAAAACATAAAAATGAAAAACTCAATACAAATGAATCTACAAAGCATTTTCATGCAATATAACATAATAGATGGGCCCCACATATGTTTAGGGTTACAAAGTAACCTATTAAAAAACTAAAAAAGTTGTATTTTATTTATTTTTTAAACTTTATTAGACTGCCGAGACGGGGGACATCTGGGCGTCCCCTTCAAGGTCAAGGGACGTCCAGAAGTCCCCTTGTCCCCGTCCGGGATGCGGGGACGCCGGGACGTCCCCCTCCGGGACGGTGGCAGAATGGCTGCTCCGCCCAAAGTGACGAAACGCTGTCCCCACATCCCGGGTGCGGCTGGGTTTTAGGGGGGCGACACGTCCCCGGGTTACTCTGGTAATTACTAAAACTGTGGCAGGTAATACTCAATGACGGAAAAAATTCTCTGGTTAAATTGCCAAAAGTTCTCAACTTAGGGCCAAAAACTTAGCTGGTGATAAAAACATAAAAAACAAATTTCATGAGGATTTTTTTTTTCATTTTATGGGCTTATTTTTGGGTCTTGAATGAAATTTGAACAGGGTTGTGCTGGGTGCTGAGAATGTTTGATGGATAGCATGTCACAACAGACAGAGTCACAGCTGATTGAGGGTCTGGTTTCAAGTTTTATTCTTTGATAAATGGCTCTTGAGTGTGATTTATTTATTCTCCCATTGTAGACATCTCTTTCAACAGTTTCAATGCTGTCATCACACTTGAGTACGGTGCCTTAGCAGATTGTTCAAACTTGAAAGCATTTCCAATTTCGTTGTTTTAATTTCTCTGCAACACTTTACATAATTTGTCTGTACCTAATATAATGGTGCTTAAATGAGAGTTCACTTTTTAGCTTGGAAATTAGTCAGATTTTCTCAATATGTTTTTGTTGGCTGAGGTTGGCGAAAATCTTCAGTCTTCTAAGTTTTTTAATAAACAGAGTATAATTTGTAATTTTTATTTATACTGATACTTGAATAATTTGCAATTTTCATTTTATATTAAGCCTTGAATGATATACTTGAATCTATACTTTTTATTTGTTTATGTTGATTTTTTCAATTTATATACAAAGTTATGGTCAAGTATTTTTTTATTTTTTATGCAAACTTTAATTATTATACACATTGCATTTTTTTTTGGTCTATGATATAAATTGAACTCTAATTTTAATCTATACATGAAGGAGATCAGTGATTTGTTCATTTCATGTTTTTTAAGAACAATCTTTTAAATTATGTATTTTTAAATGTTCAGAAAATTTACCTTGACTTTCCGTCTCCGGATTTTTAAAAACTTCTGGCTCAGGCTCAGCTGACTTGTTGCCAAGTCTGAGTTTTTCAACTATGTTATTAAGTTCAATCATCTATCTAGATGGCTCTTTCAGCCCTAGATATTGAGGTCTATTGTCTTTCCAAATGTCTCTCTCAGCCCTACCAATCTCACCTCAGATGAACATGGTTGCTAATTCCCCATCTTCATAAACTTGTTTTTTTGATCTGGAAGCGTAACATTTTTCTACATTTCATTGTCTTTGGTGGGTGCCTTTGTGGATATGTTTGCTGCTTGATCTTGGATTATGATATAAGGCTATTTCGTGTTCTTTGTTTTGAACTCACTCACAGTATTACAGTTGTACTAGCACATATTTTGTTATGCTTTGGAGTACTGGATTCTTAGACAATTTTATTACAGTTCATTGTTTGCAAAATACATGAGGTGTCTGCTTTTGCTGCATATTTAGATTGCTGGGAACCTCCTAAGCCATATTGCTTGACTTGATATTGTGAAGTAGTGCCCTGCACTTTCCTGTAGGGGATATAGTTCAACATTGAATGGTTTCTAGGCCAAGACAAAAGGAAAGTCTTGAATTCAATCTTTTAAAGCTTTGACATCAAGCCTTTAGAAAATTTCAAGCAACTTGATCTCATTTTTAAAGCAAATTTTACTGAGATATTCTTGAGGAAAATCACCAACTCTGGGTTGAGTGATAACATAGATAACATATAATTTTTTTTATATATTTTATGGGGAATTCTCACTATTCTATTCAAGTGATAATATAGTATCATTAATCCACCTATCTATGTCTTCTTGGGAATTCTCACTATCAGAAATATCACCATCACCATTTTTATCTTCAGTTGGACCATTGTTCTCTTAATGAAACGTCTCATAGCTTTCTTTTTTTTCTATTTCTATTTTTAATTTCTTTATCTCTGCTGAAGACTAGGTTTTCTTATTAAATGCCCATGAACAGGTGTAAACCTGCGTTGGAATTGTAACTAAGAGTTTCAGACCAAACTGTAATTGCATGCCAAATAAATAGTCTAAGATCTGAGTAATGTTTTATTTGGTTGATGCATTTTATGTACCATATAGTGCTACATTTATTATTGTGACAAAGAAACTCTGTGTAACAGTTCCTACTGAACTGATTCTTAGGTGGCTTTTTTTATTGATAAAGAAATTCTTACATGATCCTTATTGAGTGCAGATCTTTATTGGAGGGATTCCACGCTCGCTTTCTTCTGATAAGGTGAGGTTGTCTACAGTGCCTAGATGATGAGACTTTTAGCCAAGTAGGGACACTTCATGGACTATTTTCTAGGAAAGGATCTAGGGAATTGTTCTTCAAAATAAATGGAATATCCATACTTCTGGTACATGGGGAATATAAAATATGCAAAAGGAAATCATAACTATGCTCGGATTGCTAACTAGTTAAACTTAAACTGTTTTTAACTACAATTTTTTCTCTATTTAACATTTCATTTACTGTGATGAGTGGTCACATATACTAAGTTTGTTAACAATAATGTGTTCAGGTCAAAGAGATTGTCACTGCATTTGGACAGCTGAAAGCCTTCCGCTTGGAAGTTGACACAAATGGAACTTTTGTATTCTTTGAGGTATGTGAATTTCATACTTGGCTTTGCTGATGACAGATGTTATATGTTTATTATGTAACCAGTTCTTAGATGGCATGGTCTGATCTTTTTTGAGCCTGACTTACCGATTTCCACTGTGTTCTGCCCAAATACCAAAGCACTTAGTTCATTTGTCTCACAGAGAAGGTGGCTTTTTTGGTACATAGTAATGCTCTTCCCTTGTACCTGACTATTTTTGTTGCTTTTTTCCTTTGTTTTCTCTTTACTTGCACTTTTCTACTATGTTAGTCAGCATTTGGAAGGATAGAGTATATTTGACTTAGCTCATGTCATATTAAAATCTTTATTTTGTGTGCATAGAGGGGGTATTACGTGGAAACGGAAATTCTGGTGTCTGCATGGATAGTAACTGTCTTAACCTACTAATTTTGGTTTGCTGATTGGCAATAGTATTAACTCTGCTAGAGCTTGACTTTCTTTTTGTTGTTGAGATGAAAAGTTTCATGTCCCATTTCAATAAACCATTTATTTTCCTCAAGTTGATTTCTATCAGCATAGATTGCTAGCTCAGATAATGAAGTTTGCAGAGTATTTGTGCAATAAATCAAATTTTAGTGATATAGGATGCTGAGGGTGACTGGTATCTCTGAGGATTCAGGAAAGGATCATGAATTAAAAATTATTGAAGACAATTTTTAAGTTATAAATTAGTATAAGAAAAAAAGATAACATTGGCAAGTTTTATCACAAGATGGTTGGAATATATGACTTGCAAAGGGCCACATAGATAAGATAAGATAAATTATTAATGTCCTGCAAAAGAAGCTTCAGATTTTCTGAGGGAATGGAAGTTACTTAAGATTTTCTTTTGGTCATGATTCTGTGCTTTGCAATTATTTAGTAGCCCAACCACATATGATGAGTATCAGATTTTTATTAGATATTTACTTATCATGACCCTTCATTTGCAATGGGTTGTGAAAGTACTCCCGTCCTCAGATTGCAAGATCTCATTGCCATTCTTGTTTCTGGAGGATTATATTTGATAACTTGTACATTGACAAATTTTATTCGTAGCTATTATCTCTTTTAAGTTTTCCGTGTGTGGGTCATGTTGATATTCAATTGAAGGGTACATTTTATTTTGAAGGTTCTGTTATGTAGTCTGATCTATGTTACTTGATACTGGCTTACTTGTGATAAACAATGCTTGAAAAACACAGAATGCTAGTAGTACTAGATCATCTTTACTTTACAGATCCGTAACTCTTCATTCTAACATGATTTGTTGATTATCATCATTATCCATTTGATTCCAATTTTAAATATAAACTAGTGAGAAATAGATAAATTAATGGCTGATAGGGCTATCTTGAAACATGTTTAAGCTAAATTTCAAAGGTTTTTAGATCTGTAAATTTATTTATGGGCTTGTTCCTGATAGTTTTTTTTTCAAATTAATGTATAGTTGATGTATAAACACCACAACCATATTTTGTAGTGCTTAACAACAATCTCAATAATTGCTGCGGTGTAAATTTCTCAGTTAATTAATTTGTGATCTTGATGGAAAGAAAACTGTTGCTGCTACCATTCTAATACTTATATGTTAAATTCTGAATACTTTTTGATGGTTGAAAGCAATGGATTTTTCTCTTTTAGCTAGATGCTTTGACTTGTAATATGGATGCCTGGAAGCACTGGATTTTGATTTAGATGCTTTACTTTTATATCGGTGGCATTTTATATTTCAATATTTACATGTTGTTCTACTTGCAGGGTACAAAGTCTATTTGTTTTGTCTTTCTCTTTCTTAAAACTTAATGTAATGGTAAGCATTTGATACATTGTGTGTTTAAAGCGTAGACTGATGGATAGTGAATCATTTGCTGTCTCAGCAAAGACATGCCATATGGGGAAATACCAATTCTCAGGAGCAGTGTGCGGATATAATTCACGTGGAAGGTTTTAATGGTATAATTCTCAGTGGTTTATAAAATTATAAGGCAACCTAATATTTTTTGGACATCATTATGATCATGTGGAGGCTATCATGCTTGAGACATATTTCATTTTATCTAATACACTAAGAATTCTTTTTACATTGTGTGTGCATAATGATAAAGAACTCAGAAGTCTGATTGTTGCAAACCTGCTCGTTGGCACTCATGTGCAATAATCCTTAAATGTTGGTTGGCATCCAACATGATTCATGTAAGAAATTGGTGACCTTTTGGTGCTGATTTAATACTATAACCACTGATACTTCGCAAAGTAGCATAGTGAAGAGAAAGTGTGTGTGGGATTTTGCTAATGTAGTTTATCAGGGGGGATAATTGCATTTAGAATAATAAGTCTTCTATTATCTGCAGTTGAGAATATCCACACTTCAACTCCAGATTAAAAAAACATTCTAGAACTTAAAAGATGTAGAAAATTGCCTTTTGTTTTCAAATTGTCGCAATCCAGCATATGTAAGCATTCAAAATGTAACCAAGTTTAGTGAGCTCACTAATTATTAGGAGCTTCACTTCATCTTAAGAGTCAGTGCCCTCATGACTGCGATGTGATAAAACTATAGATATTTTTAATACCATATAACAATATTTGACATGTTTGGTGTTTTAGGGTTAAATATTCTTTGTTGTAATCAAGCTTTTCAGTTAGGAAGCCCTTTAGTCAATTTGAAGGAATGCTTAGTAAATGGCCAATCTAAAAGTATTAGGAATAATTTTTTATCCATATGATTGAATGGAAATCGATGACCATGCATTATCACTACTGTTTTACCGTGGGAACGTGCATGGATGGGTTTGAAGTTGGATAATAATGATGTAGGTGCTTTGCCTTACTGCTAGACGACGAATCCTGTCATTATAATGGCAATTTCTTTGTCTTGCTTCTAGATATGCCCTCCTGGACTCTTTGGGGAAAGGTATTTGCTTCATTTCATCTTAAGAGTCAGTGCTCTCATGACTGCGATATGATAAAACTATAGATAGTTAATAGTAATACCATATAACAATATTTGATGTGTTTTCTGTCTTATAGTTAAACTTCTTTGTTATAAACAAGCTTTTCAGTTAGGAAGCCCTTTAAGTCAATTTGAATTAATGCTTAGTAAATGGCCAATTTCAAATTACTTAGAAAAAATTTTAATCCATACGTTAGAATGCATAATTGATGACCGGGCATTATCAGTTCTGTTTTACTGGGGGAATATGCATGGCAGGGCTTGAAGTTTGGATGAACATGATGCAGGTTCTTTGCCTTGCCACTAGACCACAAATCCTGTCATTATAATTTCAATTGCTTTGTATTACCTCTAGATATGCCCTCCATGACTTTTTGGGAAAAGAGGCTTGCTAGTTTAATGGTTTGAGTTTATAGCATGTAAGTGTTCTGTGACTAAATGATAGCATACAAGTTGATTAACTTTGAAAATCATGGAGGCTATGCATGCTTAAGGTGGAGCTGTAGATTAATTTGTTATTTGTATTTAATTGTCACCAGGAGTTAGCATAAGTACCTTTAGTTTAGAAATGACAATGCCATGCCAGAAAAATTTGCTTTGGTGAAATCACAGTTGATTTAAAGAAAGTTTCCCTATTCAAAATTTGCAAGATACCCATTTGTTGGTCAAACTGTAAAAATAATTCCTTGAGGAGTATTCACTTTTGTCTAATTAAAATCCCTTAAGATTGAGTTCTCTCAATGGGCTGAGGGGGTTGATATTAATTGGTTAAGTATTGAGCTTGCATTGTGGAGACCCAAATTCAAATCCAAAAAGGACATCGATTATGGAATTCTAAATTGTGACTCTCAGCCTTCCATAGTTGTCCTCTAGTGCAGAGGTGGTTTTGAAATAAGTGGATTTCTAAGTTGTGTCTCTTGGTTTTCCATAGCTGGTTTCTAGTGCGGTTTCTCAAAAGGAGTTGTATTAGTCTCATGATTGTGCTTGCTAGAGCTTGTATAAGTCTCATGTTGATGCTCATATGAGCAGAATATTTGGAAGTATTAAAAAAGTTCTCTTCCAATTTTCTCAAGATGATTTTTAACTTTATGCTTTGATAAAGCTGTTATAAATAAATGTTATTTTTTAATTTTATTTCCATGTTTCAAGAAAGAGAAAATTGGCCAGGCAGGTTAAAACATATTTGATCATTTATTATCATAATAGACCATTAAAGATATGGCAATGTTTGAAGCTCAAACAAAGAGGTCACTCGTTCCTTGCCATTACATGAAATTTGCTTTCAATCTTAGACGCATCTCTATTTTTACATAGTGTACTTTATACAGTAAGCCTCATTCTTGCTAGGACAGCTCAGATGATTAAATGCTAAAGATGAACTCATTGCTTTACACATTTCATACATATGTTCTCAGTTTATTAACATCAAGAGGAAGGGAAAGGATGTTTCATACTTTCAAGCATTCATCTCGTGGTACAACATATGTTCGAGAATATTATGCAATTATGTTACCCGTTCTCTGATTTTTCCAGGCACTTTAAAAGTAATGATATTAGTGTCCATGTCTTGAATTCATCACTTTGGTATTAATGTGTTTACTGTCAAATCATTTTTTTATTTATACAAAAAGAATTATATTAGCACCCCCCATGTCTTGGATTCATCACTTCGGTATTAACACATTTTTGGCCTCAGGTAGTGTTCCATTGCATTTTGGGCCTGGGGGGCGGGTTTCAGAAATGAGGGGAAGGGCATTAGGGATGAGTGGACAAAGAGCCTAAGTTCGGGGATGATGGGTGGTGGTGCTGATATACATATAGCACTTGACAAGCTAGTTATGAAAAGATGTATAAGAATTACATTTCAAATGAAACTTTGGCAAATTAGTAAAATAGCAAAACAACAAGATTTAAGATTTTCATTTTAATTTTAAATACTTGAATACTAAATAAGTGAAATTATCGAATTGGAGATTTCTATTATATCAAAAATATCATAAAGATGATTTCAATGAGTGCATGATATCAAAACAAGTGCAAAATGTCAAAATGCAGTGAAGGGAGTCCTCTAATAATCCCTTAAGGAAAAGTCCTCATCATTGGAAATACTGGACTCCTCATGGTCGAGCTTCGTCAAACTAACACCAACCAGTCGCACATTTTAAGGCATCACATCCTCATCAATTTGTGATGGCTCATTTGGCTCTACATCTTATTGTGCTGCTAGACTCTCTTTGTACACACGTGTCTTGTGGTTAATGAGATAGTAAGCAACTATGTACAACCACAATCTTCTCTGCTCTCTTAGAGGTAAGTTTGTTCCTCTTAAGAGAGTGGATGAAGCTATAAGTAGACCAGTTCTTCTCAGCAACTGAGGATCTAGAAACATGGGATAGCTAACAAATGGCTAGAGAACTAGTCTTTGATTTTTCTCCATGACAATTCCATCACAAAATTGGGTCCTCATATTCCATAGTTCCTATATCCATCTTAGCCACTTCAGAATAACCCCCAAGAGGCAAATTTCGTCCACTCAGTGCAAATCGTGCTGACAGTACTAGGATCGTACATTTTTATCTATACAATTGAATAACCTTGCCTTCACCTTATCATCTTGATTCGGTGTAAGTCTACCAACCTAGCCATGTACAACTTATGATTAAATGCATAAGCAACAATATGCAAAGGAGTGTTGAGCTTGTCTCATTCGCGCTGAATGATTGGGCAAATGTGCTCATTGTAGAATGCTAATGTGGGGTCCACTCGCACAACATCCCTCATTTGGTCAAGCATAGAATCGATGCACTCATACACCTCTCCAAGGGTAGGTGCATCCCCATATCAAATGACCTAGAAAAATGCAGTAATGATAGAAACTGTATTTTGTTTCACTATATCCTTCACCATCCTTCCCCGCTCTGTCTTGGCCTCAGCCCACCAATTCCAGTTTGTAGTTATAGCCACTAGTTGTTGTGCCTCTTGCAACTCAATCATTCTCTCCAGGAGAATGAAATAGGATGTATATCTTGTCTCAATTGGTTTAATGAACTCCTTCACGAAGCTTCTGAAGAGTGTGTGTGAGGTGTTGTGGTTGCAGACGAACATTTGCACATCTATCACATTGTTGACCACTCCTCTAATCTAGTCAAACATCCCCATGTCCTTAAGTTGCATGCACACGACACAAAGTCCACAAAATATGTCTGTAGGCTTCCTCAATAAGCTTCCTTGCAGCTCATCACACGTGTTGTATCTATCACTACTTGGACCATATTTAGTGGCTTGACCTCCTCAATAGCCTCCCTAAGGACCTCAAATTGAAAATCAACATCTTTGCGATGCTTGTACAATCAACTGCCCTAATAAAATATGGGCCATTGTTTGTCCACCCATCCATAACTACACTGCGTCTAGACCCCACCCAACATGCCTTCATTTTCTACATCAAAACATTCATCTTGGAATAGTTCTTATCCAAGATCATGGTCATCTATTTGTGCTCACTTGGTGGCACAAATGATGGTCCTCCCCTCGCCACCATCAATATCATCTCCTTATAATAAGGAGATTGACCTACATAAAATGGGATGCCATTGGCAAAGAAGAACTTGCGAATATGTAATGTCCCCAACTAGGACTTTACATGATTTACCCAAAAATTCCCAACTAGGGTTTGGAAGCTGGAAAATGACAATTTACTTATTCTTTGTAATGTTCCCTATTAGGAAGCTACCCATTTCCATTGATTAACATGCATCGCCATGAATTTAAATTAGATTAAAGATTCATAATACATTTGACAGTCAACATACTTAAGCCCTAATTCCTTATTTCTGAACTAAACATCAACCCTAAGAAGGATGTGGATTTAATTGTTGTAGGGCACTTGACACCAATCTACAAGTAGGCTCCCTCAAGGCTTTAGGATCCCATCCATATCACATCTTGGGATTCACCTACCTTGTGAGGATTTACTCCGCCTCTTCTTGCACGATACCAACCTATCCTCTTAAGGGGCTAAAGCGAGTGATTAAGGATTAGGCTGAGTATACTAATATCTCCTGTATTATGTTATATATATATATATATGTGTGTGTGTGTGTGTTGCCGGTTTGGGTTCAAGTTCGGGTTCAAAGAACCGTTCGCTGGTATGGCAAAATTTTGAAATGTGGTTTGGGTTCGTAATAGTTCTGATTTTACTATTATTAACAGATATAAATGCTATAATATATGTATTAGATCACTTACCTAACCCTAGCGGATGACGGTGGAATTATTGTGCTATTGTGCTTGGAAACCATCTACAAGCAGGCTCCCTCAAGGCATTGGGAATGCATGTTCATACCCATCTTGGGACTTTTCCCTCGAGGCATTGGAAATGCAGTTCCTTGCACATCTTGGGACTTACCTGTCTTGTGAGGAATAACTCAGCCTCTCCCTACACAAACCTCCTATCGTTTCAAAGCCATCAGCAAAAGACTAAGGATTAGGCCATTGATTATATTGGTCTTTCATGTATTACAAACCTATATGCATATAGGTGAAATTAAGCACGACTGTCATAACTCTGAATTCTTGTATTAAGCATATATTCGAAGATCACAATATATGTATTTGAGTCTGCTGTGTATTCCATTTCTTATTTAAATCTGATCTGCCTCCCTTCCTTGAATAAACCCTTTATATCTCTCAGCATGTGGGAGAGGTCACACCTTTTTATCATATACTTCCTTTGGCAAGAGATACAACCTTTCACCATTAGCACCCTTGAAAGAGTGCAACTCTTTATTATTTTTGCCCTTTGAAAGGGACCCAACCTTTCAGTATCAAATCTACACTTCTTAATGTCCTATTTAAATCAGATCTACACTTATTTAAATCAGATCTATACTTCAGATTCCTCGTTTTTTGATTACAGAGCAAACCCTTATTTCCTTCATCCTTTTTGGATGCCCATTTCAAATGAATCCTTCTCATTTTTATATCTTCCCATATAAGAGAGATGTCACACCTCTTCATCACGACTGCCTTTTTGCAAGAGTTGCGGCCCTTCATAATTGTCCCTCTTTCAAAGAGTCGCAACCCTTTCAAAAAGTCAACCCTTTCAAAGAGTCATAACCCTTCACAATCGCAACCCTTTTGAAGAGTCGCAACCCTTCATAATCACAACCCTTTGAAAGAGTTACAACCCTTCATTGCTGCCTTTTGAAAAAGTCACTTATTTTCTTCACATTACTTTCTCCATCCATGAATCCTTCTTTAACTGCTATGCTTGCCTTTTCTTCCTTCCTCTCTATCCCTTTCAAATGAACTCTCCTGCCTTTTATGTCTTATTTTGAGGGAATCACAACTCTTCATTACATATCTCCTGATCTTTCATTAAATTTAGTTAATTTACATTATATTATATTGTTTATTTATTTTTATTTACTATTATTATTTAATTTTAAATCCTATTTCAGAAAGGGGACATCATTGATGGTCCTCCCCTCACTACGAACGATATCATCTCCTTATAATGAGGAGATTGAGCTACATGAAATGGGATGCCATTGGCAAAGAAGAACTTTCCAATGGCATCATCTATGTCTTTTTTCAACTGCACATTGAACAATTCAGCTATGGGGTTACTTTGCAATTTGCAGTTCCCCTTACCCTCTCGTGATTGGGCCACAATACTATGAGTGGACAAAGGTCTTGACATCACTCTTGGTCGCCCATGCAATGTATGACTAGAAGAATGTGACTGGTTCTGCTGAACTTGTATCATACAAGACAAAGTAGTAGGCATTGCAACTGCATTGTCATTAGGAACACCCCAAAGCATGTTAATCTAAATTCTATATTTGACATTTGCAGCTTTTTCCAAAAATACACATGAATCCACACCTTTTCCTCGAATAAAGAGGAAGTATGCATTAACTCTAGTAATGTTGCCAAACCATTCTACACCATAGATGTTGCATATTGTTTTCTTGTGCCACCACCTACCCCCGATGTGTCTAGTATTTTTGTTGCAAATTGTTTGAGAGGGGACTTGGGATGAAAAGGACCCTAAACAAACTTTGCCATAAGTTTGGAGGCGCATTCTGTAGTAGCTGGTGCACTTGCCATGGAACGGGTTTGGACTTCAGGATCAGCCTGATGCCACTCACCTCAGCCTCAGGTTAATATTGTGATTCACTTCCACTATCAGAATGAATTTCTATTTCATCCTCACTCATATCACGAGAGCTTCATATCATGACATTTCAGAAAATAAATTCAATAAGCACCTAGTTTCAACCTAGTTTCTAAGCTTAACAAATTTCAAAATTCAATTTTTAAAATTTTTTTTATGTTGAATCTTGAGGGCAAAATGAAGAATGATTCCAATGTTACATAACAGTGGAATCATTCTTCATTTTTCCCTCAAGATTGAACATCAAAACTGATATTGAAAATGAAACAAGAAAAAACAATAAAAAAATTGAAAATCAGAGAATGAAACAAACAATAAACAACAAAAAACCTACCTTGTGCTTGAAAAATCTCTTCAAGTTGGTGTGGAATCCTTCTCCTCTTCTTCTTCTTGCTCCTTGTCACTCCTCTTTCACTTGCACTCACTCAACCTATCTCCTTTCACTCCTTTAATCACTCTTTTCTCTTTGCTGTTGAAAACATTCAGAAAACAAATTGTGAGTAAAAGAGAGGATTCGAGGGGGTTTTGTAAGCTTAGAGGGCATTGATGGGGCCTACCTCAAATTAGGGTTCGACGTTAGCCCCAAGAAATCATTTAATTTTTTTTTTTAAACTGCCTTTTTGGACGCTTGGGGAAGGGAGACTCCTAGGCATCCCTGAGATGCTTGAGGGAAGCTCGGGCATCCTTGAGACACCGGGCCGTCTCCACTGTCTCCAAACATCCCAGTGGCAGTGGTGGGACGACAGGGGTACTCCCAGTCCCCGTCTTCAAAATGCAAGGGTCTAGGGGGGAAGCATCCTGTGGTTTTGCTGGTCTCAGCATGTTTGTATCGACAACCACTACAATATTAGATCAATGATTGAAAAATAGTTCTTAGTTAGTCAAGCATGTTAATTGATTATTGCAGTTTAGGGATGTTTAGAACTAAATTTTACATATTGAAGTTACAAAGTTTGATGGCAAAGCAAGAAAAAATTGGAACTTGCAAAAACTTGACAAGCTGTTAGCAAAGGAGAAAGAGGTGATTTGCAAAGGTTCATAAATTTAGTCACTAAGGATGAAGCTAGAGTCAGATGTTTTATGAAACACCCTTTGGAGGAGTCTGTTGTGCAAACTAACTTGACGGGAATTGTCTTGAAAAATGGGGAAGTATAGGTCAACAAATCAAAGTATAGAAAAGATGTTTTCTTTTAGATAATTAATGCATATCATTTTATGGTGTACATAATTTATAATTGATTACATATTGATTTCCCTAGTTGGAAGTACTATTGAATAGATAATGAGTTTAGATAACAAGATCATCAAAGATGAAAACTTGAATAATGAGTCCTATTTGTGATAAGCATTTTTTAAGATATTATTTTGTAAACTTTTCTTTTAAATTTGAATTATTGTTGACAATAGATTCAATTGGAAGAGGAGGTTGTGAATGGACTAAAACAAACTCCAGTGGTGCTCACACCCAAAAGTGGTACAAGGTTAAGACAAAATGCTAGGGTCTAGCATTGGAAAATTTAAGGTCTTTCCACCACAATCCTCTCACTTAGAAGCTACAAAGAAGACGTTCAAAAGTTTACAAGTATGCAATAAGTATAAATTTTAAGCAATAATTGTAATTATAGAGGTGAAGTCTACTTTGTTACGTGGTACTTCGGTTGGTCTCCCTTGGATGGCTAGTGGAGAAGCAAAAAGCTTCCTTCTAAATTGCTTGTAACAATGACTTCCCTTCCCTCAATCTTCAGGTGTTATCCTCTTAATGCTTTTTGAAAGGCCTTCCATAACCACCCCAGTAATAGTCATACTGTCCTTTGAGAAGAAAAAAATGGGGTTGAGATAACACCTTGTCGCATAAATGGGTTGGTGGAATTATTCTTCCAAATCCTATCATTCATCTCCCAATTCAAATTTGGTTTTGTTTCCTTTATAGTTTCAAATAGTTTTATTGATCTTGTCCATGGCCTTGATAAATGAACACATCGGTTTTTTTCTCTCCATCCAAAAAGTGCAAAACCCTCACCAAAGACTTTGACACCTACTAATAAATTGAAGTAATGGTGAAAATAAATATGGAAAAAAAGAAATTAAAAGATATAATTTGAATTTTAATTGAAGTTCCCTTGATTTTTGTGGTTGTCTTCATGACATGATAAAAAGATTGCCTTTTTTGACCCTCTTTCCATCAACCTTCTTTGAATTCAACTATGCTTAGCTCACAAACATCTACTTAAAACGTATCAACAAATTACAATTCTCTGCAAGGTGAGAAATTTTGTTCCTAAACATATGATACCCACTTGCACAAGCTCTTTCCCCTTGGTATGCTCTTCCATCAACTTGAGAACCTAGGGATGATGGTAGATGTATTTGATGATGTTCTTGGCTTCTTCCACCATTGGTCTCACCTAATCAATTTGCCTATGCCTTAAAAGAGAAGGTCATAGCATGGGGGCTGTAAGGTGTCCAAAAACATGTTGGGTGCATCTCCTAAAGTACTCTACTTGCCACCACATGTGGAGTCTCATTATCAATTATGAGTTGCACCACATGTCAATGTCCACCTCTAACTCAATCTCCTTTAGTAATATACTCATATTCTCAAACATATTTTACGTTATTTGAGGTGTTAAAGTACATCAAAAACACTATGTAACGATTTGAAGCCACTAGAAGTTTGATAAGGGCATGGTTCCTTTTCCTTTCGTTCATAGACCATTTCAAGGTGTGATGGATCACCTCCTTTGGTCATCCATTTTGTTTTGCGTTTGTGTCTCATGCGGAGCAATGACCCTCTTATGTCATGTGGAATGTGCATTTTGTTTCGTTTCCTTATAATTATCAAAGCCACAACCAAATTCTTTGAATATGGGTTGTTTGCCACATTTAAAGGAAGATTGCTGTATGACAAAAATATAGTACAAGTAATATCTACGTCGTTGTGCTTTTCTTTGTTCCATTTTGTACTCAAATGAACACTATGATCCAAGGGTGTTTAAGGGAATAAAAAAAGGGCTGTGATCAGACTCTTTGAGCTAGATGTAGTGGATGTGTTGTAAATATAGACCCAATTGGAGTCCACAATCTTTGTCATATCCATCTCTATATCATACACCATTTTGGCATTCATGATTGTTGTTATGGGTGTTTTTGTCCTCATCCTCTCCATTTTCTTTTGTTTTGTCAATGCAAGAGCCTCTTTTATCTCTCATTCACCTGGTCCTTGACTTTTTGACATTGTTTTATGTTGCTTCCAACAATATGTGTGATATGGTACTTGAGGTGATTGATTCCTCCACTCAATTTTAGACTGCAATATTGAAACTAATAGTCCCAATTTAACTTAGCCTTGGTATGTCATGCTTTCAAGTGGCATCTCTAGTAGGTCGAATTCCACGACATGATGCAATTGTATGCTATGTGAAAGCTTGATGTTCATAAAATCAGAAAAATATTTTAATGCAAAAAGATAATTTGAAATTAAAAAAGAGTTCTTTAAAACTTAAACAACTATTTTAATTGCACCATATAAGACGTAGACTCAACTAGTGGATTTTTGATTTCATCTCAGACTTAGCACTTAGACTTGGGCAAGACTCAACAAATTGAAAGAAGCATGGAATATATATATTTATAAGGATTTAAGGTAATGATCATACACCCTTTGATAAATAATCTTTAAAGACAATAAAATAAATAAATAGAAGCTAGTTTGATCATACATACAAAATTATACTTTAGTTGATCAAAACATTTTTAACACTATAAGTTTTGTCAAATGTAGACAAAACTCGTGGATTATGCAATCAGTGACATAAAAAAGTAAAAACCAATAGTATATCTATTTAAGGTAATGATCATACACCCTTTGATAAATAATCTTTAAAGACAATAAAATAAATAAATAGAAGCTAGTTTGATCATACATACAAAATTATACTTTAGTTGATCAAAACATTTTTAACAGTATAAGTTTTGTCAAATGTAGACAAAACTCGTGGATTATGCAATCAGTGACATAAAAAAGTAAAAACCAATAGTATATCTATTTGAGGGGCTTGTACCATTTGCCTCAATATTTGTATGTGTGCTATAAGCCTTGAACAAGCATGTAAGATAGGTTCTCCGTGTTGATGCAACCATGAAATCTGCTTGTGTATGAGTGACACCAATATTAGGAGGGTTTTCTTGTTCACTTTCCTCCTCCACCTCTAGATCTGCTTGATCATCCCATGCAAGGTTCTCATTGAAGATGGTTTTCTTAGCCTTTGTGTTTGAATTTGATTGTAGATCAAACTCCGTTAGAGTGATAGGAGATACTTGGCTGACCAAGATTTTGTTTTGACACAAGTGAAAATTGTAATGAACGTAAACAAGATCATTCAATCTTTGCACTAATAACTTCTTGTGCCTCGTGGAGTGAAGTGCGTGAACATACTCTAATTGCATTTGAATTTTGATGTATTGCATGTTTCGCTTAAGAAATGAATTGAATCCTCGTAAGATTTAGCACCTTAGCCCCAAACCTTTCACCATGCATCCATAATGAGAGAAAAAGAACTCAATCTCATTGTTCAACTTCAATTTTCAACATTACATCAAAACGAAAAAGTTTAAAATTTAGTACGCTTTTAATAAAATTTTCTTGTTTGCAATGTTGTTCGAGTTGCCTTACAAGCATCTCATACAAATAGGTCTCAAACAATCTTTGTTTCAAACTAAGGACTTGGTTCGATTCACCTTATGAATTTGTAAAGCCCACTCAAAACCTCCTTATTGGGCTTGAGGTTTGGGCGGAAATAGAATGTTGGATTTAAGAAATAGGAAGTTGCATGCGAGGGACCATGAAGTTCATGGTGCCATCACTATCACAATGATGCCGCACATGGGATAATATTCATTCTCAACCCCACCATTGATAAATTTAATGGCCTCCTTGTCTCTATCCATGCCTTGATTTACGTAGCCCATTGCAGGCTTCATGTCTTTACTAACTCATAGGGTGACAACTAATAGCTCAATGAGCTGCAAAAGAAGGGAACGTAAAAATTATAAACAAATAAAAATATTATAATAGATCAAATAGTAAAATGAACAAAAATAGAATGAAAATATGAACTTAAATCTAGTGTAACACCGACGTTGGGGTACGCCGGGATGGGGGGACAAAGGGCCTCAATTATGGGACGACGGGGGGACAACGGAGGGAGGGCATGGGGGGGTCCTATATACTATACATATATAACTTGAAATTCTAGTTATGAAATGATGTTTCAGTGTAACATACCAAATTGAAATGCTTGAACATAGCAAAATTTCAATACCAACTAGAACCATTGAACATTCAACATAGTACATACCCAATAGTAACATTCAAAAATCAAAATTCAAATAGAAATTTAAGTACTTGTCTTGGCAGCGGCGTGGTTGCGGAATGGCAGAGGTGGGGGTACTCGGGTACTCCAAGTACCCGGTACAGGGACATCCCAGGGATGGGTACTTCAAGGTTTGGGGGGGGGGGGTGCGAGTCCCCAGGTTTCACTGCAGGTTAAATCTATAATCTTCTTTTGTCAGAAGTTAGAAGTCGTGCCTATTGAAAATCCAATCGATTGTGTCAATGCTTCTAGAGGTCTTAGCATATGAAGATTAGCAAACATGTGCTTCAAGGCAGTCTTTGATTGAAGCAAAGATTGCAATGTGATTAAATTTGTTGCAAATCAGGTTTTTCAAGGACGAGCTAATTCCTTGTGTGTTATTCCTCATTAAGTTGAAGACCTAAGCATGGTTGTATTTGTATTTACAAATGTTTCTATTATGCATCACACATGCTTTTGATTCATGGTATTTTGTTAAGATCACCCAATGTAAGGTCAAGGTAGTGAGCAACACAAGAATTCTAGAATAGGGATGGGTTCCTCTCCATAAGAGGTTTACCAACAAGAACATAATTAACTGCATTTTTTGCAACTCTCTACACAACAATCTTCTCATCCTTTTTGGCCACGACCTCTTCAAAAACTTCACAAAGGAACTCAAAACTTTTTTGTTGTTTAAAGCATCAAGAGGAAAATTGAATTGTTAATGTTCACTAATGCAAAAGTTTGAAATCTTAATTATTAAACCACTGGATTTCAGGAAGTAGGTTGTACTTGAGGAAGAAACAAAGAAATTCAACAATGCCATGTTCCTCCTATTCCTCAACCATCAGTCCTGATTGTGTGACCTGTATTTCATATCTCAGATTGCTCCTCAATTTGGACCTTTACATTGACCATCATTTGAGTCAAAATAGAACCTTTTTATCTCCTCATCATTACGAAACTTGAACCTTTCCTTATTAACTGTAATGGTATGTACCATATTTAGCTAATAAGGAGACGTACAAGAAATGAAATATACAAAATAAATGCTATAAAAATCTGAGTTTTACATCAAATTCACATTTTGAGAAACTCCTAAATTGAAAAATTTAGAAGACAGAAATCGAACAAGATATTTCAACACAAAATTAATAATCAATTATTTGGCTGCATGAACCAGAATGGAGTGATAGAACCAAAAGTCTCCAGTTGCACTGTTTGCTACATCATGTTTGTCCCTATTACATCCGATGCTTTCAAGTGATGGTTGGTCACCTAGAGTAGTGCATGGACAATTATATGAATTTTATCTAGCTCCATCAACTCTAAGCCCAACACTACCACTTTGACTACCATTCCCATTGGCACTAGTTGTTCACAATCTATGGAATGGAGGCTAGAAATTGAAGAAGTCTCCATGAATGACTACGATCTCTTTTGTTTACCTCTTTTTTGGTTTATTTTGTTGGTCTAAGGTTTGTATTTGGTTTGCGGTCTTCTAGCCTTGGCTAGCACTTATTGCCTTGAGAGTTGGAAAGTTAGAGCATTTCCACTTAAGTTTTGTGATTTTGGTTAGTTAAATTGCATTTCAAATATTGAATAATAGCATTAAGAATTGATGCAAAGCAACATTTTTTTAATTTTAGTATTTAGAGGTTTGAGCTTTTGCTTTTTGTTTTTACTTTATTTATATTTCAACATTAATACTGAGCATGTAATATCCGCTTAGGAATATTTGTTCCAGATTTTTACCAAACATTTCATAGAAATTCAAGCAACAATTTGCATGCAATTGATTTCTTTTAATCCAATAGATAAAATTGAAAACCATATAAAATATCAGATTGAAATAAATATTCTAAAATGAAATATGAATATTGCCTTTGAATCTTCAATTGAGCAACAACAAAATGTCCAATTGTAGCCACATAACTTATAGTCATATTGGATAACCAAAAGTATGAATTTGAAGTACAAAGTGAGACACCTGAGTGATATCTCCAATAGGCAATGGGTTTTTGTCCATTGCCTCCAAGCTCGAGGGTTTCCGTCCTCAAACCTGTTGAAAGACAAAGCTTCCCAGAATTCTCCAAAAGGAAAACTAAACATAAAACTAGGCATGAGTCAAAATAAGCCTCCCCTTCTTTTAAAGCCCACTGCAGTGACTCTTCGTTTTCCCTCTATCTGTCTCTTCATTACCCTTTCTTTTTGTCTTTTTATTTCCCCTTTTTAAATTTGATTACAACTTTGGGAAATAATAATAAAATGACTTCACTAATTTTTAACTTTGACCATTAAAGTAATTTTAATACTCTGTTAAATAATTAAATTAATCGTCATTAAATTTATTATATTTTAACAACTTAAATTTAATTATTTAATTAATTTCCTGATATCCAAATAAAGGGGACATTACAGAGCAGTTCAGCCTTTCAAGTGGGACTTGTCAGGTTAGGAGAGTAAAGCAGACAATATCCTTGTACTTCTCTACTATCTCAAATGGGATTCTTTGTCTCTGATGCATTTTCTTCTGAAATTCTTTGAAGTCACCAAGAACTCTAATGCAATGTCTAATTTGTATGACTACCGGTGTATCCACAGACCAAGTAATATTTCTAATATAGGGAATTTTTTTTTGAAAATAGAAGAACAGTCCCATAAGTTCCTGATCATATTTGAATTGTTGTCTCTGGTCTTCTTAATCCTCTCCATGTTGAGGACCAATTGCTCTCTCATTGCCTCGCATAGGTCATAATCAACATTCTCCTTAATCATCCGGTATGCAGTATGAATATCAGCTCTAGGAATACTATTCATTCTTTTAGAATGGTAAACTTTGTATCCTATTACCATTGCAATAAAATTCACCTCTGGATCAACTATGTCATTGTCTGTCATTGCTCGTTTATCCCATTTAGATCCAGTCAGCCGAGTGACTTCATCCTGAGGTACATACCTCAACACCACTACTTTTCCAGTTGCACAAAAGCCTGTAATTGCATGAATAGCTTCCTTTTTGATCTAATGTGGTTGGTCAAGCCACATGAATTGATCATGTACTTTGTTAAGAACATATTTGACTTGTTCATCATCAAAATCCATGGGAAAATTGATTGCATACTCGAAACCCTTGTTTAAAAACCTGTTATGTTCATCCTTTAACACAAGATTATTACATAGCTTCTCATATTGCTCGAAAATGACTGAAGAACCCAAATCCTCCAGTCTGCAATGGATGTATGCTCTAACGTCTTCGACATGAAGCACACCGTAGGGCACACAGGATAGGGCACCCGCTGGATCATCCTCTGTTGACTTAAATGTATGTCTCTTGAATTTTGGTTGAGGCCTCTCAGTAATATCAACGACAAGTGTATCCATCTCGAAAATAATAGATTCAGATTAGAAATTTGGACAAATACCTTTCAGACTTCCGCTACTCGAGTTGCGCTTGAACACTGCTTGTTTCTTTCCACAAGATCAATGTAAACACGCCTATCGATCGCCTTGATTGCTGTAAATTGCTCGAACACTGCTTCTGTCGCTCTATCACTGCTCTTCGAATGCATGAAATGCATAAAGAGACTCAAAACTGTTAAAAAATGAACTAGAATATAGCATAATGAAAGAGAGTACAAAACAAAACTGAACAAAAGAAAATGGCACAATCTTTTATCCTGGGAAAAAACTCTCCTCACTGAGGGAAACAACCCAGCCCACACAATAGTATGACCTCTATTGAGATTTGATACCAAATACAATATTTTGTTCTTACTGATGTCTCAACTTGACTATCAATAAGACCAATAAAGTCTTGCCCACAAAAATACTCAATGATCATGCACTATGATATAGAACAACTGAAACTAAATACAATGCATAAAAGGAAAGCCGCATATGATGTAGCTTATACACCGAGCATGAGAATGTCCTCTTTGATACTGATATAGATTTCTCTTACAAAAAGTACTTCACAAAGAATCAAATACTGAAGTAACCAAAACTCTATTCTTTGTGTCTGCTCTGTTGATCATGCCCAGAACCAATACACGAGATTGCTAGTGAATAATAATAATGAAATAAAGAGTTACGATAATGAAAAGGAGCGCCTAGGAAGGTGACGCTTCACCTTGACGTTCCGCCAAGTAAGGTGAAGCACCATCTCCTTGGACGTTACAAGAAATGGTGATGCCGAAAATACAAAACGGGCATCATTAATAATATCAAATGCCAATAGAGATGATGCCGATAATACAAAACGAGCATCATTAATAATATCAAATGTCAATAGAGATGATGCCGATAATAAAACCGGCCATCTGACAGTTACGAAAAAAATATTGAACCAACAATAATCAATCGGTTCAAACCGACAGTGAAATAAGTGATGATGCCAAATGTAAAGGAAACACGGCCCATAAAGAACGTATGTCTGTCATTGGTGGTTAAGCACTTGCTTAATCACCACCGACAGTGATAAAATGCACATGAGTGTCAATAACAACACAGATATGCGGGCGGGCACTAGCAATATAGTTCACGAAAAGAAACTTAGTTTAAGTCTCTATCGCAGCTACTCAACTTCAACACTCCCTCTTAGCAAGAGAGAGACTTTTAGAGAAATTCACCTAGACAAATGCACTCAGCAGCAAAAATAGTCAATGTCAATAAATAATCTCAATATATTTCAAATTTTTGTTATTTCTGTACAATAGAATTCACCATAGCTGATCCTAGAGGGTGAAAATAGAAATTAATAGTAACATTCATCATAGCTGCTCCTAGAGGGTGAATAGAAAACATATAAAAAGTAATCAGCAAAAGTTATTCATCATAGCTCCTAATAGAGGATGACTTTAGAATCACAAAAATGGGTCATGGGATCACACACATGACTTCCACCATGGCTGTTCCAGAGGGTGGATCAATGGCTTTCACCTCAAACTTCTCCCAAAGAAGAATGCATTATCGCCTTGCCTACTCCCAGAGGGTGATTCCACCATACCTACTCACAGAGTGTGGATGAAGGGCTTATACCTCAAACTTCTCCCAGAGAAGAATGCTTTACCACCTTGCCTACTCGCAGATGGTGGAACAAGGGCTTTCACCTCAAAATTCTCCCAGAGAAGAATGCATATAAGCAAGGGAACACTCAGGCTAAGACACTTTCTTAGCAAGAGCATCATTTTCCACTAAGCCAAGCTTTTCTCAAAAATAACAAAACTTTACTCTCGGAAGTGGCTTGGTGAGAATGTTCGCAATCTGCTCCTTTGTAGAGATATATTTTAGTTCAACTGCATTTTTTTGAACCATATCTCTCAAGTAATGAAACTTAATCTCCACATGTTTGGACTTGTCATGAAACATTGGGTTAACCGAAAGATTTACACAACTTTGGTTATCACACATAATCATTGTAGATTTGAGAGGCTGCCCAAACAACCCTGCAAGTAATTTATGAAACCATACAACTTCTTTTGCAGCCATACAAGCTGCAACATACTCTACTTCAGCTGTACTTTGAGCCACACAAGATTGTTTTTTGCTGTACCAGGAAACCATGGCAGAACCAAGGCTAAAACAACTACTTGAAGTGCTCTTCCTATCAGATACACAACCTTCCCAATTTGAATCAGAGAACCCCTGTAACTTCAGTTCAATACAAGAAGAGTATTTTAACTCATATTCAATTGTACCACGAACATATCTCAATATATGTTTGGCTGCCACAAGATGGATTTGCCTTGGTTCGCACATGAACTGATTTAGTGTATTAACTACATAACATATATCAGGTCTTGTGTTAACTAGGTACATTAAAGAACCAATTAGTTGCCTATACATAGTAGGATCAACCAAATCTGAATTAGCTGAATCATAATGAAACCTTTTCAAATTTACTTCCATGGGAGTCACCATGGATTTGCAATCTAACATGCCAAATCTCTTTAAAATATCAATAGTATACCTTCCTTGACTCAAAATGATTTCGCTTGAATTTTGCCATAGCTCAAGGCCAAGAAAATAATGTAGCAAACCAACGTCTTTCATTTCAAATTATGAAGTTAGCTCCTTCTTGCATGCAATGATGAGATCATGATTACTTGTGAGAAATAAATCATCTACATACAAGACTAAGATCAAAATTTTATCATTATGAACCTTGAAGTATAGATTAGGATCAACATCATTCTTTTGAAAATCCAAGCTCAAAAGATACTCATCAATTCTCTCATACCAAGGACAAGAAGCTTGTTTGAGTCCATATAATGCCTTTTTCAGCTTGCCCAATCTGAATTAGAGAACCCCTATAACTTCAGTTCAATACAAGAAGAGTATTTTAACCCATATCCAATCATACCACAAACATATCTCAATATATGTTTGGCTGCCACAAGATGGATTTGCCTTGGTTCACACATGAACTGACTTAGTGTATTAACTGCATAACATATATCAGGTCTTGTGTTAACTAGGTACATTAAAGAACCAATTAATTGCCTATACATAGTAGGATCAACCAAATCTGAATTAGCTGAATCATCATGAAACTTTTTCAAATTTACTTCTATGGGAGTCACCATGGATTTGCAATCTAACATGCCAAATCTCTTTAAAATATCAATATCATACCTTCTTTGACTCAAAATGATTTCGCTTGAATATTGCCATACCTCGAGGCCAAGAAAATAATGTAGCAAACCAAGGTCTTTCATTTCAAATTCTGAAGTTAGCTCCTTCTTGCATGTGATGATGAGATCATCATTACCTGTGAGAAATAAATCATCTACATACAAAACTAAGATCAAAATTTTATCATTATGAACCTTGGAAGTATAGATTAGGATCAGCATCATTCTTTTGAAAGTCCAAGCTCAAAAGATACTCATCAATTCTCTCATAGCAAGCACAAGAAGCTTGTTTGAGTCCATATAGTGCCTTTTTCAGCCTGCACACATGAGACTCTTTGTTATGAATGATGAATCCTTCTAGCTGCTCTAAATAAACTTCCTCTTCAATGACTCCATTTAAGGATGATGTTTTCACATCCATTTGATGAAGTTTCTAGCCCCTTACTGCAGCAATGGCTATAATGGTTCTCATGGAGGTGTAGCGAGCCACCGGTGCAATCTTGAATAACCATTTAGATGAAACAACTGATTTACCTTTTGATCTAGGGACAATGTCCCATACATCATTTTTCATGATGGACTGTTATTCTTCCATCATGGCATGTTTCCGCACTTGATGTTTTGAAGTTTCCTCAACATTAGGAGGTTCAGAAGCAATTATGTGACTCATTAATTCAACGTAACCGGCAAACTTATGAGGCCGTTTTCTTTCTTTAAAGGTGCCTCGAGGGGCTGCAAAAGGGTCAGCTTCTTCCACAATGTTCCTAGCCCATAAAGGTCTTCTCTTATTAGATGAAGAAGCGATGGGACTTGAAGAAACAACTGGATCAAGTTGAGTAGCAGGATCTTCTGAATCTTCATTCTCCCTCTAAATCTCTGAAGGAGGATCCGGATCCGGATCAGCCATGACAAGATCTTGTGAGTGTTCAAGGTCTTCATCATTTACAATGTTAGATTCTTTGAGAGACTTGCAAGCTATATCTTCATCAAAAGTGACATCCCTACTAATTTCAATTTGCTTTTGACCAGGCACATAAATTTTGAAAGCTTTAGAAGAATCACTATATCCAAGAAAATTCCCTTTCTTACCTGAAGGTTCTAACTTTATCTTTTCTCTTTTGGAATATGGATGTAGGCTGGGCATCCAAAAATTCAGAAGTAATTGATGTCTAGTTTTGATCCTGAGAAAGCTTCTTCAGAAGACATGTTGCCAAAAATCTGATGAGGACTGCAATTTTGAATGTGAACTGTTGTTCTGCACGCTTCAACCCATAGGAAGGTAGGAAGGCTCTGATCATGGATCATAGCTTTTGCTGCTTCAACAACAGTCCTATTCTTTCTTTCAGCCACACCATTTTTTTGAGGATTATAGGGAACACATAGCTCCCTCTTAATCCCAGCTTCAACACAAAAGTTATGAAAAATCCCAGACACAAATTCTCCACCATTATTAGATCTCAGGATCTTAATCCTTTTGTTAGAAAGATTTTCAACCAAGGCTTTGAATGCTTTAAAACGGGACAGCACTTCATCTAATTCCTTCGACTTAAGAAAATAGATCCAACACTTACGAGAGAAGTCATCAATAAAAGTAATATAATACCAGTAACCACTAAGAGAAGCAACAAACATGGGACCACATAAATCTGAATGAATTAATTCTAGAATCTCTTTAGCTCTAGATTCACTACTATGAAAAGTACTCTTAGTGTTCTTACCTAGAGTGCATCCCTTGCAAATTCCTTCATGGTCTTGATTCAGCTTTAGAAGACCAATGACAACTTTATCCATAGAGGCTAAGGTTCTGAAATTTAAATGTCCAAACCTCATGCCAAAGAATATTAAGATTTGAAGAAGAATGAGCGAGAGCTTGAATGGGAAGGGCTGAAAGCTTGTAGAGACTATCATGATGAACTCCAATCTCACGGGCTAAAAGAAAATTTGAGTTCTTCCATGCTAGGACTTCACCATCAACAAAAGAAACATGATATCCTTTATCTTCTTGAGCTGAAATTGAAATCAGATTTCTCTTTATGCCAGACACAAAGAGAACATCACTCAAGTGAAGAGAAATGCCTCAATCTAGTTGAAAAGAAGTGGAACTAGCTCCTTTAATTGAATAGCTTGCATCATCTCCAATAATAACTTGAAGACGTGAGTCCTTTTCCTTCAAGTTGAATAGACGATCACGGTAACCGGTGATGTGACGCGAAGCTCTATTGTCAATAAGCCAGGTATCACTGTTCATAGGAATATTACTGGAGAGAGCAGAGATAAAGCAAAATCCTTCAGGGTTATTGCATGGTTCCTTTTTAGGAGAAGAGTTTTCAACGAGGGCAGTAGAGGCTTGAAGCTTTGGCCTTAAGGTGCAATCTCTAGCATAGTGACCAAACTTGTCACATCTAAAGCATTGAACCTTTGAAATGTCAATTTTCTTTCTTTTGAGAGTAGGAGCTGAATCTGAACTTTTATCTCCGAATCTCTTAAAATACCCTTTCTTCCCTTTTCCTTTAGAGGTGTGGGCAGCAAGCACTTGATCATCTTCATGATGGTTTTTGCGACCATTTCCTCTAGCTTCAAGTCTGCATTCTTCTTGGATGCAATCAGCTCTCAATCTGTCAAATTTAAGGAGGTCATCTCTTCCACTGATACTTTGAATGAATGATTCCCAAGAGTAGGGAAGTCCATTCATGGAAAGCATAACTAAGTCTTTGTCTGGGAAAACACCAATTGCACTTAGTTGATCTTTTAGTTCTGTGATCTTCATAAATATGATACCACTGATTCCCCTTGACCCATCTTAATATGTAGAATCTGATGCCTTAGAGCTAAGGCTCTGTTGGTGTTATTGAACTCATACAACTCTTTTGAAGTCTGAAACATCTCCTGAAGACAATTTTGAAATAATGGGAACCAAATGGTCCTTCGCAAAGTCAATCAAAATTTTCTTAGCCATGACTCTGTTCTTTCTCCATAAAATTTTCTCAGCATCATCAGAAGGTTCTGCTGGATCAAAATTTACATAATCAAGAAGGTCGTTTTCCTCAAGTGCAATCAGAATCCTAAATTTCCATGAAGAGAAGTTTGAGGAACTGTCAAGTTTATCTTCAACCTTTAAACCGTTGACCATTGTCACACGCTGAGAACAAAAAAACAAGTGACACGGAAGACAGGATGCTTCTAGTTCTGGATCGGGTTTCTCAGACCCGCTCTGATACCATGTTAAAAAATGAACCAGAATATAGCAGAATGAAAGAGAGTGCAAAATAAAATTGAACAAAAGAAAATGGTACAATCTTTTATCCTGGGAAAAACCCTCCTCACTGAGGGAAACAACCCAGCACACAAAATTGTATGACCTTTATTGAGATTCAATATCAAATACAATATTTTGTTCTTACTGATGTCTCAGCTTGAATATGATATAGAACAACTGAAACTAAATACAATGCATAAAAGGAAAGCCGCATATGATGTAGCTAATACACCGCGCTTGAGAATGTCTGCACTGATACTGATATAGATTTCTCTTACAAAAAGTACTTCAGAGAGAATCAAATACTGAAGTAACCAAAACTCTATTCTTCATGTCTGCTCTGTTGATCATGCCCAGAGCCGATACATGAGACTGCCAGTGAATAATAATAATGAAATGAAGACTTACGATAATGAAAAGGTGTGCCTAGGAAGGTGACGCTTCACCTTACTTGGCGTTCCACCAAGTAAGGTGAAGCGCCATCTCCTTGGACGTTACAAGAAATGGTGATGCCGAAAATACAAAACGAGCATCATTAATAAGATCAAATGCCAATAGAGATGATGCCAATAATACAAAACGGGCATCATTAATAATATCAAATGTCAATAGAGATGATGCCGATAATAAATCTGGCCATCCAACAGTTACGAAACAAATATTGAACCAACAATAATCAATTGGCTCAAACTGACAATGAAATAAGTGATGATGCCAAATGTAAAGGAAACACGGCCCATAAAGAACGTATGTCTGTCGTTGGTGGTTAAGCACTTGCTTAATCACCAACCACAGTGATACAATGCACATGAGTGTCAATAACAACACAAATATGCAGGAGGGCACCAGCAATATAGTTCACCAAAAGAAACTTAGTTTAAGTCTCTGTCGCAGCTACTCAACTTCAACAAAAACAACCGTTTATCTACAATTGCATACTAGCATTAAATGCTCATTGGTTGAACATAACCATACACTGTTCACTTCAAAAATCTTCAAATCATACTTTCAAAACATCATTATGCATCTAAATATGCAAATAAAACTTACTACACATACTTCTAGGGGGTCCAAAAATAGATCTAACAATGTTTGCTCCCCCGAAGCCAAAAATAGGCTTAGTTAGCTAATGAGTTTTGCGCATCTGATGAAGATGGGGATCCTTTTGATGGTTTACTTTCGCTCTTTTTCATCCAATTTTGATTCATCTACCTTCTGGTCTCGTCCATTGTTGCAATCTGTTTGGCCCTTTGATCATTTGACGGGTTAACTGGCTGATTTGCTCTGTTGCTTCTTGACCTGCAAAACCTTGCAATATGTCCAATCTTGTAACAGTGAAAACATTCCATTCCGGTTGCTCTCCAAGGTACTGCATTGCCTCTATTAGTCCTTATTCTGCAGTTAATGGCCATGTGACCATAATTGTGACAATATGAGCATGTAACATTCCATCTGTTTTCCTTTGATAAGAACTTTGCCAGTTCACATATGACCTTTGATTGTTCACTCTTGTCTTGCACTCATTAGCTCTATGACCATACTTGTTGCAATTGTAACAATAGCCATCAAAAGTACTAGATCTAGTCTTTCATACATTAGTGGTGTGTCCCACCTTGTAACAAAGAGAACATACAAGAGTACTAGGTCTACTTTTGCATATATCAGAATTGTGTCCCACCTTACGACAATTAAAGCACACAGGTTTATAGGATTTCTTACTAGGACTTCTTTTGGTTTCCTTTGGTCCATACTTAACATCTTGCTTGGTCCTTTTGTTTTCGGAAGACTCATCAACTTCATAACTGGTATATCCTAAGCCATGGCTCTCTCAATGCATTCTTTGAGTCTTGATTTGCTCATCAAGCTTTGCAAAACTTTCATTGAATTTGTTTAGTAATTCATTTGCAGCCTTCAACTCACCTTTCAGTTTCTCATTCTCCTTTTTCAGATTTTCATTTTCCAACAGGACTTCTTGCTTTTTTTCATTTGTTTCATGTAGATGTGCATGCAATGTACCAACTTCTTGTTCAGACTTGAAAAACTCATCCACCTTAGCTTATAGGGCTTCTTCTACAACCTTTCTTGCTTCCATCTCTTGACCCATTCTTATAGACAAAGCTTCCAACTCTCTCTTTATATTCTTCTTGTCTTGATTCAGCTGCTCATTCTCCAAGGACATAGCCTCCAAGGCTTCAGATTCCTCAGATCCACTATACTCTGATAGTTGTTCAACAAGCACTTGTCTCTTGGCTCTTGATTGCTTGAGTTGTTCTTTCAATTGTTCAATAAATTCTTCAGTATTTGCAAGTTGTTTTTGATATCTCACTGATCCCTCCATATCTGCCTTAAGGATCCTTTCCAAGCTGTTAGGCTTCTTCAAGGGAACTTGGCTCTGTTACCAATTGTTAGTGTTATAAGGCACTGAGACGTGGGGGGGGGGGGGAGGGGGGGATCAGTGCAACCACACATCTTAAAACCTTTTTCTGCAACTTCCAAATTAACCAACATGCAAGTGATATTAGAACATAAAAGCAAAGCAAATGAAACATCTACAACATGCATACCCGATTAAGAGTAGCCTTGTTAAAAGCTATTACAAAAAACACTATTAGGAGCTACTCGGTCAAGGGATTTAGAAAATCCTTCTGAGAGTCACCTGGTTGGAGGATTTAATCTTCAGACCTATTAAGATCTTGCTCACCTTGTTAGTAGTGACCCTGTTAAGGGATTTAACTTGCAAACCTATTAGGATTCAATATGTGATGGTAATCTAAAAAATAGCATTCACTGCTTGACAGATCCGTTGTACTTTTGCTTAATGCACTGCTTAGAATATTCCAACACCTCTTCCCTAACTCTTCGAATCACCTTCATGCATCACAACCCTTAATATTATGATTTACACTCCTTTTATAGACCTTTTTCTATGTCGGTGGAAACCCTAAAACGTGTTACCAAAGTCGGCTTCCAAATCAACTAAAGCAATTGAGTGAACGCACCAATTCATCATTTCGAATTCCTTGATGTCAGCCCTAAACAACTCAATAAGAAATTACAACATATTTTGACTTTTGCTCCATCGGTTTACCGATTCCATCAGACTTACTTTGTTAGTACTTTGTTCTAGCCAATATCACTGGTTCCCTTCCTCAAATCTCTTCCCGTACTGCGAATTAGCTGATGCGATTCCAGACATAGATTTATATGATATTGTTAATGCTGTCACATAAACCACATAACCTTAAATCTCCAAAATCTTTATCGCTAATCATCTGTTCTACAAATGAGTATTTTGCAACTGATACACTTGAACACTTAGTAACTTTACTTAGTCGATCCAATGCCCTGCTGGTATGACTGATCTATCACTCCCAGTATGCTTTGTTGCCAACAATGACAATACCACTTCAACACTTCGTGCTCTTGGACTCAAACATCTTCATCAAAATGCCAACATTCTCTTTATGCTTTAGTCTTGTCCATTCTTCCTTTGACATTAAATATAGCAATGACAAAGATTTCATTTGTCTTGTATGATAAACATTTTTTTCTTATCATTGATAATGTCCATTCGACCCTTGACATCAACGACAATATTTCCAACATTTTAAACATGTACATGCAGCCTTTATGTAATATAATGATGGAAATGCTTAGGGAAAAAAGGAAGAAAGTGAAGTAAAACTAACTAGAACTCAAAATATTGCAAAGTTCGCTCCTTAAATCACTTTCAAATTCTTTTTGGATCACATTCAAATTTTTTCAATTGCTTAGCAAATCCAGTTTGAGGAATGTTGGAGGGTCAAATTCATTTTTGAAGTGATTCTGTAGTGTTCCTGTGCATTTGTGAATGCTGCATCTGATGAGTGTGGTGAAAACTTGCGTTGTACTCACAAGTAGTCTCCGGCATAGTGGGCTTGCCAAAACTAGGTTACATGTTTCTTGCTTGTCATCTTAACTCACCAGTAATCTGTGAGTTTTGTGCAATGGTGCCCTCATGAATGTTTTCTCCTACGCATGCAAATGCCGTACGAAAACAATGATGATTAGGACTCCCTCAATCTGGGAATGTTCTATATTATCAAGTCCAATTACTGAATTATGTTGGATTCGTTGCAAATCTAACAACGAAAGAAATTTGGATACGTTTCATCCAAAGTATATGGAAATGATAAAGAGCATGGGTTAATTGTTTCCTCCAACGCCAATTTTTGGTTTGGTTTATTCCTAGGTTTCTGTTTTTGGAAGATGCTTGATTTAAATGTCATTGGGATGTACTTGACATGTCTCTTTTCCCCTAGGGCCTAAAAAGATGTAACTCGCCATTGAGACATATTCAAGACCGAGATTCTTCTGCCCACAATTTTTGTTTGGGAATTTTTTCAAATTTTTTGACCAAGTAATTTTAAGTAGTGATCAGGAATCTACAGCATCTGTTTTTATTTTCGCTATCTCTTCAAATTCTATTTGTTGAAGGTGGCATGAGAGAAATAATTGATTGCAGAAAGGGACCTTAGGATCCTCCGCCAGCAACTCCCACACGCCACCACCTCTGCTACTCCAGGGACGTCCTCTCACCCGTCCCAGTAGACTTATTGATGTTTGTTTTGTTTCCATTTTGTTTGTGTCGTCTGGAAGACAACAAGTTTTGTGGGGGGGATGATGTAGGCGACAATTATGCCATCATGATCCTTTTGTTAGTGAAGGGTAATGTAATAAAACAATTGTCTTGAAACGGTGTCAGTTGCTGACAGTTGGAGCCTTAACCAACGGCTGAGCACTATTTGTATGGAAGTCGGGACAATTCATGTTGTTGTTAATGTTGGAGACTTCTATGCTATGAAAAGATATATCATTCTGCCATTTACTGTGTTATGTGATTCTCTGCTATCTCTGGTTAGCCATGTTATGACATTGCACTATTGTGAATGGTTACTATTGCATTGTCTGAATAATCAATAATACATATCCGATTAGGCATCTAACATATGATTAGTTCCTATAGAATTTTATCACATTGTTTGGGTTTCAGCCAATTCTTGTGGAAGCTTATGAATCACCTGGTTACATCTTTCCTTTGCTTGAAGTGACCATTCAACCATGGGGTTTTCCAAACTACGAAAGATGCTTCCGCATTATAATCATTCACTCCATGATGAGTCTGAGGTTGGTTCGCAAATGCTGGTTTACAACGTGTGAATTTGTTATCTGCATTTTTTGCGGGGTTTAAATTTCTCTAGCTTATTAGTTTTGTATTGTTGTCAAAAATTTGCCTCAAACTTCTGACCTGGATCACCCTTGTTATGATTAAATTTGAGAATGTAGGATATACAACAAGCTTACATGGAAATTTCAACATACACATCTAATGGAATGGAAATATATCTGTAAACATGAGAGATGATTTAAGTTTGTTGGTGTAGATTCGGAGAGTTTAATCAATAAGTTTGATAAATGATTTTCAGGTGGACTGTAGGAGTGTTAATTTATGGAATTGTGGTAAAGCATTCTTAAAATTTGGAATATCAAATTAAATTGAATGCAGAACTATGCTTGTTTGCATAAATATAATGAGGTATTATAATTGTTGCTTGCTGAAGCCCTTGTGGAATCTGGATGGTGAAAGAACTAAGGACTTAAAGTGGTATAAGAAAAATAGTGGACTATTTAGAGCACTAAGAACTTGATCAAATGATATAAAATCCAGTTGGCAAAAAAGATTAAGTCCCAACTTCTAATATAAATGTGAAGTAACATTCCATTGAACAGGGAGAATGGAGTTATCAAGATTTTATATACAATGAAAGAGAACCAATAGCTTATATAGCCATCTAAGAAGCAGACATCTCAGCAAAGGGAAATGGTTTAAGTGACGGGCTTGTATTTTCTTGATCTTGTGGGCAATGAGTGCAAAAGCTGAGCAGAGTTGCACACTGTGGTATTGTGTGTCAGAGTAGATCTATTGGCCATTTTCTTAAGAATGGTTAACACTTTACCATGCTCAAGGAACCTTTCATGATCTCATGGGCAAGGATTGCAAAAAACAAGAAGAATAGTAGACCCCTTAGTCATTGCCTTAAGAGTGGTGACTTGGTAACCACATGTTTGATTGTAAATCTAGATTTACTCCATACAGTTGGAAGTTTTGCAAATGATATTGGTTGGATCACCATGCTTACAAAAAATTTCCAAACCTCAAACAAGGAAATTGATTGAGGCACTCAATTCCTTACAAGTCAAGCCTTGTTGATAACTATGTCGAGCAAGGAAAAACAATCGCAATTGTATTGTGAACTAGATAACTATGGAAAGAAAACTGAAATTATTAAAGGATTATGTTTAATGTTTTTAAATTCAACTTTCTATATTGAATTGCTTTGGCTTGATAGCCTGGAAAATATTTTTGTGACTTAGATCATACATTCTAGATTGAACTAAGTTGGGAAAATTTGCCTAATAAGGTGTTAGATGTGTGATGGTTTCATATTTTTGACTTCATCATGAAAAACATCTTTGTATGTGTAATGACCACCCTAGATGATCTTTTATTTTTTAACAAGTATAAGACTCATGCAAACTGAAACAATGCTGCCTCTGCTATTTAACTTTTAAGTACTGATAACAATTACAAGCCGATGCAAATGCTGGTACAGGGCAGCACATTTAAAAGACACTTTCTAGATTGCCCAAATTGCATGAAACTAGCACCCAATAGAAAAGAATAAAGGGAAATACTTTGAAAAGGCATCTGAAATGATCACAGCAGTTAGGGAACACACATTTACATTACTGTATATGACAATGCAGGTCTGATACAACTGGAAAATATGTCACAGTTCTGGAACATCAATATTGTAGGTCCAAATAACCCCGTTAAGCCTCCTAAAACTCACTCTATGCAACCATGTTTGCCCCCAAACAATGCCAAACAGCCTGAAATAGACTCAACAATACCAAACAGCCTTTAAAACTTGCAAGTCAGTTTACAAGTCCCCTCCAAGGCTGATGGATGTCTGGGAGTCTCAGGGACATCCCAGCATCCCCTTATGGTGTTTCTCAGCATGAAACGTCTCAAAGACGTCCCCTATCAGAGGAAACATCCCGGAGATGGCAGAGGGTGCATGGTGGTGATAGAGGATATGGTAGATGTTTGTAAGGTGATTGCATCAAGTATTAAGATTGGGAATTTGTTTCTAAAGAAGTATATCTAGCAAGGAACCAATTTCAATTTGGTCTTTGAGCACATTATCACTACCCCTCGCTATGATGTGATGTTGCTTCACATGAATGTGTAAACTGAATTATAATCAAATTACCAAGTTTATCATTCTGAAATAACATTTAGATGTACTATTTTTGGATTTAATGGGTTGAATGATAGTACATGGTGGAAAACGGGCAATAAACTCTGGTGTCATCTATGCAGCTAAAAATATCAAGCAATTGGAGAGCAGAGCTGAATGAGTTTCTTGTGGCCCTGGTGGTGTTTATAGCTGTTATAATTTGGCTTCTCCATACCTACAGGCTACATATATGTAGAGAAACAAGAGTTGCATGATCATATGGTCAGTGTGCAGTGCAATCTTTATTAAGCATTACAAAGGAAAAATGAATAAGTATTCCTATTAAACCTTTAAAGTGATGATTATATTATTGCTATTGTGGCAATCAGTGATTTGAGTTCTCTAATTTAGTTGTCCAACCAGCTTAACATATCCACCGTTTTAAATGTAATTTTGAGGGCATAAAATTGAAATGTTTCTGCTTACATGATTTAAAGAGAATGAAGGAACACATTAGGAGAGATAAAGGAGACACAATTCATTTATCTGGATGAAAGTGCTTTGCTTCCATACATACTGCCATATCTCAATTGAAGATAGTATCTGGAGGCTTTGTTCTCTTTGGAAGGTGGCAATTGAATAACACATTAACAGACGTTTTTTATACAATGAGATGCAAATGATATATGCTACCTCCTTTTTAAGATTTTCAAATACAGTGTTTTCAGTCATCTGAATAAAGATTCTTTGTTCTATTTTCTATACAGAACCTATAGGGTTTTTAAGTTTTTAACCTAATCATGTGTTTTTTGATCTGACTCATTAATTATGGGCATGAAATCAGCTGCATTTTCCACCAACAGAGAAATATGTTTGAAGGTTTTATGCTCTATTGTATGCACTCTCCACCATCATAGGGTTATATGTTTTTTGCTCTACTGTATGCAGGCCTGCATTACTACAAGACTGTAAAGCATTGATAGATCTAGTCTCTTACCATGGGATGGCAACCATCACTTCTCGCACTGGATACAAGATTTGTGGCCAAACCTCATATTACCAATTTTGTGATTGGCTGACCAGAAATTTTCAATTTTGGATGCTAGTATGGTTCTGTATGTTCTACATCTAATGCCCTCAAAGGTAGCAACACTCTTTACTCCCAGTCCTGGGCACTATTTAAGAACATTATCAAGCTTGTTTAGGGACACTGCAATGGTGGATAGATTATGGAACTTTTTAACTGTGAAAGATACTAGTTGAATGGTCCCATGCAGTGGAATGTCACAATTTTTTAGCAGGGAAATGCTCCATGTTTTACATTTTTTTCAATCTTTGCTGTAGTTGTTTTGAAATCTCAAAACCAGCTTTAGATATTTTTAAACAGAATAAACTTGTTAACAGATATTCTTTACCTCCCTATATTAGTTATCTGCAGACATTAATCTATGCCATTTCTCTTCCTTTGAAAGAGAGTTTAAAGAGGCCATTACCACAGACAATATCATAGGTACAATTCCAACTTTCCTTTCTGAGAGATTTTTAAGTGGATCACACCAGTGGCTCTTGAACATGGTTCTCTTGAGCATGTTGCATTTTCCAACCAATAAATAAAAAGAGAATGTTAGCAAAAAGGACTATCTCATACTGTTCTGTTGCATCTATATGCATACGCTCACAATAAAAACATCCTGAACTTCATGTCTTTAGTTAATGCATGGGGAGGATTCACATAATGAGAGAGCATTATTCAGTTTAAAGGTCTCTTTGGCTAGGAGGTTGTCTGTGGGGTTATTATTTCTATCAAGTTTATTCATGACTTGCATTGAGCTTTCTGTACTGATTTGCTTAAACTTAAAGACTTCCAAATATGTAGGGAGCAAGCCTAGCACGGGTAGTAGCAATTGAACTCAGGACCTTGTTTAATGCATGGCCAGCCAACCAATTAGTTAGAATATGTTAGAGATATTTTTCCACTCAAATGGAAATCTTATCTTTGTGAATTAACTCATTCTAATTATTTAGCATTGATTATCATTTCTATGGTCACACTAACTCCATTTATGCTTGAGTTAGCTGGGTTCAGGTTACCAACAGATTTTAATTTAACAATAGGTTGGATGATTATTTAATATGACTCAATTTCTTAAAGGTAAGAAGACATATACATAATACATGCTGGAATTAGTATGCATTTTCTGATGGTGCAATCCTTGTTTTGTGATTTTTTATTATTTTCTGTAATTCCACAATTTTCCTATGGTCTTCCACAAGGCCTTTAGGTTTATGTTCTGGCATCACAAGGTGGCTTATGTGATCCACGAAGTATTGTCAACTGGTCATGGGTTTATTCTATGTTGTTGTAAAGTTTATGTAATGTACAATGCCATATTTATCTAATCTTATCAAGGTTTTCAGATTGCAGCTTGTTAATTATGTAGTTTGTAGCAATTTATTATTTAAGTAGAATAAATCATAGGATAGTGATGTATTGTTTAGATTACCAAGGTTACTTTGTAAGTTTTAAAATGCTAATGAAGAGCATGTTTTATTTATAGTATGAAGGATAAAAGTGACATTTCCTTGAACTTTTATGATTGCTGGTTTGGAACAGTGTTACATTAAATGTAGGTTCAGATTGTGTAATTGCTATGAAACATTTGCAGTAGTGTGAATTTTTCTCTCCGATTATTCTCAATATTTAATTTAAAAATAAGGAGCATGAAGACCAAATAGGATTGTGAGAAAACTGATGAGCAATAAAGATATGAGAAAAAGATCAAAATTGTTTGTGATAGTTTTAACGATTGTTCAATACAACCACCATACAAAGTTACAATCCATTGCTATCGCAATACTTTTCCTTCTTATCATCTCAAATTGAAGTAACAAATCAAGCAAATAGATGGTGCTTGACATCACTTGCTCCCTTACTTGTTGGAGACTGGCTCCCTTTCTCCCTTCTGGCCTTAATATTTGTCACTGTTGTTTTGGCTGGGGATGTCATTTTAGATCCGACTGCTCTCTTTATTGAATATTGAGATATGTAGAGTGAAGAGTGACATGTTTATTATAATTAAAAAAAAAAACTCCCCATCATGCTACTTAATGAATGAAATCCACAGGCAAGAAAAAATGTAGCAATCAATAAAAAATGCTTCTGTAAATGTAAAGTGAAATGACAATTGGAAGCCAATGAGAAATTGTAGTTAACTGCCATAATAGTTAGAATGGCAAGAGATTTTGAAGGTCTAACATGCAGGAATCCTGCAGATGAATGCTTTGCAAGTATTGTATTGGAAACTCAACAAGTGTTGGAAGTGACTGGATAAGATATTGAGCAGTCATTTAAAATGTAATATGTATATCTGTGGTAGAGTAAGGTCTTAGGAGTTGAATTAAATTATTACCGAAAGTGATTTCATAAGTATTCAAATCTAGTTTGGTGGATGATATTCTCCTCTAATCCCTTCTGTATTAGAATATTGATTGAGCGGGACGCAGTATTTTGTCTGAGGGAATGTCAACAAATAAGTAGTCTTCAATACAGGATTCACTGTCACCAAAGGACTAGCTTGAGTTGGAAAGGTTGGCGATACAATCTTGGAAATATTAGGTTACCCTCAACAAGATAATATTGGACCATGACTGAACATTATAGGAACATGAAATATTGTCCCATAATCAGGTCATGCTGGGTACCATCGAGAATGCCAAAAAATCCGTTGTGCAGTATTAAACAGTAAATCAACGAAATCCAAAAACTCTACTCAACTAAAGGATTGCCAATTAACTAAGGCTAATGTTCTCAGCACCTTGTCATTTTTGAATGAATGAAGACAGGATTAATTGATATTTTTGATTCCTTGAGTACTTGATTGAGCAACTTAAAATTTGTATTTTATTGTAAATAGTTTTTCTGAGTTAAACTTTGGACGTTTATATTTGCTTATGTGCACCTATGGCCCTTGATTTTAGATTTGTCTAGTCTTATATTTTTAATTTTTATATGTATATGTTTACTTGTATTGTCATTTTCTTTTATTTTATCTCATCTATGACAGTTGTCTTTTCTTTTTCTTTTTACTCTTTGTGATCTCCTGGTTTCTGCATCACCTCCCTCTCCCTCTATTTACTTTGCCAGGGTCTGCAATTTACCATTGTTCATTCTCTTGTCTTGCTTCTTATCTAAATGTTAGAGGCAGGTACATATTGATATTACCATATTTTTCTATTTCTCCGGTAGGTTTATTGGCCTTGGATGTTAGCAGAGGAGTTACTCTGATGATTTTATATCGGGGAATCATCAACACCACAGATTTCCCAATGTGCATTTTTAAATCCCGCATTGGTCCAACTGCAGTGATCGATGACAATACCATCAGTTCTCCTAGCCTCAGCCTTGCTACAGATGTACATTCTGAGTTCCATAGACCAACTGTGATCATTCACGAGCATTATTGTAATTTTCTTTTCTTCTGTATATTATTATGGTTGTCTATGCCTTATTGCATGTTAGGTTCATTTTTTCATTGCAAAGTATTGTGCTAATGTTAAAGTTTGTTTCCAGTTTAATGCAATTGTTTACTTATTTTTGGCTATTTCTATGCATTCTTTTTTTCTTTGTAGAATATGCAATACTAGTCTGTTGGAAAATAAGTTTTTTGCTGATATATATGGTATGAGTTAAGAAAGACAATTAACTTGATTCATGTGAAAGACCTTCAAGGTAAGTTGAACCTGGTTGCATCATAACTTCCACCTTTTATATGTCTGCTCTAGCAGTTGAGGTCACAGTCCTTGTTCTCCAGCATTATTGTCGACTTCTTGCTGAATTTATTTTGTTGATATTCTTAACTGTCATTCTAGCAGTTTATTTGACACGTTTATTTGTTGATGAAAGCTGTGGAAACATTATTTTTGTCTTTCATAAGGTGTTGTAACCATGTAAATGGTGTGCATGCGGTATATTAACTTGTTATGTATACACAAATCTATCAAATACCCTTTTAATATGAATTTTTGACACCACCTCATGCTGTGAACATGTGCATGATTTTTTAAATTGAAATAACTGAAACTATTGACAGGATTTATTTGATGTCACAGGCATTGATGTAAATGTGATAACTGGGCTTGTGCTATCTGAGTACATGCCGAATCAGATGAGAACTTTTTTAATCTTGCCAGCTCACCACCAACTTCGATTATACAATCATCTCACATAATGAAATTTGAAAAAGAGACAATAAAAACATACATTATACTGTAGAATTTTGCACATAAGAGACAGCCAACCATTTTGAGTAGCCACCATAAATTGTATAGTAGCATGCTGCACATGAGATGGCCAAACATTATGAGTTACCATCCCTACTTCATGAAGATATTAGCTGCACTGGCTTTTCATCAACTAGGTGGTGTTACTTCTCTCAAATATTCATAATTTAGTTTGATCTATGCAGAAATTTAGTGGTGAAATCTGCATGCCATGGACAAAACTTCTGGTTTTGCATGTGTATGTTATGTTTCATCCAGGACTGCCTTTGACCAAAATTGGATCTCTGCCTCCTGTCACCTCTCTTCGTCCTGAAGTAGGTTTCCCCGTCTCTAGTGTGTGATGTGGAGAGCTTTGCAGACTACACATTTATATCATTGTTAGATTTTCTCAGATGTTGATCTCTTTGAATAATGCATTTTTTTCTTTTAATTTGTACTTGAACAATGAGTGAGACATGGTAATAAGGTAATGCCAAGTGGGACTGCAAAAGCTTTGCATAGCTAGATTGCGTCTGGAGTGAGGAAAGTTTATAATGCACCAACAGCTATAGATTGTATGAAGTTCATGGAAGAGTATTGTTCTCTTGAATTATTTTTTCATCTCATCTGTCAAATTTTCTCCCACTGAAACTTCATAGAAAGTGACAGATGCCTGAAGAATTGCTTGGGAATTGTGAATGGGGTGGAGAGACGCACCAGACTTCCTAATAAAAAACTCGGGTCAGCAAGCATAAGTGAGATAGAAGAGATATGAGTGGAGTTCATGGTAAGGCCCCATCCTGTCTATCTTCCAGGTCTGGCTCCCACCCCACAACGCATATTGTAGGCTCACTAGTTCTCTTGGCTTAGAGAGAGACAACATGCTAATAGCAAAGCAATTGTTTCTCTTAATGAAAATTAGAACAGAATTAGTTTTAATTCATCACATAAAATGTACAGTCTTCAGTCTTTAAAGTCTAATTCAATGTGGTTCTCACTAACATCAGTGCGTAGTCTCCTTATGATATTCCTTGGTAACATTGACCCCTCATTTTTTGTTGGGTGGTGTATATCTTGTCACAATCATTAGAGTCTTAAGCCAGTAATAGCAATCTGGACTTCCCTTTGTTCTTTTCTTGTCACCTGGTTAACAGGGCTAGATGGACGGGCAAGGATTGATATTTTAACAGCTTGTTGTAAGCGTGGGAACTGAAGATGTACAAATTTGAACATTATACAAGGTATAGTAAAGAATCCTTGTTGCGGGTTTCCACATTAGTGCCCTATGAGCCAAATTGGCATCTGGTCTGGCTGTATCATAAAAACAACCTCATTACATTCACCTTTAATTTGTCATGCTGCATGTTTTCAGTTTTTTGGCAAATGGGTTGATTATCTCAGCAAATGTCATGGACAGTAAGTGGTTTCAGGAAAATTTTGCTTACAACTTTGTGCAAGGATCATCTTGATAAAAAAGAGGTGCTGAGATAGGAAACACAAATAAGCGGATTTCAGAAAACTGCTTGGTCAATAGAAAAATTAAGGATGCTATAAAAATAGAAAAACACCATAAAATCCTCAAATAAGAGATGATGGTCAGAAAGGTAGTAAGGCTTGTAAACCCATGCTGCTTAAACTCAGACAAACCTGAGGTCCAAAAAGATTAGTTTGTGAATAACTTTCTTTGGTGTCTTTATTGTTTGTCTTGTTTGCATGCTTTTTTATCTTCATGTGCTCATGGTCTACTCATTTTTTCTTTAGCTTCCATACCTGTTTCCTTCCCCTCCACCCTTTTAGTGCACCTTCTTCCTACCTAATATTACAGCATTTCCCTTCCTCTCACCATCTCCCCTAGTACTGTAGTTTTCTGTATAACATTCTAATAGCCAAACTTGTGTGTTTTGGTTTAAAGCTATTGACCCTTCTCAAGATACATGATTACTTTCTATTTTCTCTTTTTCCCCCCGAAGTATATTTCAAAAGCAGTAATTTTCTCTCTTGTCATGCAATAGCTTCTTTGCTGACAATGAGCTTATCAGTAAAGCTTGAAATGTGAAAGGGAACAATTCAACATGGTTTAACCCAGAAATCAATCTCATAATATGCATTGGGAATACAACATTTGCACTACGAAGAGGCAATTCTCTTTAGTGTCTTCTACTTCAATTTTCATTCTACAGGCTCCTTTTGCCTGGATCAGTTTGGGGGGACATGGCTTTTTGGTTCTATGGAGGTATCAGTCTAGCAACTAAGCATTTGAAGGGCTTTGAGTTGATGTCCATTTTGGAATCACACCACAAAATTGTGAGACAAAAATGCAAAACTTGTGGAAATGTTTTGTGTGCATTTATAACATTGGAATTTGGTATTTTGGTAATTCTTCGATGGTGGCTAAATTAGTCATAGATTGCAGGAATATCATACTAAAACCGATTGTTTTTGTGTAGAAAAATGCACAAATTCTGATTGTCACAAAGGGAGATTGTTATCCTGAGCAATTATTTTTATCAAAATTAGTTCCATTTGTGCTATTTGATTAGAGCTTTAAGGTATTAAATATGCAAGAGAAGATTACAGATTATCTCATTCCATTGAGCTTTTATTGTAATTTCCAGTCAACTTTTCAGTTATTTTTGTTTATTTTCCATTGTCTTCAATCATCTAGCCCAATCTTTAACATATTTTTGTGTTTTTCTTCCTTTCCCCGTTAATGGTGTTCCCTTCATTTGCAGCTTTTTCTTCTATCTCCCCTTATTTATTCCTAATACCATTGCTTGCTCATTGTCCCAGTATGTCGATCAATCTGTCACTTTGAAAGCCTGTGCGGGGCTGAATGGCATGAGGCTAGGAGATTGCATTATCACTGTAGTTCAGGCTACTCCTGATGCAAATGTTGAGGTGTGTCATTTCTGACTTATTTTTGTATGCTGTGATGTTTCTTTAAAGTAACAATGGACTCTGTTATGCTTGGACACTCTTATGAGTTTTTGAAAATATTGAATTTTTTTAAAGGTTGAATGCCTTCCAAATTATTGTATCCCAGACCATGCAAAGGCACTGATGCAGAAGCCTACACGAATTTTGAAACTAAAGAATGTGGTACATGTTAAGCATTTCTCCTTTTATTACGTGGTTTGTTTTATTTCATTAGTAACGCAGCATTGACTAATAGTTTTTGTACTTGTTAATTCAAATATTCAGGTAACCAAAGAAGAGCTTCTGCAATTCTCTGAAGAGGAAATAGAAGAAATCTCAGAAGATGTTCGTCTTGAGTGTACTAGGTATTTGTTAATCTTTTCTATTGCACCTTGTCATGATCACAGCGAAAAGAAAGAATTACTTTGGATTTCATATTTTCATCACGTGGGTCTTGCTGTCAATTTTAATTTTAAACCATGATGTGTCATATGACCTGTTTCAGGTTTGGCACTGTCAAGTCTGTGAATATTGTAAGATGTAATAGCCAGGGAGATCACATTACAAATATCCAAACAGAGAAAAATGGTAATTCACAGAGTTGCCTACCAGATACTAGCAATACTGAAAATCAATCTGAATCTTTGAAGGATCAAGAGATCAATGTTGTTGAAGGAACAAGAAAAAACGAAAGAGAATTGAAGGATGTTGACCTAGGTGTTAAAGATACTCTCTTGGAAGAAAATGAATCTGGTCAGCAGCAGATGGCAAACAAGATTGATGTAACTGATACCACAAATAATAATGTAACTGACATTTCTACCGAACCAGCCCAGGAAATGCAAGATCACAGTAAAGCTGCTGGAGATCATGAAATGTCTTCGACTGCTGAAGTTCCTGAGAATATTGTAACACCTCAAAGTGTTCATGCTTCAGAATCAGGGAAAAGTTTGGAACCTGATATTATGGTGCAGGTGGACAGAGATGAGACAGAGAGTGGTTGTTTAGATCCCAACAATGTGCATCATCAAATGACTGTAGTTGCAGAGAATGACGAGTCTGAGTCATCAAGAGACTCAGAGTGTGTAGAAGAGGCAAGTGTGTTGGTAGAATTTTCAAGAGAAGAAGCTAGTTGCTTGGCAGCACATACTTTAAATGGACGTCTTTATGGAACACGAAAGGTCATAGTTAGCTATATTCCTAATATTGTATACCAGAAGAGATTTCCAAGAGGTAGTCTTAGATAAGGGAACACAGATTTGAAATTATCTCATGATCAAGAATGGTGTTATATGGTTATCATGGACGAGAGAAATATTCTAGCTGTTGAATATTTACAGAATTGAGATTTTGTCATCTGTGCAAAGATACTCTGGTCTCATGCATGTAGCAACGGTTTATCATTTAGCCATGTTGAAAGTGTAGTATTTGACATATATGCATGCTGTATCTCTGGGCAATGCATGAAGATTGTATGTTTAGTTTGTGCTTTCATTTGATGAGACAGAAGAAATATAAAAGTATCAATTTAATCTCACCTTGTAGGCATATGATTCAAAAAACATAAACATTGTATCATAAACATTGGATTTTTCATCAGGCTTACGATTCTCAAAATGAGAGCTGAAAGGGTGTTTTGCAAAATGTTAACTTTTCGTATTGCGTACTGTGCAAACTGGAGAAAATTTTTAGTGGAGTACTGAAAACCTACAATTGAAGTGGATAGAGTACAAATTAAATATTGCAAGCTCAATGCTATTATTAAGCCTCGTAAATATAATGTTTCACAGTAAGGAGAAGAAATCAATTTTAATATTTCATCATACAAATGGGTGACATTCTCCTGAATCTAACTTGAAATTCATTAAATATAACCTTTGTTCCTAGAGTATAGTTTTGTTAATGAATCTGGGTATTTGAAGATTACTATCATATAAGTGAAGTGTTGGAACTTGGAAGTTTTAATTTGGGCGATAGGGTCATGCAAGTAATAACAAGAAACGTACTGCCTTAAATTTCCATCATTTATAATTATTCTAGGTTGCATCAGGGGCCTATTTGTTAGGGTCTTATACAAAATAAAAGATGCCAGCAATTTATTGCAAATAACAAAATTCCTCGTATAATCAATAGAACGTAGATTTATAATATGCTGTTTCTGACACTTGGAGTCTGCTGTTTTTTTTTCAGATAGATCTCTAGCATTTCTGATCCCTCGTTTTCTAATAACGTGTGCAATGTTTTGTTTATTACTACTGACATATGTTGGAAGTTTTAGTTTGGGCGATAGGGTCATGCAAGTAATAACAAGAAACGTACTGCCTTAAATTTCCATCATTTATGATTAGTCTAGGTTGCATCAGGGGCCTACTTGTTAGGGTCTTATACAAAATAAAAGATGCCAGCAATTTATTGCAAATAACAAAATTCCTTGTATAATCAATAGAACGTACGTTAGTACTGTATCATGCTATCTATGTAGATTTATAATATGCCGTTTCTGACACTTGGGAGTCAGCTGTTTTTTTTTTTCAGATAGATCTCTAGCATTTCTGATCCCTTGTTTTCTAATAATGTGTGCAATGTTTTGTTTATTACTACTGACATATGTTGTCAGTTTTTTCTTTCACTCATTGCTTAGGGCTTATTTTTCTTAGTGTCATCATACGCTGATCCTTCCATCGATTGATTTGCTAAAATAATACATCCAGGAACATAAAGTTAGCTCGGAGACTGACACTATTTTGTCTGCGACAGAAATCTGTCATGCAACTGCCCCTTCTTATGTAATTCTGCTTTTTGATATGAAAAAAAATAAAAAAATAAAAATGGTTATATTCTCAGGCACCTCTACACTATCTCTTGCGAGGAGTTATGTCCTACATAATGAAGAATGTGCCATTATTTTAACATGTTCCGCTTGGATGATTTTCTGTAGGACCGAGGCAATGACAATGCCACTAATGAAAGTATGCTTTCTTGAAAAGATAATAACCCTAGAAAACAATTCAGACTCAAATTTTTCTAGACGGCTGATTCCTTACTGGCAAGCCAGCCTAACACAGTATGAGAGATCATAGCTTTGAGTTCTAGGTGGTCCATAACGATTTAATATGTTATTAGCCGATGTAAGCAATTCAAAACATAGTTTTATGAATTGAAGTAATGTGGGGAGCTGTCTTTTCTTTGAATATGGAGGGAGGAGTGTCGAACCGTAGTATAGAGGCCTCATCCTCCAGAACTGATCTGTAATTTCTCAACTCTAATGCTTGTATAAATACAGAACAAAAAGTAACGGACTGTGCTACTTGTATTCAAATTAAATGTTTGTTAGAGAGAAAGGCAGAGAATGAGAAAAAGCACACAATCTTTTATCACAGAAAATCTTCATTGATGAAAAATCCAGCTTTTGCAGTGGCAATTGCAACTCCAACCAGATATTATTAACCAAAATGCAAGTATAATGAGATATTGTGTATGTAATTTTACCCCTTGCAATACAAGGTAGATTGTACAGGCTAACCAGTCTAAATCCAAGTGATAGCACTCATACGAGATGTTAGAACATGTTACCGATGATGTATATTTAAGAACGAGGAGAATCCAAAGAAAGGAATAAGAAGAGGCGAGGGTACCTACACCATCAAATCTAAAGATAATTATAAATGTATACTTTGTGGGTATTGGTGGTGAGCAACAAAGATTACGCCAAAGCACTATCTAGTATCCATTACCTCTTCCTTGAAGCAGTCAAAGGTAGAGGAACACATTTGGCATCACTAGTCATAGTCTTAAGTTTTTATGGAGAAAAAGGCAATGATACAAAACATAGTGAAGTAACAACCTATTCAGTGTAGAATTTCAACTATGAGAGTCAGCAGAGCTTGATCAGGAATGCAAAATTACTTTGGAACTTGAGATTCTTTCAGAGATACAAAATGATGCTAAAGATGAGGGTAATTATAAGGTATATGATTTAGTGGAGTAATATGACTTATAACGATGTGATATAGGAAGATGAAGTAGTATTCTTGGAGAAGCATCCGTAGATTATCAACATTGAGGATGATATTAATTTAAGGGTAAATAAGTATATATGTGTAAATAAGGATATGTGTAGTTGTCTTGTGGTTAGTGTATATATGTTAGGGAGAGGTCAGTTATCATCATATTGTATATAGTGAAGGAAGCCTTCTCAAAATGACTTATTATTCTTAGTATTTGCAAAATATTTCCTATTATATTAGTCTCTTGTTCATTTATTTCAGTACATATTATAGATTGCAACTCCCTACTTAGAGAGACATTTTTCCCTCAAAAGCTTAATGATATATTAAGTGAAAACAAGCTTCCCCATTTATTTCTTTAAGAACCATTTGGCATGCCTTGCCATCTTCCCTTCAATTCCAAATTTTATTTTATTTTTCTAACACCAATCTTGAAGAATAGCTTTGTCTTCTACTTCCAAGTTCTTCATTGAGTGTAGCATTTGCTCTTGTGAGTTGGCGGTGATAACCTTTTGTTTGATGTAGGTATGGAGTTCTTTGAGGTACTTAATAGGTACATCCTTATCCTACAAGTTATTGCCCAGCAATTGAATATGCTGTCTAAATACTATAGTGTCATCATATAAACTTTGTCTAGTTAAAAATACAACCACTTTATTTTTCTAGTTAGTCTTGTGCTCGATAGGATGAAAATTCTTAATGTATCAATTCTTTAAATCCTTCCCATGTAGACACTATTGGTTTCCCCTTCTTAAAAAAGACCTAAAAACTTTCCCACTATAAAAGAGCACATCCTATCATTTTGATACATTTAAAAGATATCTTGTCTCACAAACCTTATGCACAATGAAATAAATGTTTGTTTGGTTTAGGTCCCCTTCTCTATTCCACACATATAGTGCCACATCAAACTTTTTGGAAAGGTATTTTGATAATGAAAATAAGTTCTTGAACCAAGATGAGTACACTTTTATTGTATGTAGATTTTACATTCTCAAGCACTTCACACTTCTTGGAGAACTCTGCCATCTTAGGACACCAACTTTGATATAGACTATCCTATGCAATTAAGGTAATTGATGTTGTGCTCAAAATTCATATTTTAGGTTATTTTAATATTTTATGTAACTTTAGTGGCTGTACAACAAATAATTAAATGGTTAAAAATTAAATTTGTAAAAAAATTAAAATTAAATGTCAACTAATATTTAATTATTAAAAAGGTATTTTAAGTGTACAAATAAAGTGGTCATAAGGACACTTCATACTATTTTATTAAAGTTCTTTTAAAGTAACAAGAAAACAAACATATTTTAGAAAAGCAAAAATTGTATATTTTAAAAAAGCAACATAAATATTTTTTAAAAAACAATGAAAAAGTAAAATGTTGTTACAAATAATCAAGCTTTAGTTGGTCCAGCTGTAACCTTGGATGTTGTTCCTGCTACTTCAGGTGAATCCCTTGCTGGCCTTTTGGTTCATTCCGATCCTACTGCTTCTGCTCTTGTTGTGCAACAAGTACTCGTTGACGCTACCCAACTTATCCAACACTATGGCCTCTATGTTTATAGCTGCCCTAGTGGAGTTTCCTTTGTTGGGGAGCCTAAGAATAGTATCGCTTGGACGGTGGTCCAACAACATAGGAAGAATTATTCTTCAAACTCTCTCTCATCTTCTCTTGTGGTGTGAGTTTGGCCTCTCTTTTGAGGGGATTCCAACCTTTGTGCTTTGTGTTTTACTCTTTTAGTCAACACCTGTTGTTTTGTCTATGTGTTGTCAATGGCCTATTTTTCCACCTTCAGGCCTTGTTTATGGAAGGGTCAGCCCTTTTGTTAGTATGCTTATATTATCAAAAACTAGTGAAAAAGGAAAAATATTTTTTCCTAAAATAACTTTAAAAAGGTTATAAAAGGAGGTTGGGTCTTGATAATATTGATTACTACTTTTCATTTCATTTTCTTTGGTGAAAGAATGAAGTTTCTCCCTATTTGCATAAGGAGAAAAAAAGTCTTTGGTAGATTTAGTGTTGAAGACCAAAACCCTCTTAGTTAGCTAAGTGATTTTATCCAAAACTCACCATTGTGCTGAATGTTGAGTTTTTTCTTGTTTGTTATTGAAATTGCAACTTTTTTTTTTTGTGTTTTGAGAGATTTCGGTTATTGCTTTTTATTTGTCTTAGTTTTGGCTTGAATTTATGAGTGATCTTTGTGCACCATTGAGTTTAAAAGGTTCTAAAACCTTTTTTCTCTCGAAAAAAATGATGAAATTTTTTGAACTTCCCTAAATCTCTAAAGTTAAATGCTCGTTAAAGCTTGAAAGGGTTTTTCAAATTGTTTAAAAGGTGAAGGTGCGATAATATTGTAAGTGTTCATTAGCAAGTGAAGGAGGTTTAGGAACCTATTTCATCTCCCAATAAGGTTCTCACAACCTTGTTAGATCTCAATATAATTTTTAAAACTTGGTGAAAATAAAGTGAAGGTGAGGGGGTGAAGGTGTGCTTTCCAAGATAATTATGAAGAGATGAAAGTAATGAGTATGTGTTTTGGTGTGTTAACGAGTCAAAGCAATTGTTAAACCTTTGTTGGATCTTGACAAGGATCTCATAACCTTTTTGAAGTTTGACAAAGTTTCACAAACTAGTGTTGTGGTTAACACTTCAAATTTTGGACTTTAGTATTAATAGGTGTTCAAAAGAAAAAGAATTATGCATGCAAGAGCAAAAAATTGATTTTTATTTATAATTTGTCATAGGGGCATTCTGAATTATATTTTGGTTTGAAGGGAAATGGTGTAGTGCATCACTCGTCATCTAATAATCTAGCCTCACCTTGTTCTAGTAATGCCTTTTGAGTAAGGCCAAATAGTGTGTTGATCATATAGTGATGATTGTTTCTCCCTTTGTTAAAGGAATAATTAAGCCTTGTTTTAGGTTGACTTATCTAGATCACCAAATTCCTCTGTTAAACCATATTATATTGACCAAAGATCGAATTTCACTATACCTTTGAGGATATTTAAAGAAGTTCATTCCTAGAGGGGGAGAATGTGAGACCCACCCTTAGATTGACATAGACTGCATTATTTTGATCTTATGAATACCTCATGATATGAATATTAGATTTAATTTTAGACCTTGATTGTGATTTCATTGTATGCATAGAGTAATTCTTTTTAAAAATTTTAAATTTTTATAATCCCACGTGCTTAAAATTAAAATTGAGAATGCGATGTTAGATAACTGAAATATAGTAATAACCTAGAATGATTAGACATCTAACTTAATTAAGTACTATGATCATAATTATTTTTGCATAAATTAGATGAAAATGAACAATATTGTGACAATTATAAGTCTTGCGGATTCTATTTAATTGAAAGTGAGATACTTTGCATATATGTAATATCATGTTTATGTTGTTTATAGGCATTAAATTGTGAGTGTGAATTTCAATTTGTAACCCTATTGTAAATTCATAGTTTAACTAGGAGCCTATAATCTATAAATGAATCAATTCCAATAGAACTCTATACATTCACACATAGTGATAAGCTTGATTCCATTATTCTTCGATCCTTAAAGACCTTGTAGATAATATCATATCTCTTAATATTAAACACTAGCACAAGATGACATGAAAAGAGTAGAATAAGGTTGATTGATTATGTAAGCAAAATAACAATATGATAGTGAAATGATAGGAATATTACATATATGCAAGAATGCTCAAGTGGTTTTTAGGCAAAATGAGAGGGAAAATCCTGTTTTATAAAATCCTCCATAAGAATCAAGGGTTTAGATTAAGAGGTGAGAGGAGAGTGAATAGAACTCATAGGTTAAATGATGGAGGGATGTTATTAATATTGTTTTTCTATTTGTGTGTATGTTTAGTTTTCAAGAGAGGATGAATCAGGCTTCCTTTATACGTATCAGTGGTGCCCCTTCACTAAGGGTCACTACTCTTCACATGTGGCCCCATTAATTTAATAATTATATTATCACAATAATAATATAATAATTATATTATCAATATAATTATTATATCACAATAATTATATTATCACAATCATTATGTTATCTATGTCGGCTTGAAGGAATACTGGTATATCCCAACGTCTTATCTGCATGGAAGTGACAAATATTGGAATACTGGTATATGCATCTTTACATTCCAATAATCTGCATAGGAGTTGATGGGAAGAGGAAAATGGGCACACATGGCTCAACTTAGAATGAATAAGGCTCCAATATAGATATTGCTACCTTCACAATCGACTACCATCTAATTGCATCTTAGAAGGAATAAAGAATTTTGATCCTAGTCCTGTTGATAATAAATCACTTTGTTGCAATAACACAACCAGATAATAAATGAGGACGGAGATAACAAAGATCATCTTGATCCTCCAACAGTCGAGTTGAACCAATTCATTATCACTTCTCTTGGGTTGAATCTATCATATCGCTAAAGAGTAGATACAAGAAACAAATGAGGCTTTGATACCATGTTGTTTTTCTAATTGTGTGTATGTTCAATTTTCAAGAGAGGAAAAATCAATCTTCTTTTATATCTATCTGTGGTGGCCCTTCACTAAGGGTCACTACTCTACACATGTGGCCCCATTAATTTAATAATTATATTATCATTATTATTATATAATTATATTATCACAATAATAATGTAATAATTATATTATCAATATAATTATTATATCAAAATAATTATATTATCACAATCATTATGTTATCTATGTCGGCTTGAAGGAATTTGACCATAGCTACAATAATATTAACACTCCTCTTAGCTAGGGAGGAATCCTTCTCGATATCTGAGTTATGTATTGATATCCACCATGGCTACTCCCATGAATGGAAAAGCGAATGAACACAAGTGCTTATCACAAAATCACTCAACGTGATGTTGTCATCTCATCATGACGTTGACCATGACTACTCCTAGAGAGTGAATAAACACAAGTGCTAAGTCATGGAGTCTCTCACATGACCTCCACCATGGCTACTCCCAGAAGGTGGGTTCATCATAGCTACTCTCATGTATGGAAATGCAAATGAGCACAAGTGCCCATCACAAAATCATTCAATGTGATGTTGTCATCTCATCATGATGTTCACCATGGCTACTCATGGAGGATGAATAAACACAAGTGCTATGTCATGGATTCTCTCACATGACATCCACCATGGATACTCCCAAAGGGTGGATTCACCATGGCTACTCCTACAGGGTGGAACAAAGGCTTTCACCTCAAACTTCTCTCTCACATAGAAGAATGCATTAACAAGGGCTTGCACCTCAAACTTCTCTCTCACAGAGAAGAATGCATTAACAAGGGATAATACCTCAAATTTCTCTGTCTTAGAGAAGAAAAGCACTACAAAGGCTAAAACCTCAAATTTCTCCGTCTTAGAGAAAAATGCACTACAAGGGCTAAAGACCTCAAATTTTTCCATCTTAGAAAAAAATGCATTACAAGGGCTAAAGACCTCAAATTTTTCCATCTTAGAGAAAAATGCACTACAAGGGCTAACACCTCAAACTTCTCCGTCTTAGAGAAAAATGCATCAACAAATCCTCATGATGATGTGGCTCCCTCTGAAGCTCTAAGCACTAACATAAACCTCCTAACCTTCTCGTCCAAAGTTTCCTCTGTAGGTTTGTCAAACTCCCTTTGAATGTTAATCTTCCTCTTCGAGAAACTGATTGCAATCTATATAAGCTCTTCCTCTTCGAGAGGTGTCTCGACTTAGTCCCATGACACTAGTGCACATTCAAAATGGATTATTTATCACTCCATCTGTCATAGTATAGTCACATGCTCACGTCTCATAGTATGATCTGGGACTATCATCTAATAACTCATTAAATCCACCCTTTCCGACTTCACGTCTGACAACAAGGATATACAAATACGTAGGTCAAAGATGAGCTATTCTTTCTAAATTTGATGCAGTGTGTTAATGACAACATCGTTTCCTACTCCACCGATGACAATAACTAGTGATATGGCAGAAGGATCTCGCGGCTCTGAATCAAGATGGTGGCCTATAGATGTATCTATCTCTCTTAGTATTTTAACCTTTATTTTTTCTGTTTGGTTCCATCCAATTCCAATGTTGTTCTTTGCACCTCATCCTTTAAAATACGGTTCTCGGTATCAAAATTCCGATCTCTCCTTATAAGCTCTTCCGTGGTAATTGAAGATGGCTCATATAAGGTATAGTCTCTGAACTTAAAAATTATTTAAATATTTTCCCATGAACATGAAGAGAGAGAAGATGGGTGTGCAAGTCCGTCCTCCGCAAGACGTAATGAAGATCAATACATTCTCTCCATCCAACTCTCCAAGTCAAATATGTTATGGACTGTGCCCTATCCCAAACTCTTCTAGCAAGAATCATTGGTGAATATCTATAACACGAGCATTAGTATTTGGCCTTTAGACATTAATTCCGCTACCAATCATTTCTCATCGTATTTTGTAATGATCCCTACTAGATGATATTAAACCCGGTGGTGACGTAAGATCATATGTTATGCCTCACCATCTAAATCTTGCTGTGAATTTCGCAGACCAACAGGGGATTGCTTGTTATGACCGCTGTGATCTATTTTTCTTTTCTAAAGCCAGAAGAAGATTCATATGGAGAAGAACGAGAGTGGTGTAACTCTTACTAACTACACCCAGTATTTATCAAACGTTTTTATCCCCGATATCGGGTCTGGCCTCTTCTATACAGAGTTTGGCATCAGGTTTTGTCATCTTATTCATTGCGTTTAGGTCTAGCTCCTCCTATATCAGGACATAAATAATAACGAAAGTATTTGGGTTTCCCCACAGACTCATCCCGATATCGGGTTGGCATTCACTAAACGATCTCCATCGCACTGCAAGCACATGCTCGATACTTCTTGGAAGTTGCACTGTCTATTTTAGAGGAGCATAGAAGCTTTCAGGTTTATTTCTAAAATCCCGTATTTATCACTTAGTTGGAATCACGGTTTATTGATATTCAGAAGGCCATATCAATAGTATCTAGCATCTTTGATCAGCGAATTGAATACATATTATCTGCCATTGACATGAAACTCGTATTTACCAATATCAGGTGCTGATTACTGTCTTTGCCAATATTTTCCCAACGTCTTATCTACATGGAAGCGACAGATATTGGAATACTGGTATATGCATCTTTACATTCCAATAATCTGCATAGGAGTTGATGGGAAGAGGCAAATTGGATGAGGCACTATCACACATGGCTGAGCTTAGAATGAATAAGGCTCTTATCTAGATATCGCCACCTTCACAATCGACTACCATCTAATTGCAACTTAGAAGGAAAAAATAATTTCGATCCGAGTCCAGTTGATAATGCATCGCTTCCGGTTAAAATAACACAACCAGATAATAAATGAGGACAGAGATAGAAAATATCATCTTGATCCTCCACCAGTCAAGTTGAACCAATTCATTGTCACTTCTCTTGGGTTGAATCTATCATATCACTAAAGAGTAGGTATAAGAAATAAATGAGGCTCGGATACCATGTTGTTTTTCTATTTGTGTATGTTCAATTTTCAAGTGAGGAAGACCTATCAATGGTGGCCCTTCCCTAAAGGTCACCACTCTTCACATGTGGCCTTATTAATTTAATAATTATATTATTATTATTATAATATAATTATATTATCATTATAATAATATAATAATTATATTATCAATATAATTATTATATTATTAATATAATTATTATATCATAATAATTATACTATTACAATCATTATGTTTTTGATTAAGTAAAACAAGTTTTACAAGGTGTTTGAAATCCACAGTCGAAAAAGAGAGACGATAAACAGAAAGAAAACAGAACTAAACAAAACAAACAAGAAGCGGACCACTAGCCGGCCAAGGGCATAGAAGCCACAACCAAAACATAGCCGGTCAGATTTTTATGATTCCCTCTGTACTTTGGAGTCTTTCCTGTTCAAGGATATTCTTCGCTTCACTAGGGATATCTTCAGATTGTCGCCATATCATCTTGACATCCTTCGTGACAGCTAGATTAGCGAACCAATCAGCAGCATAGTTGCCTTCTCTGTACACATGAGAGATATACACCTTTTCAAAAGAATTGAGGATAGTGCGGGTTTCTGCAATGATGTTGGATATAGACTAGGAGGGGGGGTGAATGAGGTTAATTGATTATTACAATCATTATGTTATCTATGTCGGTTTGAAGGAATCCGATCATATCTACAATAACATTAACAATTAAGAGGTGAATTAACTTTTAGTAACACATCTTGCAATTTAATAAACCTAGACATGAAGGGAGGAGAGAGAAAAGGGGAATGAATAGATATAAGATACTTATCCCATGAGTACAAATTTGGACTATGATCCATGTGAACAAGTTGGAGGGCTAGGATTAGAGAGAAGAGGATAATGAATTAATTAAAAATTACTAAATAAAAGTAGTTATTTAATTTAGAGTAAAAAGGATGGGATTCAGATAATTCTATAAATAAAAAATATTTATTTAATTATAGGAATTAAAATACTAATGAATTATATAAATATGTAAAAATATTTATTTAATTAATAAAGAGGCTATAGAATTAATTAAATAAAATTAAAAATATTTATTTAATTATGCAACGACATTTTTATGTATTTACATTTTTCCCATGCTTGAGGCAAAGCAGTTCATTGCATAATTTCAAAGAAGAAAAAATAAGAAGGTACATACCTATTGCGAAGGTAGGGAGGTGATATGCCACTTTGAGAGATTGGATGAAAAATTAGTAAAATTGGTAAAACTGCGAGCAATCTCTTGACATGAAGAAGGAGAAAGGCTACTAGGTTTGGTGAAGAAAATAGGCAAAATAGATAAATGAGAGACCATGATAGTTATAGTAAAGGAAAGGGAGATCGTGACAACACAATACAAAGGGATAGGGCTACGAGGCCTATATATAGGATGTTAGGGGTCATTTTAGGCTCATTTGCACCCTTGACTTTGGAGAGAATGTAGTCACAAAGCCAAAGGAGAGTTGAGTGTGAAAATGTCATGAATTCCAGTTGAAGATCACCATTTTGTGAGGGTCCAACAATGCAAGAAATCAGAGGTGTATGGAGAGTCGATATGTATCTATGTAACACAACTGATAAATCTACACAATTGAAGTTTGAATTTGTGCGATTGATAAGAATCTACATAATTGACAATTAAAGGTAAGATAAGAAAGGGCATAGAAGGAAGGATTTTCCTTTCGAGATATAAATTTTAGAAATGTTATTGAAACCTAGAGGATTCCTTGAATAAGATTATCCATCTAAGTGATACCACCTTTTAGAATCTAACAACTATTATAACCATGATCTAAGAAAATTGCTAAAAAGGAAGAAATTAGGTTCTCAAGAAGGCCTTATTAAAATGAAGAGGAGAAATAAAAGAAGATAAATATAATGGTATAACAATTTGATGTAAATATAGGTGTGTAAAATATATATCAAATCTCTTTTAATAAATATATGGATATACAAATGTTTCTATACAAATAAGGCATATAACACCGTCCTTAAAAAAATAGGGAGCTAAGGTATCTAGTAAAAATAGGGATAATCTTATTGGAGTGGTGTATGGGGACGCAATTCAAAAACTAAAAATTTAAGAGGTAGAAATAAATTGAAGGATATTATTTACTACTAAATGAAGGTGGTATAACATAAGTTTATTAATTAAAAAAAACCCCAATTTTTGAAGCTTATCATAGACTTTTAGCCTATCATCTTGTTAAACGTTTCCTACATTTTCTTAAATAAATCAAGTTATACTTACATATTCACTAAATTTGTCTCTCCATTTTAGCTTTAGGAAAAATGATGATAACTAAAATCCACATTATTTCGATAAATAATTATTGGTTGGGAAGCAGTGAAATGGGTTAGAGATGTTAAATAAGACAAATTCTTCTTAAAGCTTGACCTTTTTGAAAGAATAGAATTAGATGGAGTGGCCTTCTATCTTAGCTATGCTTAAATATTAGGTTTGGATATTTTTATTTACTTTCATATGAACTCTTTTTAATAGAATAGCTTGCATATTTATCAATAGAATAATCTTAGATTGATTTGGTGATTAAAAAAATAATAATTTTTTTTAACACATATAATTATTTTAGAAGAAATAAAACTAAGTAGTGAGGAAAACAAAAAATTAAATCAAAAAATTGGAATTTGGAAATCTGATATGATACACTGAGAAGGTACTTTAGGCGGAAGGTCAATTATCTGGGACCCTAGGAGAATAGAATACAAGATAATATCAAATTATCATAATTGGATGTATGGAACAATAAAGAGTACTAAATGTTTGCTAAAAGTTAACATTATCAATTTATATATGGTCCAAACAGTACCTCAGACAAAAAGGAACTATGGGCATCAATTGAATAATGTCTTTTTACTAATAAAGAGGACTACCACATCATTGGGGGGGACTTCAACACAATATTGGACTGTAAAAAAAAGTTTGGAGGCTCTCAGTTTGTATCCCAAGTTAAGAAAGACTTCAATCATTGGTTTGACAAAAATAATCTGATAGATATAAAAATAGATAATGGAGCATTTACTTGGAACAATAGGCGATCAAGCTTTAGTCAAATTGCAGAAAGATTAGATAGGTTCCTATTCTGAGGAGATTCGAGCCTATTCAATCACACTCTCTTAGCAGAAATATTGTCCACTGCAGGCTCTGATCATTTCCCATTTAAGTTATGTATTATGGAAGAACAAAAACCAGTCAGGAATCCCTTTAAATTCGAAAACATGTGGTTTCAAGATGACAATTTTATTTTTCTACTTGAGAAATGGTGGAAATAAGAACATATCAAAGCTTCAAAAAATGTTTTGCTTCATCTCTAAATTAAAAATTCTCAAAAATAAGATATTAAAATGGAATAAGGAATGTTTTAATAATATTTTTGAAACAAAACTCAAAATAGAAAAGGAAATTGAAATTTTAAATAAAGATGTAATTAAGAATAGAATGGATGAATCAAGATACCAAAAAGAAAAAGAATTACTAGCCATACATTCATAAATTCTGCACAAAGAGGAATTATTTTGGAAACAAAAATCCAAGGAAACGTAGTTATCTGAAGGTGATAGAAACACAAAATTCTTTCATAACAGTGTAAAAAATAGAAGAAACATTAATTAAAATGTTAGAATAACTGAGAGGGGGGGTGAATCGGTTAAATCAGTTATCCTACAGTCTCAAACTCTTAGATGTACTTTTCAAATTTTTTTCAATAATTCAAACAACTCGGTAAGATAAAATATCAATCTTTCTGTTCATTTACTGAATACCATTAATTATCCATACTGTGCTTACCGATTAAATCAAATATGCAGTATGTAAAGTATGATAGAAAAATAATCATAAAAAATAACACATAACATAATGATTTAACATGGAAACCCTGCTAAGGGAAAAACCACTTGGGACCGGTAACCCAAAATATTTCACTCTTCTGAAGTGAGCTTGGTTAGGAGCCAACCCTGTTAAAGGTTACAATGCACATTGTTAGGTGTGACCTGGTTAGAGGAATTATCACTAACAGTTAACTTTTGACCAACATTCACTATGGAGTCAACAAGATAAGAATTAACATTCCTTGAATGTCATATGGTAATACAAAAAGACTGTTAAGTTCACTCGGTTAAGAGATTTTGGTGAATCAATGGTTAAATTGATACAGTACTGATCTGATTCAAATACAACTCAATTGCAAATATTCAGATCTATGCTAAGCTCATAAAACTCATATGATCATTAATCAATTCACTTCCTCATATTTCTCCAACTTACTGTACTCAGTGTATAGTTCTTTGACACTTGGTTATGCCTGCAGCTCGGTTATGTTTGTAACCAGTTTGATCAAGAATGCATGAAAAATATTCATGCAAAATCTTCTACAGTCTCTATTCATCCAACATATTTCAACAATGAAAATTATGTCTCTTAAATAGACAAGTAAACCATTTTCATATCAGCCATCAAATTTTGCCTCTTAATCTCATCCGTCCATTTTGCCACTTAAACCTTCCTCGACAGATGTGTCAATAACACGTTTCAATCTCATCCTTTAGATTTTCTTTGAATTATGTCAGCCATGGATCTTATAACAAACTTCATCTGTTACCTTGAAATCATAATAATTTTCAGCTTAGCAATTTCAATTGGCTGTTCCTAGCATTTAATGTTTTCATCCATACTCGGTTAATAATGAATGGGTCAGTGATAACTAATTCAGTTATTACTGTCACTCGGTACACACTGCACTGGCTCGGTGTATACATAAATCTTCAATTACTGACCACATTAACTTGTTTAATTCAAATCTCTTCTTCATAATAGAATAATATAACATGCTCAAGTCAACAATATAAAGTCATAGACTCATCAATAAGTTACCCAATGTATACCTTATCCTTATCTGTCATATCCATCTCTTCCTTATGTAGATGTCTCATTTCTTCACCATTTCTTCCTTCTACATATATTCAGATGTTTGTAACTATCATGATAAGTATAATAAAAACTATTTGACATCAATGACAACATATTGACTGATTTAATCATCTTACATATCACTTTAATAGCTCGGTGATCTCTAATTACCATCTCTTTAGTTCATCAAGATATTCAATCAGTTTTAGCTCATCACAAACTACCAAAATTAAAGACCTTAATGGGAATTTTATTGAAAATCCTAAGTTGATTTCTTCAGAATTTGTCCATTTCTACTCAGATCTGCTAAACAATTATGAATTCTTAGATTTAACATCCCAAAATGAGCTAAGTTATACAATCCCTAAACTCATTTTAGATATAGACAACAAATGGTTGAATAATAATTTTTCTCTAGAAGTTAAGAAGGCTTTATTTCAACTCCATCCATAAAAATCACTTGGCCCTGATGGGTTTCAAGCTGGTTTCTTTCAAAAATGCTGGCACTTTTTAGGAATAGATATTTGGGAAGTGGTGGAAGCCACTAGAAATTTGGGATCTTTATTGACTGAAATTAATAATATATTTCTTGCACTCATCCCCAAGAAATGTGATTACAAATAATTGGGAGACTTTTGACCTATAGCCTTATCTAATACTATTTATAAAATTCTCTCTAAAGCCTTGGCTAATAGATTAAAATAACTTTTACCTAAGATCATATCGGAAGAGAAAATAGGCTTTGTACCAAAAAGATCAATTCTAGATGGAATCATCATAGTACAAAAAATTATTCATACGACCCAGGTAATAAAGAGCTCTATATGCTAATCAAACAAGATATTCAAAAATCTTATGATAAAGTGGATTGGAGATTCTTATGTAAATGCATGGAAGCTTTTGCCTTTTCAAAGAGATGGATTAACTTCATTTATATATAAATATCTACCCCTAAAATATCTCTTCTCATAAATGGTAGTTCAGAAGGTTACTTTGACATTTCTAGGGGCATAAGGCAAGGGTATCCTATCTCTCCCTTCCTTTTCATTATAGTGGAAGAAGCCCTAGGAAGATCTATCACTAAAGCTCATCAGGAAGGTAGAATCACAAGCATTAAGATAACTTAAAATGTTTCAAACATTACGCAATCAACAATTCACCGATGACACAATCCTACTAGGCATTAGTACAAAGAAAGAGGCAAAAGCATTTAAAGATATCTTATCAGTATATATGAAAGCATTAGGACAAAAAGTAAATGCTAATAAATCAAAAGTTTACTTTATGAATACACCCCCTATTAAGGCTAGACCAATTTGTAACATACTAGGATTTATATTAGGTGAATTCCCTTGTAAATATCTAGGAATTCCAATAGATAAAGGTGCTCTCTATACTAAAATATGGGACCCGATGTTGGATAAAATTAAAGCCAAAAAATAAAGTCAGAAGGGGAGATGGATATACAGTGGTGGTAGATCTACAATGATTAAATCTGTGCTCTCAACAATTCCAACCTATCAAATATCAATCCTTCCCTTACTAGGTTATGTTCGATTGAGTTTAGACAAACAACTTAAGAACTTCTTCTGGTAGGGAACATCAGACCAGAACACAATTTATCTTATTAAATAGGAAAAATAATGTAAACCTACCTCGTATGGTGGGATAGGTATCAAAAACTTTCAATGGAAAAATCAAGATCTAGGAGAAAAATTAGTATGCCATCTACTTAAAGAATCACATAAAAAATGGGCATCATTTCTTTTAAATAAGTACATTTTAGATGCAAACCCTATCAATATCTTTAGATCAAAGAATCATGTCAAAGGATCTGGGGGCGAATCTAGAATTTTATTATAGGAAACAAGAACATCATTAACAACAGACTCACATGAGATATAGGTAATGGGGGAGAAGCTCTTTGTTGGGAGGATTCTTGGGATGGTAACATTCCTCTAGACAAAATCGGTTTTTCTCCAAAAACAAAAGAAATTTTTACTTGACTATGGGGGAAGTCAGTCAAAGACTATCTCTCCATAGAGGATGAAATGCGCCTCTTAGGAAATCAATGGAAAAACCTAGATAACATCCAAATATCAACCTTTGATAGAGAGAAACTAATAGAAACTCTCAAAAAAAGATATATTACCCTTAATCATAGCTCAGATAAACTTATCTGAAGTGGAGAAAATGATGGGATATACAAGGTCAATGATGGGTATAGGGCTATTGTCAAAGAGAAGATATTGGACTCTCTTAATATTCCTTTAAACCTCTATTGGAACAAATCCTGCCTTCCTAAAGAAGGAATGTTTTTATGGGCTGTCCTCCAAAAAAGGATTCTTACAACATATAGATTCAAAAAGCTAGGCTTTGAAGGTCCATACAAATGTGTGTTATGTGAGAAACATGAGGAAACAACTAATCATATTCTCTTGGAATGTCCATATGCCAAAGCATGTTGGGATTGGCTGAGATATTTCTTCGGATGGAAATCTTCCCTACCTCCAGATATCACAGATTTCCTTAGATCTTGGCCCTCTTTATTTCAAAAAATATTATATAAATATATATGGATAATTTCTCTATCTATTATGGTATCAAAGATATGGAAAGAGAGAAATAGAAGAATCTTTGATGACAAGAAAATGGACCATAACACTCTGATTAACAAGATATAAGCAAGTATAGTTAAATTTTTAAATAATAGACTTCGTAAACAAACCAATTCAAAAGACTCCTCAAATTGGGATAACAATATTAGGAAACAATGGACTAATTTGATAATCCCTCCTCTATATGGGAAATGAGGTCTTCTTAGTAAGACTAAAAGAATAAATTGTAAGTGACAGAACCCTAAAGATGGTTGGTACAAATTAAACTTCAACGGGGCTTCTCAAGGGAACCTGGGTGTTGCAGGGGTAGGCTTTATTATTCATGATTGTACTGGAGAGATCATTGCTAGATATGCTAGTCCCCTTGGCCATACTACCAAAAATATAGCCGAATGTCATGCTATCCTTGCAGGCTTAAAAATTAGTTTAGAACTAGGAATTCATAGATTAGAAATTGAAGGCGACTCTCAAATTATGATTAATTCCATTAGATCTAGACAAACTTTGAACTGGCTGTTAAGTTCAAAATTGGAAGAATTCCTAGACATTTTGGATACTTTTCATGAAGTAGAAGTTAAACATATATATAGGGAGGGAGACAAAGAAGAAAATATGTTATCTAATGAAGGAGCCAATGGTAATCATATCAATTTTTTTAAATATAACATGAATCTTGATTACATCTAAGTTTTTAAGCTTAACAGGTTTTGGAACTTCTACTCTATCATCAACTTAACTCCTTATAGTAATACTCTCCTATCTTTGTTCACATAAGTATGTGTACTATAAGTATACAACTATAGAGGTATTAATGTCCATAATTAATTATACACTAGAGTGATCTATCCTATTTACACTGATATATCTTCCCTAGTAATAGGTTTTTAAGCTTTGTTGAAATTTCCAAAGGGAGACAAGGTTATATGCCCGAACCCTTTTCAAATTTATAACAAATTTAATGTTCTCTCTGATTGGTATGTAGATGTCCATGACTGATGCCTTTGGATAAAGGTGTATTGTAATACCATGATAAAGGGATGTCTTGTGATATTAGGGCGGTTAGGATGAACAAAATGTGTATATCCAAATCAATGGTTTTCATTGTAAACCTTTTAGAATTTTGCAATTTTCCTTAAGAATTAATGAAATATTTATCTTGTAATAAACACATTATTATGACTTGAGGAATAATATTTAAGGGATCCTCTTGGGGTCTCTTTTATTAATTAGGTTGCTAGATCCTAAGATCAAATTATTTAGGCTTTTGGTTTGTTAGTAGTAAGTCTGGAAGATTCTAGATTTGGTGATTCAGGTGAGCTGAATAGAGGATATATTAATATAGATAATGGACTTTGGTATTTCTAAACCACTGTCTAAGAATTTTAGGAGCTCAATTTTCATGGCTTTCAGTCTCCCGTATGGAGGTCAAAAAGCTTACAAAATACAAGTAGGAACCCTTGGAGGAGGGCAAATAGTAAGACAGTGAGGGGTATGTAATCAAAAGAAAATAAGACCGAAATTGTAAAATATATTGATCTTCTAATGATGCACTTGTATTTAGAATAAAATAAACTCAAAATAGAAATGATAATTATAAGTTCTTCTATACTGTATAGTTAAGGCATAATAAGTCATTTATTTCTTAATCTACAAAACTTTTAATTTTAGTTGGCAATGAGCATTACAAGGGCATTCATATGTAAGCAAGAATCAGATCCTATTTCTACTGACTCTTTTGAGTGATAGCAGGTAGTTCTTTATTAGAGACCTATTATGTTATTACCTTCATTTAAAGGTTTCACATTATCTCTCTAAATCCCTAAAAGTAAGGCTGGATAAAATCTAAGTTCCTCTTATCCCTAGTAGTTAAGGCATTATACATGGGATGCCAAGATCATCATTATTAATAATTTAGTTCAATGATTATGACCATTTTATCCATCGAAATTAAAAGTTCAAAGGATTAATTCCCCTTTTTACTTAGCCCTCATCATAGATCACACCCCTAACACCTCTAAAGCTTCCTAGAACTAGATCTCATGATGACCTATAGTAGGAGTAGGCTTTGATCCTTCATGCATTAAATTAAACAAAAAATAGTTAGAAGAATTAGTCATAACTAGACACCAATAAAGCGATAGGGGTTATATTAACAAGGATATTAATATATGGTATAACATGAATCTATAAAACTTGGATATCTAGTAAATTAGCCATGAGATGATTTATATCATCCTTAATTATTCTATTTCATTATTATGACACAAGAAGAAACTTATTGCAAACCTACAGTATGAGAAATATTCGTGCCCCATAAGCAGCGTATCATTTAATGATTATAAATCAAAACACGGATTGGTAGACTCTTATTTTATAGCTTTTGTAAGAAGTAATTTTGAAAAGATTTTAGTTATCAGTCTAAAAGTGCAAAGAGTGGTAGCTTTTCAATGGAAACCAATGTGATGGTTTTTAGTAAAACAGAGAAAAGAGAAATGGCATTTCATGGGAGCATTCAACCAGAAAGATGGAATAGGATTTTGTGAATCTCAGACGATTTAACTTGGAGGGCAGTCAAGAAGATCTTTGGTAACAAAGGAGAGGATTTTGAGTTTACATTCAAGACTAATGGCTCCATTGTCAATTCTTTCATCTATTACCTCCTTCTAGCTAAGGATTCTAGGGTAGACATAGTTCAATTATGTAGTGATATCTTCATGGACAAGATTATCCTTGGTCTAGAAGAAGTAGTTTATAGTATAGACAAGAATATGGAGATTCCTCAGCTAGAAGAGTATATGAAGGTACATATTGGAAGTCTGATGGGAAGGAAGGATCTGATCAAACACCCCCTTATGGATTTTAAGAATAAGGATTTGTAAATAAAGCTACATGGGTAGAGGTTGAAATGAATGTAGGGTTTCTGCTAAAATGTCACAAAGTGATACAAACCAAGGATATGTCATGGTTCGAGGAATATATGGAGGATGAAGGATATGGAATTCCAGAATCATTCAAAGGTATATCCATGGATATAATCCATTTGTTTGCACCAAAAATCATCAAAATATGTTGGTAGAAGAAGATGAGGAATTCAACCAAAGGGAAGGAGAAAATGGAGCTTGACATCCAGGAAGAAAATGACTCAGATGAAGACTTGGTTATTAAGAAAAATAGGAAAGACTTTATGCTTTATTATAGATTTTAAGAGTATAGTTTGGGTACAATCCTCATTTTGTAACCTAGGGATATCACATAACAATGCATATATTACATAATAGATACTTTAATAAGCATCTGGTTATAGATATAATATGTTAAAGTTGGACATAATAGCTCATAACTGATGGTTTATGTAATAAGTGTCTTAAATATTATATCGAATGAATGGCTAATTTAGAAAATAAAATTATCTCTATAGATGAAGCTCCTACCTGCATGTGATTTAAATTATAAATTTATTTTCTTAAAACTCAGGCAAAAATCCCTGTTATGTTATTTTGTTTCAGAAACAAACCCTTTCTTAGCTATGGATAAGGTTAATACTCTTCTAATTTTTTCACAACGGACATGGTTATAAATTACCAATGTTGTCCTAAAATAGGTTATGTTATCTTTTGAAATTGTTCAAAATCTTTTACAAATATTTAAACATCTTCGATTTTAGTTTTTCTGTAGATAATTATTGAAGGCTCCCAAGAAAATAGATTAAAAACTATTTGGAAAGGTGAGTGACATATGATAGGTATAAGACGAATTCTCTTAGAAAAGAAATGGATGATTTTGTAGGGATATTTACTTCTAAGTCAATAGTTTTCTATAGTTTGATTGGACTAATAAAAGCAATTATAATATCATTTTTTGATTGAATCTTTTAGATATAGCTTGGAAGGCTATTTTCCAAAGAATAGTGATGAATAATTGATATAGGTTTATTTAGTTTTAATTCATACCTAGGTTAACTCAGTATGTTCCTTTACTAGAACTTGGAGTGATATTAGATAGAGCTAATTGCGAAAGAAAATTTTGTCCCTTTAAAGACCCTTTCTTGTAGAGGAAGTTCAAGAGACATGTCTGAATATGTAGGATTGCAAAGATAATTGGTTTTTGAAATATAAGTTAGGAAGTGGAAGAGTCTACTTATATGCCTCCACATAAATCTTGTGAGAAATTCCCCTTTTCTCTTCACATGCTCCCTATTCTACTACCGTATCAGCATGTCAATTGCCATTAAACTAAAGCGTACAAAGCCCCAGGTAGCCTTTGATGGTGAAATCACAATTAATAGATTAAAATCTATCATGTTGAATACTCACTCCCTAATCCTTAGAGATGTCTATCATATTCTGGGAAGGGAATTTCTCACCAATGAGGATCATTAAAGGGTTGATTCTGATATCCCTGCAATTTTGATAGCTATGTCCATTCAGGTGGATCTAGAGAAGCTAGATATTGGTGGGCTATGTGCCCTTATTTTAAAATGTAAATACCTTGGTTGTCTGGATTTGGTGATATAAAATATTCATGGGGACATCACAATAACTATACCAATATTTTATGATATGCCTATGTTCAATGATAGGATAACACCGTCCTCCCCATTCCTTTTATCTGCAAATATGACTACTCTGATGGCCAAAACTCCTATCATAAGGAGAAATCTAGATTTCCTATTTTTCTTCTAGCATGTTTGGGTA
>BSBK01002712.1:2500-7500 GCA_027943335.1 Chamaecyparis obtusa | reverse complement strand
TTCCTTATTCTTCTACCAACATGACTATCCAAGATGTATTTTATCTCCTCTGTAGTTGAAGTAGGTACTGGAACATTCCACTATTCTTTTGTTATCTCATTTTCAATACTTCCTTCATGATACTCTATCAGATCTAAAATATTAAACACTGGTGAAATACTGAGTTCATTGGGCAAGTCTACTTCATAAGCATTTCTTGAATCATGCTTCTTCAAGATTTTACATGGTCTAAATTTCTTCATCTTCAACTTATTGTATGTTCTCACTAGAAATCATCCCTTTCTCAAATGAACCAATACTTCATCTCCAATCTGAAATTCCTTATGCCTCATTTTTTGATCTGCCTTAGCCTTGTATTGTATATTCATTTTGTTAATATGCCTCATCACCTCTTTAGACAATTTCTTCTTGCGTTCTACAAAATCTTCAGCTTCAACACTACTTTTTTTTTCCATTGTCAAAATTCCTTAATTATGAAGTATGTATAGGATTACTTCCATATACAATCTGGGATGGTGATTTACCTGTGCTCCTATTGACAAAATTATTGTATTGAAATTTTGCCTATGGTAAAATTAGATCCCACCCCTTTAGTTTATCTCCAACTAAGCATCTCAACAGGTTTCCCAAACTCTTGTTCACCACTTCTATCTATACATTAGTCTGTGGGTGTTGTGCTAAGCTAAACTTTAAATTTATCTTTATCTTGTTCCATAATGTTGTCCAAAAATACCCAACAAAATTAGTGTCTCTATCTAAAACTATGCTCTTCAGTAGACCATGTAGTCTCACCACTTATCTAAAAAATAAGTCTGCCACATGAACATCATCATTAGTCTTTATGCAAGGAATGAAATGTTCCATCTTCATGAACCTATCTACCACCAAAAAATAATAATCATGCCCTCTCTAAGTCCTTGGTAAACCAAGAACAAAGTCCATACTAATATCTCCCATGGCCTCTCTGGTACAGGTAATGGCTGATATAATCCCATATTCTACCTAGCTCCTTTTTCCACATGACATATTCTACAACTCTGCACAAAATTGATAACATCTTGCTATAATTATGGCCAATAATATTTCTCATAAACCAAAGCAATAGTTTTGTCTTGAACAAAGTGTCTAGCCAATCCTCCACTATGCCTCTCTTTTGATTAGGTTCTCCGTCATGAAACTCCTTGGAATGCACAATTAGATCGCTTTGAATAACATTCCATCTTAAATTATAAAATCCAAACATTTGGTCCTTTCTAGATTAACAGGCTATGTGCAATCTCTCTAGGCCTAACCAAAATCAAGATCCTTAGCATACAAAATCTTGAGTTATTGGAACCCAACAAATTGATTTGCATTTCTATCAAAAAATTATACCTCTTGCTCGGGACATTTGCAACCCCATTAGACTTTTTTCTCTTGTGCTTCAAAATATAAGTGTAACTCTACAAAAACTCAACCCATTTAAAATGCCTTTGATTCAACTTCCCTTAGCTATTCAAATATTGTAAAGATTGATGATCAATAAATTAAAAAAACTCTTCAGGAAAAAGATAATGTCTCCACTTCCTCAATGCTTGAACTACATCATAAAACTCCTGATCTTAAACATAATATTTTCTTTTGGCATCATTCAACTTCTCACTAAAATAAACAATGAGTCTACCTTCCTAACTCAAAACAACTCCAATGACATTTCCACTAGCATCAAAATCTACTTGAAATACCTTATTAAAATATAAAAGTGCCAAAATAGGCTACTCTATAAATTTTCTCTTCAACAAATCAAAACTCTTTGCTTCTCTCGTGGTCCAGTTCAATTATTTTCTATCCTCTCTCATAGTTTTAGTCAAGGGTCTACAGATACTACTCAAATTTATGTAAAATTTAGCCAAAAAATGAAAATATCTTACCTCAGTAGCACTCCTTGGAGTACACCATTCAAGGATAGCATTCACCTTATTTGGGTCTATTTTAAGACCATCTACTAGACAAAAAGTTCTAGGTACACTAAATCCTTCAAAAAATTGTACTTCTTCAAGTTAATCAACAAATTTTCTTCTCTTAACTTCTCATAGACCCTATGAATATGCATTATATGCTCCTCCAATGTCTTACTAAAGATCAAAATTCTATCCAAGTAAACAATAACAAAGTTACTCAATAATTCTTTCAATACTATGTTCATAAGACACATGGATGTGTTTAGTGCATTGGTTAGCCTAAAAGGCATGACTAACCAATCATACAAGCCCTCCTTAGTATTTAAGGTTGTCTTCTATTCATCTCCTTCTCTAATATTGATTTGGTTATATCCACTCTTAAGATCTATCTTTGTGAAATACTCATCTCCACTTAAGCAATCTATAATGCCATCCATCCTTGGAAAGGGAAACCTATACTTGATGGTAATCTTATTGATAGCCTGAGAATCTATACACATCCTCCATTATCCATTTTTATTTGGTTCTAGTACTGTTGGTACAACACATGGACTCAAACTCTCTTGAATCAACCCCTTTTGCAACAACTCTTGCACTTGTCTTTTCAAATCTTCACTCTCTTCTGGATTCATTCTATGAGCTTCCTTATTTGGAAAAATGGCTCTAGGAATTAATTCCTTTTGATGACTAATCTTTCTTATTGGTGGAAATCTATTAGGTACATTATCAAATACAATATACTAAAATGCATCCAACAAATCTACAACTTCTATAGGTACATATTCTAATTCATCTTTATCAACACTTGTAATTAAAGAAAAACTATATTTTCATACTTCATTCCTTCTATAATCTTCCTTCCATCAACTAAACATATTCTAGAATTACTAAATACCTTTTCCTATATTTCCTTCAATGGCTTTAGTTTGTGTCGAACTCTATCCTTTATCAAGGAATAGGTATTTGAATAGCCATCATGTACTTCATGGTGATCAAATTCTCATGGTCTCTCTAACAACAAATGACAAGCATCCATAGGCATAATATCACACAATACCTCATCATGGTAGCTTCCAATTTTCAACTTTTCTTGACACTATTCATTGAACAAAGCCTTGAGATCCTTTTATAACCAAGAAATCCTATAGGGATTGGGATGCTTTCTTCTATCTAACTTAAATTTATCCACCATTTCCTCTAAAACAAGATTAGTAGTACTACCACTATCAACAATAACATTACATACTTTACCATTACACTAACACCTTGTGTGGAACAAATTATTCCTTTTCTCAAGTTCCTTCTCATCATTTAGAAAGGCTCTTCTATTTGCAATGACCTCTCCTCTTTTAGCATCTTCAAAATATGATGACTTGGAATCTTCATCTACATGTGAAACTTGTGAATTTCCATATGTTCTTCTATTTTCTCTCCCTTGATGTTGGTGAAACTCATAAGCTCTATGTACTTCTTCTTCGTAATGGAAACACATCCCACAAAACCCTCCCCTTCTTGGTCCTTTCCCTCTTACTCTCCTTCTCTAGTCTATGCTATTTTGATCAAGAGGGTGATAGAAATTATTTCCACTTTGATTCTAACTGGTACTGGAGTTGTCATTTTTTCTTTTGATGTTCATTTTAGCCTCTATAAGTTTGTCCACTAGGCCGTCCACCATGACCTCTTCCAATTTTTTTCAAACTTCTTGTCAATTTTTCTTCTACATTAATAAAATTGATATGCATCTTCAATTGTAGACATTCTTACTATTATAAAATCTACTTGAATATTCAGCCTCAACCTATTTATGTAATGAGAAACCTTCTCCTTGTTAGCTTCAGAATTACCCATTCTGATGAGGAATGATAGAACTCTTATGTATACTCCTGGACAACCTTTCCTACTTTCTTCAACCCTTTCATTTTATCTAGAAAATCAAGCTCATAGTCAATAGGAATGAACTATCTCTTCAGTTTGTCCACCATATGATCCCACCTTTTTATCTTCTCCTTCCCTCTTCTATTACACTCCAACTGAACCTCTTTCCATTAAATTTTAGCATGACCTTTCATCTTTTCCTATGTGAATCTGACCCTCTTTGGATCTTCTATTTCGTAAAACTCAAGGTACTCCTCCATATCCAATCAATCAACTCTTCTGAATTAATATTTCTAGAAAATGTAGAAACTTCAATCTTGGGTCTCTTTGCAATCTTGGAAATCGACCTAAAAAATGTAGCTTCATTAGGATCCCTATCCATGTATTTCTCTTCTTCAAACTATCCTTCTTCTTTAGACTCATCCTCACATGCATCTCTTACCCTAATATCAGCTCCTCTACGTAGCTCCTCCTGCAGTGCTTGCACTTGCCTCTGCAGGGCCCTAAAGCCCTCTTCTATCACACTTTCAATTCTTCCATTATGATTCCTTCATGGAGGCATTTTTTGTACTTATCTCTTAGATCCACAACCACAATCCCAGTACAAACTGCTTGACACCTAGTGATCTTTATACACACTCAGGAATTCTTCTCTGATACCACTTGATGAAGGGTACTCCCCTTATTTAACTAAACACACATAACACAATAGGAAAAGAAACAAAAAAATTGCAAGAACATATTATTGGCAAGAACAAAAATACTTTCTTTATATTATCCTAAATGAAATGACATTACAATATTAAAAAGAACATGTTGTAGCCTCATGGGCATCTTCATTACAATAATTGGTAAGGAAAAGCCACAATCTATAATTCTGGAAATGAACCTTAAATTTCCTCTTTAGCCCTATATAAGTAGCACAACTAACCACCTTAGAATATTATGGAAAGTGAAATTTTCCCATTTTGGGACTCAATGGTTCAATTTCCCACCTTAAGTGATTTTTCTCTCTTTTCCACTTGTATTGAAACTAGAGTCTTGAAGGCACAACTTCTGAAAAATCATAACTTGTGAACCGTTGAGTCGATTGACTATTATAACCCCATTTCAAAAATGACACAAAGAATTCTATAACCTACATAAGTAAAGTTCCTTCTAATCTAAAAGTTTGACCTCTTTTTG
>BSBK01002711.1:935000-1025416 GCA_027943335.1 Chamaecyparis obtusa | reverse complement strand
TATATATATATATGTATATATATGTATATATATCTATATATGTATACATATAGATATATATGTATACATATAGATATATATGTATGTATGTATATACATGTATACATATAGATATATATATGTATGTATATGTATGTATATGTATGTGTGTGTATATATATATATATATATATATATATATATGTATATGTATGTATGTATATATATATATATGTATGTATATATATATATATATAGAGAGAGAAAGAGAGAGATGCACATGCACAAACACATATACATACACATACAAATATAGATATAGACATAGATACAAATATATATTAAGATACAAATCTAGATCCATATGCACACACACACACACACACACACACACAGACCCATACGCATACGCATATACATATGCATACACATACGCATACACATACACATACATATACATATACATGTACACATACACATACACATACACATACACATACACATACACATATCCATATCCATATACAAATATTTACATAAATACATACATACATGCTATACAATAGGAAAAGGGAAGTAATACAAAGAAGTAGATCACTTATCCTTTTCAAAGTTACACATTCAGAAGGAAGATGTCCCAATAGGCTAGGAAGGACTTGAGTGCTAAAAGGGTCAATGATCCTTCTCTAAATATGTAAAATTAAAATGAAAAATGATAATGAGATAAGAAATAAAAAGTAGGAAAGATCTATATGCACCTAGAATAAAAAATAGGAAATATGCTACTTTAGACTTGAATATTAGACAAACAGAATCTTGAAAATACCTCTAACTATTTTTTGAGATCCTAAAGTTGTAACCTATGTTCTAGTCAAATTTGAGATGGATCTGGGAGGTATAGGGCATTTGAAATATTTTATACCTTGCATTTATGCCTGAAACTTGTAGGGATGATTTGATTGTTCCTAAATTGCCCAAAAAAAGTTTTGATAGCTCTATAAGTTGCTCCTGTAAATAGAAAAATGGTGAAAAGGTTGGGTAAAATGGTTTTTCCTTAGTCAAACCCCTATTTAGGAATCAAACTTGAAAATGAAAGGAAATTGCATAAAGAAAAGTATGTAAAAAAGTGAATGTTTGATTCACCTTGCTTAAACCCTCATGGATAGATGTAGAAATCGCTCATACCCATGAAGATGTTTGAATGTACTCAGAATCAAGGAGTTGACCTTGAAATGTAGATTAGGAATCAAGGATTCCCAACAAATATATGAATCAATGAACAACAGTCCTAGATCTTCAATGTAGATATGTTTGATAGTTGATTGCAATGAAGGAGAGATGAATGCAGATGGAAGGAAGGATTTTCTTGCTTGATTGAGAATTCATCTACTTGGCCATCATGGGAGATAAAATTTATTAAATGGAGAAGATTGCATTGGAATTAACTTGGATGAATTGGAGAAACTAGATCTTGGACGTTTGCCTTCAAATCTTGAATCCTTGATTGGTCAATTGTTCTTGATTGCTTGAATGCTTCTTGATCTCTTGATTTCACTTGATAGCTTGAGAATAGTAATTGATATCAAAATTAGGTGAAATGGGTTGTTTATATACTTCATCTATAATTTCATGATTCAAAAATAAGTTAGGTTGACCATGGGATATAATTTCTCACTAACAACCTGAGATAGGGCTTTCAGCCATATTTGGGCCAAAAAGTGTGGGTATAGAATGTTTGAAACGTTCTATACCTAGGAAAATTAATTCAAATTCAAACTAGGTGTCAAGATGGTGGAAAAGATGCGAGAAAATAAGAATAAAGTTTTTCGGATCAAGCATAACGAACATCAAATCTTGAAATCACCAAAATGGGCCCTAATAGAGCATCCAATCATGGGTGCTAAATTTTTAGGATGGTACATTTATCTCCCACTTTAATGGGAGTATGAGACAAGATCATGCTCATGGTAAAGTATATCAATGCATAGGAATGATCTTATCAAGGTCGAGGAGACAAAGGAATAGCAAGCCCCCAAGTGACTTAAGTCTTCATCAAATCCAAAACCAAGATAAGAAAGGCATTGCTTGAAAGGGAGAAGGGGAGAGAGGTAAAACCACTAGTCTCGTAAGGTATTGACTTGGTATGGATCATGCAAAGATAAATCACTATTTCAAAAGATGACATTGATAATCTAGCAAGTTGTGTTATGCTAGTCAACCCATGAAAACAAATGAATCAGTCCTTAAGGAAAATAATGTATCCATTATGAGATCCCAAAAAGATGATCAATCCTAAGGAATACTTTGTCTACAAAGGGATCTAAAAAAGGAGGATCAATCCTTAAGGAAAGAATTGTCTCCATTAAGGGATTGGTTAAATAATGTATAGGGGCATGATAATGAAAAGATGAATGTAGGGAAAGCATTGTCTCCTTAGTCATCTGTATAAGAGAGATTGCATTAAATTGTTGTGTGTGTGTGTGTGTGAAAAATGTGAAACAAGGAGAAAAGTGTATTCCCACATTAAATTGATTTCAAATGCCTTAACGAGAGTAATAGATTTAACAATGCATACATGCACCCACAAGAGATATTTCCACTATGAGATGCTCCTAAGAAAGGACAAACAAAGGGAAATGAACACGTGACAAAAGAGAGCACAAAATGGATCTACTAAGTTAAGGATCAATATGATCATATGATAAGTCATGTATATCAAAATAATATCAAAATGAAGCATGATCATTCCCCAAAGGTAGTAGAACTACAATCAAAATGGAAGAATGTCATGTAAGAGTTACGAAGAAGAGCCTTTTTGGGCCAACATCAAGAAGACCAAAAAGAATAGGTACCTATTATTTTGCATCATTCCCAATAAGACAAGACAAAGGCACATTTACAAGTAGTGGCACATGCATGACATAACATGTAATAAAATATAGAAGAAATAAGATACAAATAGATGAACGTCACAAAAAAATTATTCATTCATCACCTTGCACCAACGGAGCAACAAAGGTCATCTAATGAAATATAAATAAAACATATAACATGAAAAAATTTATGAGGGAAGCATATTATAATAAGAAAAACACAAAGAATCCACCATACATAAGGATTGAATCAAGCATATCACTTGCCCTCCATCTCGGTCTATTTTATTTAGGGAAGGTGGGAAACATGCAAGAGGAACAACATCAAGCATGATAGATGGAACAATATCTAGTTCTAAAAAAGGACCATGTTGTAAAAATGTGTCACTTTGTTCATCACTAGGACTAAGAGATAATTATTTTTCAAATCTAGATGGTAAATCATGATTAACGTCAATAAGTTCATACATATCATTAGAATCACTAGCATGAATATCATTGTTTTCATTAGAAACATGGAAATAATCATCATCAAGAGTATCTTCTTCATCCAAATTAATTGTAATAGAATCTAACATACAAATAGAACTATCATGGTTTTTTAATTTTATCTTTTTCAAATTAAGTTCCTCCCTAGGGCTATGCATAGGTTGGCAAAAGGGAATCAAAGCATCAATAGGTGTCTTAGGGGAGGAAATTTTTTAGGAAGCATTCTCATGGGCTCTAGCACAACATTGGAAATCATGAGAACAATAGTTACATTTGGTTTTTCTTGAGATTTGGTTTGGTTTAGGATCAATCAACATCATGTCCTTTTCTTCTTTATTGGGAAGAATCGAAGACAGTGCACTAGGTTGAGAGATAACATTGGTGGAACACTTATAAAATATAGGAGGTGGAATGAAAGTATATAAAGGAGGCGTGTAAGGTGTAGGAAGAAGTCCATGTTGATGGAAAGGATATAGAACATCCTTAGTATTGTGAATCTCACAAATATTTTAAATTCATGATAGGATCAAAAAACATTATCTTTGAGAGGTTGAATTGGTTGAGGCCTAGAAGGCCAAAAGAAGTCAAGGTCAAAGTTCCCTCGAGGCGCTAAAGGATGATAGAGACCATGATTAATTGGTGATTATTTCTCCATCATGGGGAAATTTCAAACACTTTTAAATAGGAGAGATACCAACTTTCATGGAGATGAGCCAAGGAAGACCAAGTTTAACTTGAATCTAATTGGAAGTTGGAATGAAAAAAAGGGTGACATCTAGTGTTTTACCACCGACTTTTATGGGAAAAGTATTGGAACCATGGGTACAATAAATGAAACCATTGAAATTTTGGATCATCACATTATATTTATCATGGAAATCTTGCTCCAATTGTCTAGTGTAAATATGTTCTTTAGTTATTAAATTCACCAGCATGCAAGTAAGATCTATAAGGACACCATGAGAAAGAAGACCATTAACCTTTGCTACAATGTAAAGAGGACCATTAGGTGATTTAATCATTTCTTTAGGATCAAATGTAATGCAAAGCACATGTTTAGTTTTGGGTTAATCGATAAGGTTGACAAAATTGGCTTTAGTACACTCAATGTCATAGTCAACGACATTAATGGAAAAAGAAGGTAAAGACTAAGTAGACTCACATGTATTGGTCGAATGAGAAGGAAAAAAATTGGTAAAACTTTTAAATTTTTGGTTGGTAGGTGCTACAAACTTGTTTCCTTGATCATTAACACCCTCAACAGATATAGCATTGCAATCAATGAGGTCTTGAATAATAGATTTTAAATGGAAATACTTCTCAGTATCATGGCCAGGTTGATGTTGGTATTGATAAAAAGCTTTGTGATCAAAGGATTTAGGGAAATTTTTGGATGTGTCAATTGGTTTAGTGGGATAAAGTTGTAAAACATTAACATTAATCAACTTCAACATCACATTATGAAAAGATTCAAAAAGAGGTGTAAAATTATGAGGTCTAAAAATAGATGACAAAAGAGCCACACCTTTGGATGTTGTTTTCTCTTTCTCATCAACATGGTTTGATGAATTATTCATTTTGATGAAGCTCTCAGGTTTCTAAAACTTTTGATAGGATTGAAATGCAGCATCACTTTTATCAATTGTAGCCATTGGAGGAGTGCTCTCAAATTGATTCACTTGAAGCTGATATTTATAAATCACCACACAATTAAGAGAGGAGAATTTAGTCAATAATATCTTATCCCTAATGTCTTTTTGCAAATTATAAATAAAAATATGTTGAATATAAACATTACGAAGAAGATAAGAAATCCGACCATGCAAATGCTTAAATCTACCAATGAAATCAATCACTTTTTCTTTAATGCCTTGTTTACAGTGCATCAAATCAATCAAATAAATCTTAGGGCTAATAATGTTTTGAAACTGTCAGATGAAAACATTAGCAAGTTTTTAAAGGAATCAATGAAATAAGGAGGTAAAGAACAATACCATTGCAAGGCTTTATCTCAAAAGGTTTTAGTAAATAATTTAGCCTTGAACCTCTGATTGTGAGAGAAATCACTACACAATATTTCGAAGGTTTTAACATGAGTCAAAGGGTTACCCTTATCATTTTAAGTCTCTAAATGAGGAATTTCCATGTATTAAGGAATACCGATATTAATGACATCTAAATACAAAGGACTATCAATGTGACAAATAGGAATTTTAAATTTGGATTGAGTCATGTATGCAATTTTTTATTACAAAGATGAAATGATCTCAGCCAAGCTATTGACAGTAGATTCAGTAGAGAGAGTGGTAGGAGATACATGTGGAAGGTTTAGACCATTATGGTAAATGGAAGGAATGGTATAATATGAAAAAGGAACTCTATCATAAGTGGGCATGGATGAAGGTAAGGAGACACATGGAACACTTGAAGAAGGATAAATAATAGGATTAGGAATGTTAACATGTGTAGGATTTGTGTTTTAAATGGAAGTGATTATGAGAGGTGGAGCATAAGTATAAATACTAGGTATAAAGGTCTCAACACTAGTAGGTGGAGTAAAATCTAATTCCCAGGCACAATCTATAATAGGATTGACATTTGTTATCAATGAGACGAGAGATACTATGCAATATGTTAACATCATGTTCATAATTGTGAATTATCTTCTTCAAACCCCCTACTACAAAGATGACCTCGAGATTGGAATTTTCTTGTCCTAACCATTGCTCAAAATTTTCAAAGTCATAGGAAAGCTTTTGGAATTGCATAGGAGGAACTCTTAAGGTCTCATCATCATGAGAAGAGTGGGAACAAACTTTCTCAATAGGAGGAATATCATTAGTAGGCATGTTAGTTTCATCAAGATTCCTAGGAAACAAAGAGGACTCAGGATTAAAGGAACCCATAAGTCTATGACTTCTCCTAACTGAAATACTATAAGTAGGACTCAATGTAATAAAAATCATGTACAAGAACATGAAATAGATAGATATGATGTAAACATGAACTTTGAAAGAGATATGCAAACATTCGTCAACTAATCACAATAGTACATTAATAAAAATCATATCTAACCATCAAATCAAACATGAAGATTTAACACGTACAATGTAGTAAATACAATGCATAGAAAAGAAGATATAGACACAAAATTAGAATAGAAATTTTATGCAATGGGTTCACCAAAGATGTACAATAGGAAAAGGGAAGCAATGCAAAGAGGTAGATCACTTCTCCTTTTCAAAATTGCACATTCAGAAGGAAGATGTCCCGATAGGCTAGGAAGGTCCTAAGCGCTAAATCGGTCAATGATCCTTCACTAAATATGTAAAATTGAAATAGAAAATGATAATGAGATAAAAAATTCAAATTAGGAATGATCTATATGTACCTAGAATCAAAATAGGAAATATGCTACTTCAAACCTAAATATTAGATTGGTGAAATCTTGAAAATACTTGTAACAGTTGTTTTGAGATCCTGAAGTTGTAATGTCTTACAGTCAAATATTAGCTAGATCTAGGGGGTAGAGGGCATTTGAAATGTTCTATACCTAGGTATAGGGAATTTGAAATGTTTTGTACCCTGGGTTTCTGCTTGAAACTTGTAGGGATGATCTGATTGTTCTAATATGCGCAAAAAAGTTCAGACAACTCCATAACTTGTTTCTACACATAGAAAAATGGGCAAAGGTTGGGTAAAAGGGGTTTTCCTTGGTCAAACCCCTATTTAGAAATTAAATTTGAAAATGAAAGGAAATTTTATAAAGGAAATTATGTAAAAAGGTAAATGTTTGATTCATCTTGCTTAAACCCTCATAGACAGATGTAGAAATCTCTCATAACCATGAAGATGTTTGAATGTACTCATAATCAAGTAGTTAAAAGTAAAATTTAAAATAGGAATCAAGGACTCCCTCACAAATGCATAGATCTATGAATGCCACTCCTAAATCTTCAATGTAGATATGCTTGATAGTCACTTGCAATGAAGGAGAGATGAATGTGTCCATGAAAGGAAGGATCTTATCACTTGATTGAGAATTCCTCTATTTGGCCATCATGGGAGAGAAAATCACTTCAATGGAGAATATTTCCTTGGAATTGACTTAGATGAACTGGATAAACTAGATATTGGATGCTTGCCTTCAAATCTTGAATCAAATTGCTCAATTTCTCTTGATTGCTTGAATGCTTCTTGATCTCTTGATTACACTTTATAGCTTGAGAATAGTAATTGGTATCAAAATAAAAATATATAGGGTGTTTATATACTTTATCTATTATTTTGGGATTCAAAAATATGCTAGGTTGACCACGAGATCTAATTTCCCACTAAGACTGTGACATAGGGCTCTGAGAAAAAATTGGGCCAAAAAGTGTGGCTATAGAATGTTTGAAATGTTTTATACCTAGGAAACTCAAGCCAAATTCAAACTGGGTTTCAAGATGGTGGAAAAGATGCAAGAAATGATGAATTAGGTTTCCAAGATCAAGAATAATGGACATCAAATCTTGAAATCAGAAAAATGGGGCCTAATAGAGCATCCAATTATGTGTGCTAACTTTTTAGGACAATACTGATAGATAGATAGATAGATAGATAGAGAGATAGATAGAGAGATAGATAGATAGATAGATACATACATACATACATGCATACATGCATACATATAGGTATAGGTATAGATATAGACATAGACATAGACATAGACATAGACATAGACATAGATAGATACAAATTTGTATATGTATATCTATATGTGTCAACAAAATTAAAAGTATAACCAATATTACTTGTAATTAAAGCATAAACATGTTTGTCAATAGCATAAACATAAAAATGTATGTTCTGAAAGGCTTAAGACTATGATATGACATACATAATATTTCATAAATATATGAAAAAAAACTCACAAAATCTTGTATATATGAGCATGTGCAAAAGATTAGTAAATTTGTATGATGTTACGTTGAATGTAAAAAGTTCTAGCCATAATGGAAACAATGAGCTCCCAAGAGAGATGCATGGTGAGAAATTATCAAATTGATCAAAAAGGTGTGTGACATAATCCTGAAACCTATAGATCTCTATACGATGGGCGACTAGCTATTAACATACTCCTAAAACCTATAGATCCTTTAATAAACTATATTATTAATTGCGGAAAAGATTAAATTTAGAAGGTCACCATTAGGATTGCAAGAACCACATGGGTGATCTCGTTAGTATATATAACCGCTAATGCCCATTTTAAAGCTGATATTTATAGACACACACACTCACACATGTGTGTGCGACCTATTCCTAAAACCTATTTATAAGTGCACACACACACACACATTAATATTCAATGAAAGTTTCATGATAGTGTATATAGTTCAAAAGTAGAATATGAATAATAATATGAACTAGAGACCTTGATGTAATTGATGTCATTGTTGTATTTCAAAAAGAGTGTGACATATTAATCCACCCAAATGATTCCATGAATATAAATGGACCCATTTGAGAATAAAACCATAAAATTATCTATTGATTTGATAGTCTATGTCATTATTTCACTCTATAGAGTCATAGAATACATGGAAATGAAACCTTGTACAATATATTTGGAATTTGTAGGAAAGGTTTTTGAAATATTCCCATGCCCAAAAATTTCATATATATAAATGGATGTTTTAGAATAAAACCATACAATATTCTAATTATTTCATAGTTGCTTTGATTATTTTATCGTATAAAGTCAAATAGTTCATGGTAATGAAACCATAGATTCCAATATTTTGTACCCCCCAAAATCATGAATATAAATAAGGGTTTTACAATAAAAACTTATATTTATTTCATAGGCTAATTATGTCATCGTATAAAGTCAAAGAGTCGTTGATAATGAAACCCAAGACTACATGCAAAAAGGGATACATGATTGACTATACAAGTGGAGGAAACTAGATTAATGAATATCATTGTCAACAAAATGTAAAGATGCATGATAGCTCATTGTTTCCTAAAACCTAGAGAGCATGCATGATATGTAGTCATGAAACAAGTTAAAAAATTGGGACATTAATCTTCTACCTAGAAATTTTTAGGATTATAAACGAGGTATTTAGAATAAAATCTTACTATTTTCTAATTATTTCACAAATTTTGTAATTATTTCATCATATAAAATAAAAAACATCATGGTAATGAAACCCTTGATGACATACAGAGAAATGATAAAAAAATAGTTGAAACAACTAGTTTAACATTTATAATTAACAACAAACTGCAATGAGGAAGGATAGCTTGTTGTTACTTGGAGGAGGAGGGCAACTCGTGAATGAGAAATAATGAAAAAGATACTAATGAAAATGAGGCATGAATGAGGCACAATGAAAATAATCTCCAACATGACGTGAAACATAAATTAAAGGGCACAAAAAACAACTCTCTTATCAATGCCAATGAGATCACCCACATGGTCATTTATAAACCTAAACAACTTTTGTTTGAATTTATATAATTTATTAAGTGCGTAGTCACACAAGAATGCTAAGGCTTAAATGGGGGTTATTTTAGTTAGTAAGTGAGTATTTAAATCTTTTTTTGTGGTTGTCTAGTAATGGTATAATTGTGAATGTGTGTTGGATGATGTATGTAATAAGATGTCTATCAAAAGAACTTAAACCCTAACCCACTAATTAGCTTAAAAATTCTATCCAACATGCACACCCAATGGAATATGAAGTAATAAAAATGACAATTTTACCTTTTTTACCTACTCCTTGTAGCTTGTTTCCATTACCTTCCTCTACCTCGAATTCTTGGTTTGTTGAGCTCTCAAAACGTTAACTTAGCTTCCCAAGGTGACTTCAAAGTTTAGAATATAGTACCTTTATGCAATTAGGATGTATATTCTACAATGTTCAAAGCTAAGGTGCAAGATGGATGATGTATTGAAAATGACTTGATGATGGTTAGTGGATTGATTCTAAATGATAATGTGATCCTAAATGATAATGGTATGATTATGCTATATTGCTCACAAATGATCTCAAAATGCTCACAAAATGCTACAATGCTAAATCTCTCAAGATGCTAATATGGATGCTAATTAGCTTCAAATGAAGGGAAAGTGCTCTTTTTATAGGATTTTGCAACCCAAAATCCCATGTGGCAAAGATCAAATAGTTGAGATTGAAAGATGGAAAAATCAAGGGTTAAAATTGAATTGTTTAAGAAGGTCGAGAAAGAGTAGGAAGTAGTTGGAATGTGAGAGAGAGAATAGGGGGAACGTTCCTCCTACAATAGCAAGGTGGAGGGCTATATGGTGTAATATGCTGCCTGGTTCTGTAATTTCTAGAGTCTGTTTCTTCCTGTCATTTTGTCAAACAGTTGGCCTGCAACTGTCCTTATGTTTTTTCCAGATTGATGTTGTTTAATAGTCCTCAAGATTATTGTATTTTGTATGAGATATCAGTAGAAGGCAACATGAAACCATATGCAGCTAATAACAATGACCGTTCATTTATTTCTTGTTTCAGATTATTAGGAAATTACAACTACCATATCTAACATATCTTATTAAACTCAACACATTATAACAACTATAGAGTTCAATGATGGTCCATACCCATTGCAACTACAACAGTGTTAATAGTTCTGAAAATTGCTACAGTAACTCACAGCTACAATGTTCCCGGACTGCTACAGTACCGCGCTACAGTAATTCAGACTGCTACAGGAACTTGTTGCTACAGTAACCCGCTGCTACAGTACCGCACTACAGTGATTCGGACTGCTACAGTACCGCACTGCTACAGTACTCGCGCTGCTACAGTACTTGCGCTGCTACAGTACTCGCGCTGCTACAGTACTCGCACTGCTACATGAACTTGCTAGAGTACCGCGCTGCTACAGTGTCGCTGCTACAGGAACTTGCTACAATATCGCGCTGCTATAGTACCTCGTTGCTACAGGAACTCTCGCTGCTACAGGATCTTGCAACTACAATATAAAATCTCAAGACCATATCTTTCAATGGCGTCAATATTGAAAGCGTAGAGGGTTTGCGTCCTCCAAGCCCAAAGAGAAATAATCTCCACAGTTTCCCCAATTTCATTCAATCTTCAAGCATGCCAAATGAGAGCTATCCTCTCTCTTTTAATCCTTCCTTACTAGTTCTACGCTTCCGTCTCGCCAATGTGGGATAAAACATGAGCTTTAATGTTACCTTTTTCCCTTACGAATGCCCATGTATGTCCTTTAAAGGGGGGAACTTGATTTTTATAAAGTGACTTTATGAAACATTATAATATTTAAATTAAATAGTCACTTTATCGTTATAACTTCAAACATTAAAATAATATACCAAATGAACTCGGAATCCCACATATGATAGCTCATTGGAAAGAGCTCAACAAAACGCATCACATCCTGTCACTGAAAACCCAAGGCACTGCATCCCCTGTTGGCTTACTAAAAATAGTAAATCCTCCCCAAAACCCAACAAACGAACTCCATTTGGCTTGTAATTAAATTTGACTAGGCCAAATAACCTCAGGATCCCTTTTGAAGTCCTGGTTAGCCCTCGGGACCATGAAAGAACGGGCTAACGACAACATATATGCATACTGGCTAAGTGGGGGACATTACATATGGGAAGGAGAGACACTTGTCAAGTGTCTATCCATGAATCTTAAGAGGAAGAAAGAATGACCTTTTCCATGGTAGGACTCTTTGTACAAGTGCCCCATGTAAGTCATCATTGACCAAGTGAGGCGGAGAGTCAAGCTACTACTTTATAGGCAAGGTGGCATAGACCAAGTCCTATGAGGACATGTAGCCATGAGACTAAGTCTTCTTAGGCCACATAGCCCTTTGGACCCCTTAGGAATAGAGACTCATAGTTGAAGATAAATAGGCCAATTATAAAATAAAATAAAATAATTTCCTTAGCCTAGGGTGAGGTGGCATATGAGTTGGAATAGGAAGACCTTTTCATGCGCTGAGAGAGAAATTAAGCTTAGAAAATCACTTAATAATGGTAAATTAGAGGACTTAGATTTAGAGGAATAAGCTAAAGTGAATTACCTAATTTATTTAGTAATAGTAGAGAAAACAACTAATTGAATAATAAATATTTAATTAATTTCCCAAGTCAATTTTTAGTGTATACATGCGACACTTAAAAATGACCTCTTTTTGACCCTTGCATGCATAATAGTTCTTTCAATTAGATGCATGAAATTTTCAGTCTATCATAATTAGTTTGTGCTTTCTAGATTTTGACTGTGTTGCTCTTTCAATGTTCATCTATACTACCCAAAAATTGAAACAAACTATAAACATTTAAATTACATAAAAAAAATAAAAAAATAAAAATCTAAGATGCTCTTGAATTTGAGTGAAATTAGGTATAAGAACTAGGGAGTGTGTTCCCCTACTCCAAGTGCTCCTCCCCTATTTTCCACATTACACAATTTAATATTAAGCCAAAAAGTGTACTAACAAATAAAAAATGCAATTTAATATATCATCCAAAAGGTATGGAGAGTTTAAATCCCAAGTGTCTGACACAAAAACATCTGCCGTGCAACGACGAGTTTAAAAAAAAGCACAATTTTCATCGAAACGGACAAGAGCAGGTCAAAGCACAACAGAGCACAATTTTCATCGAAACATACATATTTCCATTACAGTGCGGTTCACGCCAGCAGAGGGTCCCATGGATTCTATCGCGTAATCTTCCGAATTACAGTGTATTATCACTTAAAATGAAGTGTCTACAGATATTTTCTAACGGTGATAGTTGTGACAGTTCAAGTTTGCCTTATTCAATACAATTAAAAAAATTCAGTCACATGGCAATCAGTGCCCAATGATTTGCAGCCAGCAGCACTGCAGTACACAACATGCCACCAACCTTCAGCTTGACCCGACGTGACCCGCTTTGCCGAATATCCACCTGCCATATGACCACCTGCCGGAAAACGTGAAGTCGAAGACTTTTCTTTCTTCTGAACAAATTAGGAGCTCTGTCTCTCTGTCTTCTGATGGGGAGAGCGTAAAATTTTCTTTTCATGCAGAATGAAGAAGAAGATTCTCCTTCATCAGCAGAAGCATAAATCTTCGTGTAATTGCAAATGGAGGCAGGTCGTAGTAGGGTTAATGTGTGCAATAACAGCAGGGTTGATTATGTTGCAGACGCTTTACATGCCTCGCAGTTTGAAGAATCATTACTTCAATATCGCAGCCGCCTCGCCCAAAATTGCATTTCTCTTCATCGCAAGGAATCGCCTTACCCTTGATTTTGTCTGGCAGAGATTTTTCGAGGTAATTATTGGAAAATAAAATTCAAACATTAAATTAGGGTTTCACTTTTCATTTTCGTTTTTCGTTTTAGAGATATGGAGTTGTTGTGTTAGTAGCTATTGAGATGAGCGATTCGACAAATTGAATTATTTTTACAACAGATGGAATTTGTATTAAGTTGACCCAATTGATCCGTAGAAGCTATAGGAGCGGAGCGTATTTATTTACTTCTTTAGAAAATTGATTTTCATGGAAATTCTATTTTAACATAAGCTATCCAAATTTGATGTGTTTATTCGGATCTAATGCGTAGTAGATATGATGTATAAGATTATTACTGCAAAATAAAGGAGAGGCAATATCGTTGAGCGTGGCAGTCATAAAGGAGAGAACTGAGAGTTGAGAACCAGTTTCAATAGTTATCGTGGTACTGTAAATTAAAGAACCCTTTGTTGTTAAAATAAATATTAAAGATATTAGAAGGGACTATCGGAACACTGTTTGACCAGAAAGTAGCGATTCAATCAAATCATTTTCAAACTTTGCAAATCATTAAAAAACTTTAAACTTATGACTGAATTTATTTCCTGTGTATTTAAAAGTTATTCCTGTAATTGTCTAAATGGTGGATCCGTATGATTTCAATGGCTAAAATTAAATTTTTAGCTTCGAGGAACACCACAAACTTCCCGGAATATGCTGCCCAACTACTTTCTCTTCTGCCATATATATTGTTTTCCATTGTATTTTGTATATCTATGAATTGTAACAATGCCAAATCTATGATTATACTACTAAATAACATTCAGATTTAACTACTCACAAATATCACGATGAAGTATGAAGAAACTTCAAAATATTAAACTATAACTTTTCTTTACCTTTTCTTCAGCTTGACTCCATTGTCCTTCTCCTCCTTAAGATTTTGAGAAGGTAATGTGCTCTCAGAACTGATCACCTTCCAAAATGACTTCAAAAGATTTAAAGAGTGGTTTCTAAATGCAACTAGAATCACTCCTAAGATGCAAAGTGCTTATTATGATACAACAATGATGATGATTCCTAGATTATGCAAATTAGATGACGAAGCGCATGATTGCTAATAATAATGGATATGAAGCTAAAATGATGCAATTACATAAGCCAAAAGCACACTTTTAATGAAAATGCTCTAAATGCTAAAATCTCAAAAAACTATATTATTGCTAATTAGCTCAAAGTGGAGTAATAAGGGCTCCTCTTATAGAGTTTTCACCTTGATCCCATGTGGCATAATCTAGGGGCTGAGATTGAATCTTGGGATAATGTATGGTTCAAAACTTCAAATTGACTTTGTTGAGGAGGCAGAGAGAAATGAAGAATTAATTGGATTGTGAGAGAGAAAATAGGGCAGATATTCCTCCTACAATGGCAAGATGGAGGGTTATGTGGGAGGGAGAGGCACTTGTTAAATGTCTCTCCATGGCCAAAGAGAGAAGGGTGGAAGAAGATTTGGAGTTGTAGGACTATTAGGACAAGTGTCTTTTGAGTCACCTTTGACCAAGTGAGGTGGAGAGAAAGGGCTAGATGATAGGAAAGGAGGCAATGACTTGGTCTTATGAGGACACATAGTTATGCGACTTAGTCCTATGAGGCCACATAGCCTTTTCCTTCCCTTTGAATAGAGGCACCTTGTTGAGGATAAATAGCTAATATTTAAGTTAAATAAATTAATTTCATTAGCCATAAGTGAGGTGGATGATGAGTTGGAATAGGAGACCTAGTCATATGATGACAAGGCAATTAAATAGTTTTAGAAAACCATTTAATAGTGTAATTTAAAGACTTAGGCTTAGAAGAATAATACAAAGTGAATTGACTAAATAAATAAAATAATCCATTTGGCAATAGTAAGACTATTAATTAAATAATTTAATATTTAATTAATTATCTCTGTTAATATTTTCTAGATTTACCTAGGAATGTTCAAGCTATAGAGATCTTTCAAGACTAAGCACAGGATATAAAGAAATGATTAAGAGCAAGGAGAGATAGTACCCGGATTGTAGTTCTGAAATGATCATCAAATCAGTCCCTTCTAAGTCTCTAAGGTGAGTGGATGTGAATGGGCTAGGTCAGCCCATCCAGGGCTTCCAAAATGTCATCAATCTGAACTTTACTTTGACCTAGGATCAGACTGAAGACACTGTGAATCTGCCTTGAGATCTGCAGTTGTATTGCTCCTCCTAGTCCAGAATTTGCACCTATGGATAATATGCTGCTATTAGGGCAGAGAAATCTCAGTCCAAGGGATGATGCACCATTAAACAATGAATTTGGCTTCTTAATTGATGAATTCACTGCTCCTTTATGCTGCCTTAAACGATTCTTGGAAGAGGAGAATATGTTATGTCTTTGATATCTCTTCTTCCAAAAATCATCCCTCCTTTATATTAGTAGGGAGTGCCTCCTCGAGGCCGACCTGAACAAGATAATATATCCCAAGGGGGCCGACTTTGGGCCCAAACAAATTAAGCAATATATAATCGATTTGCTAATAAACAATGAATATTAAATATCTCATATATTTAATATTATTATTTATATATCGAAATATATACACCATATATTTAATATCTTATTCAATGCAAGAGATATTTGCTGACAAGGCCATAATATCAACAATCTCAAGTCATTTTTAGGTGTATACATATTAACAATATCAGATTTCCACAATCCATTTCTAAATGCATGTGCGTTTCTAGATTTGATTGTGTGTGTTTTTTAGCATCAACGTTTCAGATCACACTTGGATCTCTTCCTGGTGATGGATCACGGAGTGTGATCCGAAACGTTGATGCTAAAAAACACACACAATCAAATCCAGAAACGCACATGCATGTATACATATTGTTATATAATCTCTAATTTGAAAGAATTGTAGTCAGCCCAGTCCGTCATTTAAGTGTAGAATAATTAGTAGATTTTAAAATAAGGAATATATGCATAATAGGCTACTATAATTGGCAAATCAATAACTTCATCTATGTTTTATAGAAAAGGTTGTGGCAATTTTTTTTTTGTTCTTTTGTGTTTTCTCAGCTGACAAGTCTAGATTCTGACATGTTCTTGCTCAAGTTTCTGTTTAGCTGTACGGTATACAATCATTACATTGGACAGTTCAAAGAATTTCTGCTTCATCCTTCTTCATTTTTATATAGAAGAATTTATGAAATCTTTCCTTTCTAAGTATAAGGAATATGCATTTAAAATTAACTTTGAAGGGAAAATATAGGGTTATTCATGGTTTCCTGGAGATGTGTGGATACAAGTTGTTGAAGTTTTAGTAGCTGTGATAGATATTATTCTTACCTCTGACAGTAATCTTTTCTTCTGTTCAACGTTTTGCATCATGCATGATCTGTGTTCGCTGCTTTGCATCGTGAGGTGTCTTGGAGTTATAGCTGTTGGAATCTCTACCACTGGCATCGGTTCTTATTCTTATTTTTTTATTGAATACCTTTGTAATCGCTGAAGACTAAATGACTTGGCATCGTTTTGGCTTGCCGCCGGTTTAAGAAAGGCCGGTTATGAAATATCATTGAAGAGTCTTTATTTTAAAGTGATGCAAATGTTTGTAACAGTCATCTCTTGGCATTCTGTGGGAGCCTCTTGTGTAATGGCTTCATCTCTTTGTTTTCACAGTTGAGACTCATTTGTGGGGATTGGTTGCTCTATCAAAAAGCTGTTCAGTATATTTGATGAATGCTGTAGAGATTATGACTGTAGAGTCCTCTGTATTTGTTTAATGTTTTTGATTGCAGAGGCAGTGAGCTTATTATTTTGTGTATTCGATCCTTTCATCATCGATATATATATTTTGCAAGTCTTTCATGTTTAGATGTATCTGTGAGTCACATATTTTTATGTTTTGATCAATCTGAGATTAAGAGAATAAAAGCTTATTGATTGATGGTTTTCTGTTTTCTTTTATAAGTAAGTAATTGTTGTAATTGTTTTGAAGAACTCATTAAAGGATCATTTTCAGGCGTGGCTGGGTTTTGCGCTTGAGTAGGAGGGTTTTCCCAGGGCAAATAATTGTCTCAATCTGTTATTTGTGTTCTTAGATATCTGATATTTGTGTTATTTCTATTCTGGTTCGCGAAAACTTAACAAGTACCTCTATAAGGAGGGGGCACCATTAAAATTAGGATACATTGAGTAAATTAATAAAGATATGGTTACTTTATGTACCAATGCAAGTACGAGGACAGGGACATGCTCTTTGTTTGTATATTGAACTTTTGTAGTACCAATTGTTGTTTGCTGTCAGTAATAGTAAGTTTTGAACCATTTAACATGATTACATATACAAGTACTTCCTCTAAAAAAATTGCATTAATAATTTTGTCTGGAACTTGTGATTGTTAAAAAATTGCCAAAAGTAATGGAAAGATACCCTTTCATCAGATGATAATCTAATAAAGGGACTACTCTTGGCCTGTACTTGGAAAGAATCTACAAATCCTTACTTTAGTAGAGGTGGATTCATCAAGTTTAGGTTTCTTTTTGGCTTAAGGATCCGATTTTTGGAGACACAGGAATTGGATTTCTGATCTATAGTTTGCAAATTGTACATTTCAATCTCCAGAATAGAAATCAAAACTGTCCACTTGGGAATTTCGGATTTCCATCACCATTTAGAAAAAAGAATACTCAGAATGAAAGAAACGATCCACTTTCAGTTTCTATTGTAGAACTATTTATAGTTAATAATTATGCTTTATCAATTTGGTTATTATTCTAAAAATATTGACTATTTGAAAATGATGATTTGCCATGACACACACACATGCTCATGCTTCGTTATGAATTGGATTCTAGTTATAAGAAAGTCATAGTAGCAGCCACAACTGTTACAGTAACAATCAGTTTTAAGTTTTAAACCAACTTACAAGGGATGATTCCAATACAACAAAATATTATCCAATTGAGCATGAAGAAAATAGATTATGTTTTGTGAAAGTAAGCTGAGCTTTCTTACAAAACACACAAATCTAATAGAAATCAGAAAAAGATTGTTGATTATTACCGAATTCAAGAAACTAAGACTTCAATGTTGAATTTTTTCTGCGACTATTTCAAGACTTCTATTCTGAGAAAAGTGTTCCTATAATTTTTCCATATTTCTTCTACAGTTATTACTCGCACAATATCTCTTTTTCTGGGATAAAATGCTTTGCTATGCAAATTGGCATTTCAGTTTTAGGTTTTTAGCATAATCATTGGTATATAGATCATAACCGTCAAATCTATTGCACTGTGGTTGGCATGCTCTGACCGTTTGTGCAAATTACTTGAAATTTAATGTATGTGTGGAGTAGTACTGTAGTACCATTCAAGTAGGCTGTGACGTTCAGAAGCTTCACTTTGTACATAAATTGAAATTGTAGAAAATTTATCCTGGATAAGAAGCTTAATAATATTTGTTGTTAATTGTCTTCATATTTTATCTTCAGATTTTTAATTGTCACTTTAATTGGTGTTATTGAAACAAATATATTTTAAACAAATACACTGAGATGAGCAAACTTTGCAAGCCAACAAATCTAGTGAGCTAGCAAACACAAGAGTTAATATCAACTTGCAACTTGCAAAGAAATAAAAAACATTACCATAATCAAATTTGAGAAGGGCAAAATAGACACGTATCATACAAAATAAAGAAAATGATTTTCATTTTCTTTTGAATTGATTCTAGTTATTTCATTGTAGTGTTTGATTTTTGAAATTGAATTGTAGACTGTACTTTTCATTTTTCTCAGGTGTTAAATGTTCCCTAACCATTATTGTTGGTTATATTATGTAGGAAGCAACATTAAACTTCAAAATTCTTTGAGTTTTTGGCTTAACTCTAGAAGAATTTGAGCTTTGTTGTCCTGCTAGTTTTAGGAGTCAGAACCAAGTCCTGTGGCAGTGATATTTATTATCACCATATGAAATGTTTCTTTATAGAATCTAGATGATAGTTTACAATTCTTGAACTCTTTTTACATACCCTCCATTTAATTTTTAAAATCGACAGTATCTTATCTTAAAGTGCAGAGGACAATCATGTTGTTTGTATTTGAAATACCATCTCTGAAGCTAACTGCATTTTCTGAGCAACATTCCCGTGCCTTGTACAGGGAGCTGAGGAATCCAAGTTCTCAATTTATATTCATTCAAGACCAGGCTTTGTGTTCAGTAAAGGAACAACAAGGTGTAAATACTTTTATGGGCGGCAGCTGAGTGACAGTATACAGGTTTGTGATTATGCCATTGACAATATGTAGAATATGCCTGAATAAAGGAAATTGAAAAAAATGGGATGCTTTTGAGCTGATCTTTCTATTCTTCAGCCTTAAGCAACCATGAAAATCTGTATGTATGTCTAATTTGTATACTTTTTCTATACAAATTTTCTTGGCAGTGTATCCAAGTTGGTTTTCTATGGTAGATTATTTTAGTCTCTGTTTGGATTGAGACTTCTGCCATTTATAAAAAATAGTTCTTTTGTCCAGGTAGATTGGGGAGAAGCAAGCATGATTGAGGCAGAGCGCATTTTACTTAGGAAAGCTCTTCAGGATCCAGTTAATCAGCGGTTCATTTTTGTCTCAGATAGGTAGGTGTTTATGTTTATTTCTAACCTTCTAGTGAAAAATTGCTAATGCGATGGGTCTGATAGTAAGCAGGAATGGCAATGTGTGTGATGGTACTAATGACCAGTTCAAAAATCTGGTTTATGCCAAGAAAGTTCTCTTTATTGATTGAGTACAGACAAATCACTGTTGAAGTCTGTTTATCTATGCACTCAGTTTTAGAAATGCATATAACCAACTTGTTCCCATATATCCAACAATGATGCCAACAAATACATTCGCATACGAATCAACATGACTCTAGAAGATGTGTTTAATTATAGGTATGATATTTCATTGAATTATATGAATTTTCTATTATCTGGGGAATTCCTTGGTAAGGGAGAATGCCATTGTAGCTTTATATGGCTTAGTACTTTCCATCTAGTTGATATATCATCTTTCCTAGCATATTATAATTACTAGATAATTTCAAGACCATAAACCAAAAACAAGTTATGTGTATACAGATAATGGGAGAAGGGAATACTGAGACATTGTTTTCAAGACCATTCAACAATATAAAAAAATATTTTTAAGGAGTTGAAAAATGTTTTCAACATGACAGCTCAGATGTCTTACGGAAATGGACTAAAATCAAGTCAGAGTCATCCACTGTCAAAACTTCAACTTGCCAGTTGAAAAGTATCTTACCTAAATGACAATTATCCTTGCAGATTAGTTCATTAATTGATTGAATTGTTCTGACACAACTATCAGGAAATTGTGATTTGTCTGTAATTAGAGTATTCATGCTCCTTGCATGTTAATCGCCAATTTAATCCATTATTTTTATGATCCATCTTGATTATTAATTCTTTCTTGTTGGCATCATTGTTCCAAAGCTTTTAAATGGGTAGATTGCAAGTGTAGAGGATTTATTGTCGAAAACATGAGAAGTAGAGCAGGGTAATGAATATGAGATTATATTATATTATTATTTATTTATTTTTTATATTTTAATATTTTTTTTTTGATGGGTAATGGGCCAAAGCCGACATCAACATGGGGCTCGAGTAGACTCAAACCCAAGACCTCCCAGATGAGAGGCTCACAACTTACCGCTGTGCTGCGGGGTATTCCCATATTTTAATTTATTACTATTATTCATTATTAAATCCTATTTCAGAAAGGGGACATTACAGTCCACCCTTTCCAAAATTGCTTGTCCTCAAGCTTTGCCAATTTTATCTAAATCCTTCAATGCGAGCTGCTTCTGTTGTGCAACTCTGATATTGACCAAAGCATTGAGAATTTGCAAGGTTTGCAATTTTAAGACAAGTTTTCTCTTATCACTTTGAGAGAAGGAACAAGGTCATCTTGCAATAACATCAACGTGATTTGGATTGACCCTACGTTTGCACAATAACATGCTCACATCTATGACCTCAAGTGTAATAAATTCATATCTTTTGATTCACTCTAGTTATTCTCATATTCTAGATTAACTAAAAATATAGAGCCAAACACAATGCATACACTTGAAAACACGAAGTATACATATGAATGTATGAAGACATAGAGCATACATGGAGTATACGTATGAATATACCCAAAATCAAAGCATACACACAAGTACACGCATTGTTAAATCCTTCTTATTGTCTAGAATGAATTTATTGCTTCATCCTTACCCCTCTCTAGAGCCCTTAAAGCCCTTCGGCTAAGTTGCATAAACTACTGTTTGTCCCTTAGGTTGGCAACAACAATGCTTTGATACCATTTGTAATGTCCCCTTTTTCCAATGTCCTAGTTTTTTCTCTAAATTTACAATTTCAACATAATTTATAAATTATATCTTTCCTACTAGGATTAGGAACATTAACCAATTTTTTGGGGATGACAGGGGACGACTGCTAAAAAAATAGGGAAATTTTAAAAATATAGAGAAATTTCAAATATGCATATCAACATTGATAAAGCATTCCTCATAGACATTGTAGAAGCTTAATACATAGCATTAGACTGGATTTGAGATTTCACAAGAAAATCAACGAACAAATTAACAAAATTCAAATTCTTTTATTGTTGATGTGCATATATATTATGCTTTCATTGCTGTTGTCAGTTAGATAGGTATATTGTTTTTAAGATTTTCTACATTTTGACATTTTGTAGTTGTAGCTTTTTGGCCTTTTGTTGTGTATGCACATTGACAATGAAATCAATGGAACATTCTGTGAGCTCTCATGTGAATTCTTAATTCAGCTCTAAATGTTATGTAGTATGGTTCTACAATGTGTATGACAAATGCCTTATAATCAAATAATTGAAATTTGTTATGTTTCTTATAATTTCCCCAATTTTTTTAATTGCTGTACCCAAAAGAAAGGCTTCAATCCAGCAAACAATCATGCCATCTCATGCCATCCATGTCTTAGAAACTACAATTCCATGCAACATAGACAAAATATTAAAAACTAAATAAAGATTTAAAATCTCAAAGATAACCAAAGCAAGTTCCTATCATTAGGTGGCAGTGTGATGAATAATCAGAATGGACTGAAAATATTTTAGGGAATAAATAATGTTTTTGGACCCTTAATGCTAATAGATACAAAGGGAAATCAACGACACTGTTTACTTGAGATCATTTGAAATTGATGAGCTTTTTGAACACATTCCCTGTCAAGCTGGAAAGGAAATTTGGAGTGTTGGATTGAAATTGATATGTTTTAGCTGAAGCATTGGATCAAAATAGGTATGGTGCAGGCCATGCATGAGGACTTGATGCATTACAGAATTTTTAGAATAATGTGTATGTACTATGTACAACTACCTATCTAAGTCACAAACACCAATGAAAAATCAATGTCCAGCCTTTTATTGAAATTAAAATAATGTGTTTTTTCTAAAAACAATTTTGGCTATCCAAAATTGGCCTGGGTCATAGGGGATGGCCAAAATTCCCTGAGATGGCCAGGGGATGCCTAGGAGTCCCTTGGGCATCTTGAGGACTTTTGGCTGTCCCCTACATCCTTGGTCACTCCTAGAGGCATCCTAGAAATGTTTCCAAATTTCTGCACGCAAAAGGGATGGGTAGGGTACTTTGAAAAGCTGTCCTGGGTAGGGGACCGGGGGTACCAGCACAGGGGATGCATCCCTGTGGAGCACAATACAAATACAATTAATAGACACTTGATAAATCTTAGTGAACTTTCTAGAAATTTAAAAATGTCAAAAAAAATTCCTTGATTGGTGACCTAGAAAGCGAATTTATGAAAAATCATAAAATTGCCGAACTTACTCAATATTAATGATTTAAACTTGATTTCGGATTGTAAATGATCCCTCAACTTTAGTAAAAAATCATAGAAAATTACACAATTTTTTGAAAGATATAGGCAAATATTAAAAAAATTGGGTTTTGTCCTCACCTTTGCCCAAGTTGTAGTTCTAATAATCTTTGATAAGATCCAGACATGTGATGTTGCAATAAGGTATTGTAGAAGATAGATCTCACACAAGATGTTTGTGGGCAAAGATGCCCCAATATCCGATATTTAAAAAACATAGTACAGATCTTGAGCTAGAGTATGTCTCCATGCTATAGATTACACAATTGAGTACAGATCTTGAGCTAGAGTATGTCTCCATGCTATAGATTACACAATTGCTTGGAAGATACAGGCAAATATTCAAAAATTAGAGTTTTGTCCTCACCTTTGCCCAAATTGTAGTTCTTATAACACTTAATAGGATCCACACATGTAATGTTGCAATAAGGTGATGTAGAAGATAGATCTCACACAAGATGTTTGTGGGCAACGATGCCCTAATATGCAATATTTTAAAAAATAGAATAAATTCTTGAGGTAGGTTATGTCTCTATGCTATACATTCAAGAGATCCCAAATGCAATATCATACTCAACACATATTCTTACAGTGATATTCACCTGCTATAAATATACCTTTGTAATAACCTAATGGAGGGGTACCATGGTCCTAATGAAGGCTTACTTATTATCTAATATAATTAGTTATAGAAGTTGTCAACATAACCCAATATAATTAACTAAAGGGATGTGTTCCATAAGTTTGCATCTCCATCCACCTAAATACATTATCATATCATATCCCATAGTTCATTACACATTATTGTGTTTATACATTCTTTTCTTGTGTTGCATCAATATATGTTAGCTTCCATTCTATTTTGGTCTTATAGCTGGCTGTGGAAACCTGTTCTTACCTTCATGCTCTTAGATTCAACAAGGATAACAAAAATAATTTTTTGGTGGTGAACACAACTGTCAAATCCAAATTCTACATTATCAATATATGTTAGCTTCCGTTCTATTTTGCTCTTATAGCTGGCTTTGGAAACCAGTTCTTACCTTCATGCTCTTAGATTCAACAAGGATAACAAAACAATTTTGCCAAGAATTTTTTGGTGGTGAAAACAACCGTCTAATCCAAATTCTGAATTGACACTAACTATGAAAGTACCCTAATTTAAAAAGCAGTGCAGTTTATTTTACAGAGTAGTTTGTTATGAAAATGCATCCCATGTGCCAAATTGCTTATTATGGATTGGCTTGATCTAATCAATATTTAAAGAAGTGATGAGATTGCAGATGGTAGTTTCACATGAGAAGATTTACCTTCATAAATTAGACCCTGGAATAATTTTCTTTTGCTGATACAGTAATATTTGATTATTTATTTTCCCAAATTTGTCGCAGCTGTGTACCACTGTACAACTTCAGCTATATATACGACTATATAATGTCCTCCCCAAAGAGTTTTGTTGACAGGTGAGTGGATTATTTGTGGAGATGAAATGCCTCGATATGCTATTTTACTAGCTTTTAAATTAATTGCTCGCTTCCTTGCCCTTGGTAGCAACCACAAGGGAGCTCTGCATCTTTTTGGATTTATGGCCATTGAAGCAAAGCCATTTTGTCCTGAACCTTAGCAGTTAGTTGGCAGACAACGTACAATATTTAATTGCTCATGGAAGGCTAATGAAAATTTATCCATTTTCCTATTATTACATGACATACAGTTTCAGTGATTCAAAAGAAGGGCGTTATAATCCCAAAATGTCTGGGGTAATCCCTGTGGAGAAATGGAGAAAAGGTTCTCAGGTAAGATATTGGGTGTCTCTGACTATCATTTTGGATGACAATATGTTTTTGGCATATTTTCTTTGCGCTGAGTAGTTAAGTTGATGCATTTTGCAGTGGGCTACTTTAATCAGAAAGCACGCAGAAGTTGTAGCTGCAGACAATACAGTTTTTCCCTCATTTCAACTGCATTGTAAGGTGACCCAGTTGTTTTATATTAAGAGTCAAATGTAAAACTCTGAAATTTGAATTCTTTGGTCATTTGAAATAATCTGCATATCATATATATTATTTTATATTTAACTTTCTTGTCTTAGCTTATTACGAAGGCTGATCCTTTTTATTACTGCTTTCCTGTCCATGCTTATTTGATAAGCTCAAAAATCTGGTAGCAATATGGAAATATTTGGTTGTAGGTTATATTGTCAAATGTCCTATCACAATTCATTTGGTTCAAGTGCCCAGGCAGACTCTTTCAAAATTTTAAACTAAAGTTGATGGTTCGGGTACAGGCACGAGGTCCGGTTAAATAGCCGGGTACATGGGTATGAGCAAATATTTTTTGCCCTTGGGTGCGTGTATATATTTATATATATTTTATTATATATACAAATATTTAAAGGAATATGTAGAATTGTAAAACTAAATACATTTGATAGTAGGATACTTCAATTGGCATTTAATAGTGATAATTTTAGCTGTCTAAGTTCTTGATTTCGGTCTCCACTCCCAAACACCCTTATTGTAATCAAATTTCTTATATGACAAGAAATCCCACTATCTAGTGGGGGTTTGGGAGGGGAGACCCTAATGGTTTTGAGGGGCAAGATTGATAAGCTGCACAAGGTGTTAGATTTAAGAAAAACCCAACAATAGAAGAGGTGCAAAATGATCGTTGTATTGGGCGAAATGATGTTTTTAGGAGCATTTTAGTGTTTTTGGAAGCAAACAAAGGTAAAAAAATATCTTTTTTTGATACTTTTTTGGTACTTAGTGCCTTAGGGTATGCTTGCTTGGGTGTACCCAAATGCCTAGGTATGTACCTAGGGCGTACTCAAAGTGTATCCTTAGGCCTGTACCTGGACATAGCCAATATGGGTGCAGGACGCCTTAAGGGTGTACCCAATAACGTAGATCCTGTTATCATTTTGCAAGCATGATGCTCTTTTTTATCTTCTTTCTTAACCAAATCATGGTAGGTGTAAATTACTTTATAAATTCAAGTTACTAGAGGGCTTGGATGAGAGCATCCATATAAGAAAAGTGGCTATCTTTTCATTAAAACAATGTTTAAAAAACTACATCAATTTGAACATGATTTAAAAAAATGTAGTCAAGGATTGAGTGTCCAGTAAAGGACAAGCAATCCTAGTAGCCTAAATATGACGACTCCACATTTGCATTATGAAAGTACCAATTGAGAACACAATTCTTATTTGTCAAAATATGATTCAACCTTGCCTTAAGGCACGCATAATCATTCAGTCTTACAAGTGTCGATCTTACAATCCTGCAGTCCTTCAAGGAGCTACAAATAAATCTCATCTCTCTTAAATAATACACACATCTGCAGGCTGTTACATCAGTCAATCAAGGAAATGCCCTTGTGCTCTTTTCTGCATTCCCTTATCCTCAATTATAAAATTAAGGGATCCTTCCTATGCTCTACTCCTTGTTCTCCTCATATATTCAGTGCTCAACTGGGGAGGGAAAAATGTCATTACCTCTCTCTTTGACATTCCTTAGTGACCCAAAACCTACCTTCAGTTTTGTCTATAGGAAAGCAGTTGCTCAATTAGTTAAGTTGTAGAGGAATAATTTATTTTCATCAACTAAGAAAGGCATGACCATCATCAAAGAATAAATGCGCCAAACAGGAATAGCAAAGGACTATAATGGTTGGGAAAAGTAGACACTATACAGAGCTATTGCCAGCTAATAACAATAACAACAAAAGAAAGAACTGTCATTTATTTGTGGTCTATGTTGTGGACCTCTCCCTGAATTCATGGGCTAAGGAATATAGCATAATTTGATGTTTGTTATGTCTATGTTAAAGACCATGATTTAGCTATTTATCCTCATGTGCAGCTAGGAATAGGAGTCACTGATAAGACAAAACTATTCTCTTCATGTGAGCCCACCTTAAATGCCTTCACTTGTAAACAGTAATGAGAATATTCTTGGCTTCATGAAACTGCCCAATGTTAAAGGAGTGTAAATAAATAGTGATGTCCAAAAGAAATTTGGTGGGTCCTAGCAAGAAGAGGTGCCCAAACTGAGGGCCCTAGTAGGAATATAGTCACAGTGGAAATTATTTTCAGATTGCGTGGGTCCCAAGGGGACAACTCAATAGACAAGAATTTGATCTAGCCAAGAAAAGGGGACAAAGTGTGTGGGTCTTAGCAAAGATAACCAATCAACAGACAAGTTAAAGCCACACCCAGCACCAACGAATTTTGACTTAGCCAATAGGAGATAAAGAAGTAATTTGAGGGCCTAACAAATGAGTAATTTGCAGTGATTAAATTTGTTTTAAAAATATTCAACATGATGATTGGAATCATGGAAATGTATGTTTGACCTTGGGATTAGTCATCCAACTATTGTGGGTTGAAGATGAGCGGATGTATCAATCACCTCAAATACCACCTTGCATAGATCGTTGGCCAACAAATGCAGTTACCTTTGAACATTGAGTTGGAGGTATGGGAGATGAACTTGACCCTTTCTTTGATAGACCAACAAAAAGGAAGATGATAGGGACATTCACAACATTTACAATAGTGATGAATCCCTATGTGGCATTGGAATTAGTGGTGGATACACCAAGATTTTTGAGTCCATTAGTGTTGTCTAGGATTTGCGACATGTTGACTTGGTCAAACATCAATAAATTGCAATCAGTGGTAAAACTTGCTACTTTCACAACCCTTGTTTGAAGGTAAGGTTGGAACAAGGAGAAGCATGATGAAATAACCATGCTGCCTGTTAAGTTTTTGGCACTCCAAATCCTTCCTTTCACATAGGTAAAAGTCTATATTGGGATAATATGGTCACAACCTTAATTTAAGAACCCTGCTGGTTCTAACTCTTGACAAACATCAAATTGCTTTATTTTTCATATGTTTGACATTTTGTCAAACACTTAGCATGCAAAGTCAAGTTCTGATTTTGTATGTGTGTATGCAAGAAATTCATTTTTTTGAAATTGAATAATATGTATGAGAAAGTCAAATAACTCAACTTCTGATATTTATTTCTCTTTGCAAGTATATACAAGATCATGAGAATAATTATTAATTCAAATGCTTGCAAATATTCAATTAACAGTATTTAATTTTTCAATGCAAATTGGCACCTTTGGAAAAACGCAGCTGCTATGAGATGAATCGCAGCCTCTCCAAAAATAAATGCAACCACTGCTTAATGAAACACAGCCTCTAGGAAATGAACGCAGCCGCTAGAAAATGAAACACAGCCTCTATATGATGAGACACAGCTTCCATTAAATTAAACAGAGCCAAGGAAGGTATCACAACTCCATGTATTAATAACGTAGCCACCATATGAAGTTACGCAGCCTCCCACATTTGATCGCAGCCACTAAAAATCTCCACGTGAGCCACAAGGAAAACACACCAGCACTTAGGGCCACAGGCTGAACTGAAAATGCACAATAATAATCAAATTCGGTTTACAGCAGCACCGAATTTGCAACCAATGAGATTAGAATTAATCCATAGATGTTCAGAACACAATTCACCACTATAATCAGTGATTCAAAGTGCAAAAAAGGGGAGGAATCAGTCCTCTCAAACCCTAGTTGAAAAACCCTTCAGCTATTTCTCCAAATCATAAAAAGCAAAGCCAATAATGACTTGCTTTTCCACAAAGCAATGCCTTTATAATAAAAGATATCTTCTTCAAGACACCAAAAGCAAATAGCTTCTGTCACACACTTTTCACTTAAAAGCCTTCATCAATACACTTTTCAATTAGAAACATTATTAAATAACTTAATAATTGATAACTCCAAAGCTAAAGCTTCATGAAGACACTTTTTCACTTAAAAGGCTTCTTCAACACACCTTCAAATTATAAAACAAATGATAAAGTCATTTATGTTAAGGTTTTAGGATCATTGCAAATGTAATAGCACTATCTCATTGTATGTCTTTTCCAAATACAACAATCTCTTGCATTTATATTGAGAATGAGCCAAGAAGAGACATGTCCCTTCATGAGACATGTCTATTCATTAATATGTAATTAATATAATGACAATTATATATATATATATATATATAATATCTCTTTAGTATTATATTAATTTATCTAATATTTACATAATAATAATAATTATTTTATTAATTTAACTATTTAGTTATTATGATAATAATTATAATCTAACTTTATATATACATATATGTCAATGTATATAGTAATATCAATTATTATATATATATATATATATATGAATATATATAATAAATCATTTCTCATAATAATCATATAGTCAATATTATTTATCTAACTGATGCTACAAATATCAACTCCCTCTTAGCTAGGGAGGATAAATCAATCCAATGTCAACACTTATGACACTTGGCAACATCAATCATATGATATAAGCAATAAATGCATCATCCTCATGATGTAATTAATAGAAACATAGTCTCAATATGTGGATTGCCTTCATCGATGATTCTATCCACAAGTTCTCATGTGGATTGCCTCCATTGATGATTCTATCCACTTGATATCATGAGTATTGGCCTATCAGAATGTCAACACATGACATTCACCAAATATTCTGAGTATTGGCCTATCAGAACATAAACATATGATATTCACCAAGTACTCAATAAGGTAGTGGCCTGCAGAATATCAACACATGATATTCACCAAATACCTATCATATATCTATACAAACAACTCATAGACCGTTAATGACATCTAACACTTAGTTGTTGATTTACAAGATATATCTATGCAAACAACTTATAGACCGTCAATTTAATGACATCTAACACTTAGTTGTTGCTTTACAAGATGTATCTATACAAGCAACTTATAGACCGTCAATTTAAAGACATCTAACACTTAGTTGTTGCTTTACAAGATATATTTATGCAAACAACTCATAGACCGTCAACTTAATGACATCTAACACTTAGTTGTTGCATTAATTCATCATGATCTGTTTCAACATTATAAATAATGTATATCATGATTTAAGTTATTGTAAGATCATCACCTTCCAATAACTTCTGCAAATACAAGTGATAATCATTTGGAAGTCGTCACTTGCTTATGATGTACACAGGAGGTAGGCCCATTGAAATCATATAGTCACACACATATGAACTTTCAAACTCCCTCTGAATGTCAATCTTCAGAGATCCTCATCCAATGTTACCTCTGATGAAGTGTCAGACTCCCTCTCAATCTGATATCAATCCTCCTTTTCCTGCAAGAGCATCCTCAGAAAAGATCAAGGCAAATAGCTCTTATAGTATGTTATAGAAATACGAATAAAAGAGATTACAAATAGCTCACTAAACTACCTCAACCAAAAATACCAGTGATAGAAGCATAAAATATTTTAATATCCAATAATATAGCATGAATTACAAACTCAAAAATTATGTGCATTAATAAAACATGAAATACTTATCTTTTATACATTTCAAGTATTCCATTTTGTAAGGTGACCCCATATAGAAAATGTCATGCAAATTCAAAAATGATGTCGCCCCTTCTTGAACATTACCATAATTCTTCACATGACTTGTCTTGAATATCCACAGGTTCTATACACTATGACAACCTTCAATATGATCGGATCTTCCTTCAAGCAGTTAGGCTTTTAAAGGAGGAACCTCGTTCTTTTCCAGATTTTTTTTTTTTGCATAGACCCGTACACACTTGATCATAACTTTTGAACTAGATGTTTTCTTTTCAATCGCTTCAGTGTGATTCTTATAAATTTGGTCTTAACAAACATATCCAAAATTTAGCAAAATCCAACGGTTCATTTGTGAGATATGGTCCTCGTACCAAGACTGTATTTTCTGAGACATACACACATTCACCATCAATAAACTACTCTCTTACATTTGCAACTTGGCTTTGATACAATGTTAAGGTTTTAGGATCATTGCAAATGTAATAGCACTATCTCATTGTATGTCTTTTCCAAATGCAACAATCTCTTGCATTTATATTGAGAATGAGCCAAGAAGAGACATATCCCTTCATGAGACATGTCTATTCATTAATATGTAATTAATATAATGACAATTATATATATATATATATATATATAATATCTCTTTAGTATTATATTAATTTATCTAATATTTACATAATAATAATTATTATTTTATTAATTTAACTATTTAGTTATTATGAGAATAATTATAATCTAACTTTATATATACATATATATCAATGTATATAGTAATATCAATTAATATATATATATATATATATAATAAATCATTTCTCATAATAATCATATAGTCAATATTATTTATCTAACCGATGCTACAAATATCAACAATTTATTAAGATAAACTTAATAAACAACTTATAATATGAAGCTCCATCAAAAAGACTATTATATGCTCATGATGCCCAACCCCTGTGCCTCCACTGCACTACTAAAAATAGCAACTGCCCAAAATAGACTCACCAAAAATATTAAGTCTCTTAGACTGGAAACTTTGCAAATGAATCCACATCTCCATTGATACAAATGCACATGCGCCCTGCTAAAAATAGAAATCATGACGATCACCCCAAATAAGCACTTACTATAAATAGTAAGTCTATCAATTTGACTCAAACAAAGAGCTATCTTGACGTCATAGACCTCTCGAGTGGAAACTGACCACTGGCTCTGCCACACGACCCCCTCCAACATCCAGATTAGCCTACGAAGGTCACAAAAATAAGCTAATCCCATGTGCCTAAAAACGGGGACATTACACTTAACTATTGCAGGTAAAAGTTACCAGTCCCCTATTCTAGATAGACTACTTAAGGAGAGGCACCCAGCATATTTTAGACTTTTGACCTTGCTCATTGCTTTAATCTTCTGTTGGGGGACACAAACAAACTTGATTGGTAAAACCCATGGTGGAAGATGCTAGGAAAACCACCAAATACATGCACACAACCCTTGTAGTACCTAGCTTGATGGAGACCACACTAATTGAAAGAAGATTGTGCAAGCAAGTGCTACATGCTCACAATTAAATTCATTACCTTCTAAATCATTTATGGTCTACTAAAAACTTTGAAGGTGTTTGTGAGCTAGTGATGAGTGGATTTTTCTTTTCAATGAAATAGATGGAATGAGGGTTGCAAAGACAATTTTTGATGATGTTCAGATTTTGCTAATGAGATTGACAAAGTATTTTAAAACTTTTTTAAAAAAAAGTTTTAAATTATATCCTTTAGTTATCAAATAGTAGTCTATCTAAAGAAGTCTATCCAAACTTAACTAGCTATCTAAACAAGTTTGTATTTTTATCAAATAGAAGTCTATCTAAAGAAGTCTATCCAAACTTAACTAGCTATCTAAACAAGTTTGTATTTTTATCAAATAGTAGTCTATCTAAAGAAGTCTACCTAGTTATGATTATTAAAGTGTGGTAAAAATACAAACTTGTTTAGTGTCTTTTATTTGCCACTAGCTATCCATGGGAGAATCATCCAAGCACTAGGTAACAAAAATACTTAGTCCCACTACATTTGACTAACAACTTGATTTGGTGGTCATCCACCAGCCCATAGATGCCCTTCTACTGTCGTAGTGTGTGGAACGTGAAGGTCGGCTCCATTCGAAACAATAGTGAAGAGAGTAACCAAAGCCGAAGCAAAAAACACTAGCAAAAACAAGTGCCCACCAAATGAAAAATCCAACACATCCCAATTTAAAGCCCATTGGCATTCATACCATCCACAAAACCACCGCGCGCTAGCCATCATATCGAAACACATTGAGTCTGCCGTCATTCCAAAAAATTAATGACAATCGTGTGTGCCTCCCTTTTGAAGCAACTTGCTTATAGAAATGATTATAGAGGCAACACACCCAAAGCCGTAACATGCTGACATAATCCATCTTGCCGTCAGCATAACCCCTTCACCTCCAACTACGATCCCTGAAGTGGATTGAAAACATTAATCTCAATGTCCCCAACATTCGCCAAATCTACCGCAAGTTTAGATAGAATGTCCGCTTCCATATTACCCGCACGTTTGATATGGGTAATCTTATAGTTATCCAAACATGATAACATCTCCCTAATCAAAACAACCTCATTTTCTAAATGCCATGCCTTGAGAGAAAGATTGGAAATAGCTTGTGTTACGAGCAGAGAGTCACCCTCCAAATGGAGTCTCCTTACGCCATGCTGCTTAGCTAGCCTAATCGCTAGAAGAGCCGCTTTACATTCGGCCATATTATTGATGCCATCCTCACACCTTTTTGATGCAGTCAAAATAGTGCTCCCGTTACAATTACGAAAAATCACCCCTATTCCACTTCTACCCGGGTTATTCTTTGCAGCCCCATCAAAGTTCGCTTTCAACCATCCTTCCTCCGGGGGTTTCCAAGAAATTTTTTCCTTCAACAATGAATTATTCCTAGTAACTAAAGCCCCTGCCGGGGAGGAGAATCTTATACCTGGCCATTGTAATTGAATAACTCTGTCCTCTTTAGTAAAAGGGATTTTTAAAAACTGTCTTCTTGTGGCAGACACACTTACCACCTCCTCAATAGCATGTTGCAATCTTGTTGTAAACCTTTGAATGGGTTCTTTCTCCTCTCTGAAGATCCTCCTGTTTCGTTCTTTCCACAACTCCCAGACAACCAAGGAGGGAATGATAAACCAAATACCAAATAAGGTTGACTTTCCAACCATCCGGGGCCATCCATCAAAAACTTGTTGAATATTATTTGCCCTTGGTCCTTTCCAGTTTAGTTTTTGCTGCACAAAATCCCAACAATGCTCAGAATATTCACATTGAATCAACAAGTGGTTCGCTGATTCCTCCTTATATTCACAAAGGGCACACCTAGTAGGTCCTTTCAAACCTAATCTTTTCCTTCTTTCTGTTGTCAGGATTCTTCTGTTATAAGCCAACCAAGCAAACACACCTACTTTAGGAAGTAAGTCCTTTTTCCAACATAGATCATATGAGCAGAACTATGCAGCATTATTTGCTGCCAACAAAATATATCCCAACTTCACAGAATAATCACCAGATTGAGAACCACACCATCTGATCGAGTCACTCTGGCCCGTAAAAGTGACGGCTCTATTATTCAAAATAACTTTCATGAGTTCCTTTTGATGCAAAGAGATCCTCATTCTCAATTAATTTCCATCTCCATATTTGCCCTTCAGCATTGTCTGCAAGTTCCACATAGTCCGCAACTTTGGAACCCCATTTGGTTTCAAAATACATCTTCAATTGGGACACATCCGGGTGCTCCTTCAAAGCTGGGAGACCCTTCCAAGAGTCCTCCCAAAACTAAGCCTCCTGTCCACTGCGAATCTGCCATGAGATGTGATCACAAATCTACATGACAATAAGAAGTTCCAAATAGCAGAACCTCGAGGGGGGTCTCTGATAGTCAAGATCCTCTTATTATCAGGAGAATCCAAGTACTTCGCTTGAAGTATTCTCACCCAATAACATGACGGGTCCTTATACATGCTCCACACCATCTTTGCCCCAAGGGCCTTATTCATAATATGCCAATCTCTAATCCCTACCCCCCTTGAGGCTTTTGGATTGCATATCTTCTCCCAAGAAACCAAGGGGATTTTATCCTCTTCCTTAGATCCACACCAGAAAAATTTTCTCATCTTAGCAGCCACCACCTTAAGGATTTTTTTGGGAATTTCTCTACACATCATTGAGTAAACAGGGATGGCCGAGATGACTGTTTGAAGCATCAATATTCTTCCAGCTAAGGACAGCCATTTGCCTTTCCAGCCATCCATCCTTTTGAGACATTTATTGACAATATCCTTCCATAACTCAGACTTACTGCTTCCTGAAAAGAGAGGGATGCCGAGATATTTACTAGGGAGAAGTCCAGTTTTCATACCTAAGATTTTACCAATCTTCACTTGTTCCTTCAAGGGGGTGTTGAAGAAAAAAATCTCAGACTTTCTCCAATTGATGAGCTGCCCCGAGGCCTTTCCATACACCTCCAAAGTATCCTTCATAACTTTTGCTTCCGGAATTGAAGCTTCCCCACCCAAGAATGTGTCATCCACAAACTGGAGATGAGATAGGGGTTCAACACCTTCAGCAATAAGGATGCCATTCCAAGCACCTTCTTGCTGTTTTTTAGAAATCAGCCTGCCCAGAACCTCCGCCATAATAATAAAAAGAAAAGGGGAAAGAGGATCACCTTGTTGAATCCCTTTCTCTTGTTCAAAGAAACCTTGAGGGCTCCCATTGACCAACACCGAGAACCTAGGAGTAGTTATGCAGCTCCGAATCCACTCAATCCACCCATCATCAAAACCAAACCTTTTTAGAACAGCCAACAAAAAGCCCCTATCCACCTCATCATAGGCCTGTTTAATATCTAGCTTGACCAACATTTCTTTGCTCTTTGCAATCCGGATTGAATGATTAGCTTCATGGGCAATCACCACACCTTCAAAGATGGAACGCCCCGAGGAGAAACCACTTTGAGCCATCGAAATCATTGTGTCGAGGACAAGTTTTAGCCGGTTTGCCATGACTTTGGAGATGACCTTGTAGACAGTGTTGCAAAGAGCAATTGGCCTGAAGTCTTCGAAAGAAGACTGAGAATCTCTTTTTGGGACAAGCACAATAAAAGTATTGTTTAGATCTTTTAGAATAAATCCTCCTTGTCTAGACTCTTCCACAACAGCCCAGAGGTCCTTCCGAAGGAGATCCCAAAACTTCTGAAAGAAAATAGCCGAAAAGCCATCAGGGCCTGGAGCCTTTTCCTTACCCAAACCAAACAAAGCAGCTTTAACTTCCTCCAAAGAAACAGGTTTGGTGAGAGCTTTATTCTGTGCATTTGTAACTAAACCAAGGATAACCCCTAGAACTTCCTCATAGAGAGGATTCACATCCCTCGACACAGGTTTCTTTTTAGAGAAGAAAGCGATTGCAGCCGCATTGATCTCCTCTCTGTCAATCAATAAAACCCCTGAGCATTCTGAATACAGTAAATCTTGTTGTGAGCTCTCCACTATTTAAGAGAGTTATGGAAGAACTTAGTGTTTTGATCCCCTTCCTTCAACCACGTCTCTCTTGATTTCTGCCTCCAAAAAATCTCCTCTTTTTTCAGCCAACCATCCAATTGCATTTGTAATTGTTTTTCTTCCACAAAATCAGATTTCGACATGCCCAACTCAATAATTTTGAGACTAAGGATTTTGAGTTTGTCTTCAACTTTTAGTCTTTCAGTAAAAATATTTTTAAAATGCAATCTATTCCAAACTTTAAGCTGCTCCTTAATAAATTGAAGTTTCTTAACAAATAAAAAGGCTTTGTTACCTGATCTTTGCGGAGCTTGAGTCCACCAATCATGAATCAGCTCATAGAAGCCCTTGGCTGAGAACCACATTATTTCAAACTTGAAAGGACACCTATCCGGGGAGTCCTCGTGTTGAATTCTTAAGGCAATTGGGAAATGATCCGAGCCCTGAAAAGGGAGGATTTCAGCATCAAAAGTCCAAGAAATAGCCACCCAGTTGCCACCCACAAAGAAACGGTCAAGCTTTTCCGCAATATTAAGGAAGCCAGTTCTCCTGTTAGTCCAAGTCAAGTCACCTTTTTTAAAGGGGATTTCTAACAGGCCACTGGAAGTCACAAAGGCACTGAAGTCCTTCTGACTAACACTGCACCACCCCTTTCCTCCTTTCTTATCATCCGGGGAGAGAATTGCATTAAAATCTCCACCTAACACAACAACTTCCTCATCCAGACCCTCGAGGACATGCACCAAGGAATTCTAGACTAATCTTTTATTAGAACTACTATTAGGCCCATAAATATTGAAGACATAGATGTAACAGTGAAGGTGTTTCACAAACACCTTTAACCCCAACTAGAACTGATCAGCCTGTAACACAGTGATATCTAAAGAGCCCGGGTTCCATAAGACACCAAGCCCACCCGAGGCACCTTGAGCATAGACAATTCACAACTCCATCTATTAAACCTACTCTTAAAAAAGTCACCAGCATCATCTTTTATTTTTGTTTCTTGTAACAGCACAAGATCAGGCTTCGATTGATCCAAACATCTTTTGATCAAACAAAGCTTGTCAGGGGCATTGCAGCCCCTGACATTCCACGATAAGGTTTTCATGGCTCCCGGGAAAAGGCATAGCCTTTTCCCGATCTCAATAGTTTGGTTTGGTCGGCAGCATTTCCAACAATTTCCAACCTCATCCTGATAGACTTCACTCCCCTTCGTTGTTTTTCCCCTACTCTTGGCTTTTTCAAGGAAGATGTAGTCTGTCCTACCCTTCTTTGCTCAAAGGAGCCAATCTTATCAAACAAACCTAAATCATCCACATCATTACTTGTATCAGGTTCATCAAATTCTGAATCCCAATCTTCGGAAGCACCATTACCATTCTTCTCTTCCTCAAAGGAGTTGCTCAGATTCCGGAAGGGGGAAATCTCGATATCCTTGAAGCCATCCTCTTGCTGACCCTGGGCTTCAGCTATATCTAAATCCTTCTCTATCGCCAAAGCAAACACCCTGCCCATATTTTCGAAAGTGTCGGGAACGAAAAGAGGGCCACGTTCCACTTCCACATCTGAGGGATGCACAGGAGGAAGCAGATCCTCCTTGCTTGGCGAAACAACCACCTTTGGGGGGAGAGGGCACCAAACTTGTTCTGGAGCAACAGAGAATTGAGAAAAGGGTGTCTCCTTAACCACTTGTGTTGATGGGAGACTTGACACTGTTCTTTCAAATCTAAAGGCCTCTTCAAAGGAAGATTCAATTGCACTTTTCAACTCTTGATTGCATAGTGGGGAACATCTAGGAACAAACAGATCAGCAAGGTCTGGCTTGATCATTTCCTGCTCCAACGATCTTCTCTCGATTTCATCTAATAAAGTGTCACGCTCCTTTCCTTTTATCTTTCCTACCAACACTGTCAACAACCAAGGGTGAAGCCACATCCTTACCTTGCCATCTGGTAATCTTCTGCACCCAAAAACCCCTATCTGCTCCCAAGGTAACCGAATGAGGAATAGGGTTGTTCGCCTGTAGATTGACCAATATCCGGGGGTGCATCGATGCATCTTTGTCACAGAGCACTTCCTCCGATTTGACATAGGATCCTATGCTATTCGCAATCTGTCTAAGTGTGTCTTCACCCCAGTATTCGAGAGGCAAGTTATGTAGGCTGAGCCAGATAGGAAATTCCTTCAAGCTTTCCTTATGGGGGTCAAAGTTAGCTTCCCAATCCTTCAAATAGATTCCCTGCCCTTCAATAAGATAGGGGCCATTATTGAGGATCCAAACTTTGTCCTCCTTCGAGGGGCATAAACCCATATAGAAGCCATTGGATAGGGTTTTCAGTTTACAACCATCCCCCTAAACATCCTTATACCATAACCTAATAGTGCACACCGACGGCTAGCCATTTGAAGAAAAAGGCTCGATCCTGAAGCAAAGAAGATGTTTCTTGCCAATGGGGGTTAGAAACTCTAATGGTGGAGCATATCTCATACCTTACATTATCAGGAGGAGTCGCCATCGGAACAGTAGAAGTCGTTGCCTCCTTAGACGGGCTAGAGTTCTTTGGCTTGTAAAACTTCCCCGCAATCTGTCTAAAATCAAAGTTTTTGCTGATGTGAACATAGTTCGGATTCTACCAATGCCCATGGGCCGTTTTCTCCCCTCTCCTACCATTCCAACCCGAGTTTTGTGTTCCTCTGTTCCTTGAGTAATCCGCCCTTGGGCGCCTAAAAGAGGGGTTGCTTTGAAACCCTTGCTGAAACTGTTTATTGAAAGGCCAAGAACCACCCTGTTGTGATCTGTAAGAGAGGCCTCCATGTTGTTTGAAACGCCATTGATCTTTGTTACCCTGCCTCCCTACCTTTGAAGTAGTAGGTAACCGTTGGGGCCGAGGATTCTCCCACCTATGCTCCGCTCGCACGCGCTCCATTGATATGTGTAATTGTTGCCTACAAACTTGGGGAATATTTTCTTTATATTTGGTGGGTGTTGAGAATATAATACAGGCTTGAGGTTTGGATTATTTTTTTCATATAAAGTGACTTTTAGGTGATGCAATAAGATAGTGTGCTAGATAAGAAAGAAACCTTGGGGTGATGCAATAAAAAGGAAATTAGAATAGTGTGGTAGATAACATATGCATTACATAAATAAAACAAATTTATTCATCCATATACACCATAGAATTGATTTGCTAAAAGATTCATATCATATAGTTTTCTAGATAGTGTACATTCTATATTGCAAACATAGATATAAACATCACACATGCTTACATGTGATGTTTAGGTACTTCTCTTATTTCTCCTCCTCTCTTCTCTTTTCTCCTTTGCTTCTTGTCATTCTCCCCTTTGTGACAAGTTTAGGTACTAATATATCCTTATATTAGTGTAGGGTCATGTCCTATATATCCTTGTGCCTTTATCATCCTTAAAGTGGTGCAACAATACCTCAAATATTACCACATTTTCCTTGCGATGACTACTTGTACTATTTTTGGTTCTTAATTGCCAATAGTGGTATGTGTGGTGTGGAAGCACCCAAAATGTTCAAAAGTTAGTCCTTCAAATCTTTTTTCATCGTTGTAGCACTTTTCTTAATTTTGTTTACATGATAAAGCACCAGTTGACACAAAAGTGCTTCAATGACCACATTTTAATCGCAATGCAATCTATGCTTTCACTTAAAAAAGGTGGAGGGTTCAAATTATCACGAGGCAATTTACTTGGATGACATTGATCTATATAATAACTGGATTGCTTAGGATGAGGACCCCATCATTATAGAAGACACGATTGATGATTTTGAGAGGAAAGTAAAGGAGGGCACAACAAAAGTAGGAGGATAGTGTTGGATTGATAGTGATAATATAATGGTTGATGATAATGTTGAATTTGAGGAGTAATTACTTTCTAGTTTGTGGATGAAATCACACTAGCCTATGGGTAGTAGGATTAATAAAGTATTTAATGTTATATTAATGGTTATTTAGGTATATTTAGTTTATTAGTTAGTTTTTAGATAACATAGAAACTTTCCTGTTAGCCTTTTAGAAAGCTTCTATCTCGTTCTCAGTTTTTCTCTATATAAGGAAACGTCTCCATTTGTAATCACTCGTTTATGAATAATGAAATATTGTAACATGGTATCAAAGTGGGTCGATAGGCCTCTTTAAGATTTGGCAAATTTTGTAAAAGAAAAATTTGTAGCCCTTGTTGATGTGGAATATATTCCAGAAAATTTTTTGATCATTTTTTCATGAAAAATCGGCTTTGCAAATTCATTGGCGAATTCAAAGATTTATTTGTTGAAAATCGCGAGCCTTGACGAGGGTTTTGGTCTTGTGCTTTCTTGGTTTGAGAAAAAGTCTACAAATTTCATGGGTTGCATGTACTTGCATATTGCTTGCATGTGCTTTTTGTGAGTTGTGAGTTGCATGTTGCTGTTTTTTGCGGGAAGTGTTTTCTTATTTTACTACATGATGAAGTTTGGCCGTTTTTTGGGGTATTTTACCACGCAAAGTCTGGTGTTTTCCAGTGTGAAGTTTTCTGTGATGGGTTTTCTAATTTGTCCTAAAACAATTAGTGCTCGGGTTTTTAATAATTTATTCTCCTTAAAAATTTTTTGGGTGGGTTTTTGATAATTTTTTCCTCGAAATTTTTTGGGATGGTTTTATAATTTTTGTCCATAAAAAAATATTGTGGGTTTTGTGCGATTTTTTGCCTTAAAAATTGTTTTGTTAAAGGGTTTTACTGGTTTTCCTCAAAAACAAAGTTTTGTATTATGATCTGTGTCTCGGATTTTGTGTTTGGTTTTGATCGATTTTAATCTTCAAAAGTTGTGTTTGGTTTTGATTGATTTTTCTCCTCAAAAATTGTGTTTGGTTTTTTTGATTTTATCCTCAAAAATTGTTTCTAGAGGGGTTTTGCCATTGTTTTCTGAAAAACGATGCTTTGTAAACTTTAGTTTCAGGGTTTGCAAAATTTTCCACAAAAATCATGGTTTCTTGCAGTCTGTTTTGGGTTGCACCTAGAGTTGCTGGGGCAAAACTTGCAAACGTTTTTTGTGGTTTTTCCCTATTTGGAGGGTTTGTTGATATTTCCACAAAATCGTGGTTTCAAGTTTCAACAACTGATCTTAGAGGGATAGCTTTGTTACCAACATCAGGTTGGACGGATTATTGGTCATTAACATTTTGCAGATCTAGGGAGGGTCTCAGCAGCAACATAATGTTCTGATGAGAAGGGGGTAGCGTTCTTTGTATTTGTGACCAAAAGACATTGTGTCTCCTGTAGGGTAGTTAGTAAAATGACCATTAAGGGAGGATAATAAAGTATTTAATGTTATATTAATGGTCATTTAGGCATATTTAGTTTATTAGTTAGTTTTTAGATAACATAGAAACTTTCTTGTTTGTCTTTTAGAAAGTTTCTATTTCATTCTCAATTATTCTCTATATAAGGAGACAACATCTCCATTTGTAATCTGTAACGTCCCACTAGGGAACTCGGGAGAATTTAACCTAAAACATGTTACTATGTTTATAGAATAATTTTTTTCTTAAAAGTTTACAAACAATAATTAATAACAAAGTGGAAGCAATATAACATAAGCCAATACATACTCATAAATGTAACTCGTTTACAAATTACAAATCCCAAGGGTTCCATGACGTAGAATTTACGTAAGTTAATTAATTGTTAAGAATAACTATAAGTACAAAATTGCTCATAAGCAAATGAATAACATATACATCATCATATAAGAATGAACACAAATACAACTGATACCATAAGGTATACATAATGAAACAATGTCCACTGTGCAAGTCGTAGGGTATGAAGTGACAAATCATATACAGAGTACATATACAACATCTTGAAAGATCTCATTTCTGATACACTGATATACAAATACAAATATAAACATCATAAGAAAGATATGAACAAGCCTCCAATGAAGAACAAGAAGAAGGTAACAACAACAAGGATCATCCAACACTAGAACGGGAACATCGAAATCTCAAATAGTAAAAGAATCACTACCACCCTACCTCGTGGAACCAAAGGTCCACTCCCACCGTGCTGAGGAAATAAAAACAAACTCCACTCAAATATCATAAACCAAAATCAACATAAGGTAAAACTAAGCAAGGGATCCTGGAAGCTCTTTATCTCAAGAGGTAGAACTCAAAATGCAAAGGTAAACATACTAATCCCAGAGGCAACCAACACATGTAGGAAACATAAGATGCATAAAGGGAAGTGTCATCACATGAGTCAACTCTAGAGTTACCTTGGCAATCTCTTTGGGCCCCGACCCCCTAGTGACTCTATCAGTAACCTCTTATATAGACAAGGCCACCAATTATGCCTCATCCAATCCATGCAGGCGGCTAACATCTCCTCACAAAACATCCTAGCCTGTACTAGCGCTCAAGGCATGGGTGAGGAACACATACATCTTATTAATTCGTTTTAAACTCTCAATGTATTTAAGTTATATTAAGTAACTTGCAAAGGATACCCAGGTAGCCACTTCTGGGCTCCGGTGCCTCCAAAGCAAGCCACTTCCCCTCTAACACCTAGATAACCTACCGTAAGCTCATAAAATTATATAACAAATAGTGATCACAAATCCAGTTCCATGAAAGTATAAGGAACATACACTGGTTCTCAAAACCACGATCTCATAAAAGTACTCTCAAAGTGTCCACATAAACATGAGATTAAAACAAGGTTGGGTAAAAATGATCGAATCAATACATCATAAAATACGACAAAGACACATAAGCATCAACAAAAAAACCTACCCAAGACTCTGGTACATCTCCTATAAGCTAACGTAGTTTTCCCAATTACCACCATAAGCAAAGCACGATTATACACTCACAACCAATTCAACACATAGGTCTAAATTATTTAAATCAACCTCTTTGCTAATTAACAAATCCAATTTGACCATAGTTGCACACTTATAAATTACATGCCTAAATATTTATACAAATTAACAATTTAAATGGGAAAACCACAACATATATAAAACATCCATAATTATGCATTTACCTTTCCTTTTATAAAACTATTAATTACTAACTATTAATTATTAATTCATATTAATCAATAATTATCTTCATTATCAATATATATATATATATATATATATTAATTAATATTAAACAACAATTAATATTTACATATTAAATAAATCTAATATTTAAAATATAATAAATTTTATTTATTTATTATATATATATATATTATTTTTTTAAAAATTAATAAAATTATTTTTTATGGGGGGGGATGGACCCACAACTTGTCATGTCACCATTTTAAGATATAATTTTAATAATAATTAGATAATAAAATATTATTAAATAAATAATGATAGTAAAATCATATATTCATATTAATATTAAAATATAAAAATAAGAAATAATAATAAAAGATTATTATTATAACCTAAATAATAACATATATATAATCTATTATCAAAAAATAAGATTTTGGGCATCAACCATCTCTAGTAGTCTTTTTAAGAGATTCTTATGGGCAGTGCTCTATGGGAAGACATGCTGATAACTCGGTTGCTTAGGGTGGATCTTATATCCCTCAAATCGAGGATCGGGAACTTTGTGAAGCCCGACTTAGAGGCAGCCTTAAGAATCAAATTCCCCCTTACAAACTTAGAATAGAGTAAGAGTCATGTAAATATTGTGTAAAATTCCCTACTAACGTCGGTTTTGCAAGAAACTACATAAGGAGATTAAGAAGGGACATTACAGTGGTATCAGAGCATGATCCTACCATCCTGCAGGGTAAAAGAGGATATAGGAAAATAATTCATATGAAAGACTAATGTGAAAAGCCAATGGAGATTGGAAGAGGTACAATCATAGCCACAACAACCTAAGAATTTGGACTAGAGTATGTACATCTTTCAAATCAATAGAAGACATTATCCAATTGCTTGAGGACAAGCAATTTGAAGAAGGGCGGACTGTCATGTCCCCATTTTAAGATAAAATTTTAATAATAATTAGATAATAAAATATTATTAAATAAATGATAGTAAAATCATATATTCATATTAATATAAAAATATAAAAATAAGAAATAATAATAAAATATTATTATTATAATATAAATAATAACATATATAATCTATTATCACAAAATAAGATTTAAAATAATTAAATAATAATAAAATTACAATGAATGAATAAATTAATAAAATTCACTACAAGGGAGAATGTTGTAGAAAGTATGTTACCTTTATAAATAGGATTTAATAATAAATGATAATAAACATAAAATAAATAGTATAATATAGATTAATATAAATTAACTAAATCTAATGAAAAGTCAAGAGATATGTAATAAAGAGATGTGACTCCTTCAAATTAAGATATTAAAGAGAGGGGAGTTTATTTGAAAGAGGAAAAAAAGAGAGGAGAGGATAGGAGTTAAAGAAGGATTAATGAAATAAGAAAGGAATAAAAAGGAGTATAAAGGATTATCAGCGATAGAGAATTGACTGTCGGCATCAAATAGAAAGGCATTCGACATTGGGTACGATATTTAATTTGAATGAAAATTATATATATATATATATATATATATATTAGAATGATTCGATTCTCATTTATATAAACATTAATATATATATATTATATATCTATAGTTAAGATTTACACATTTATATTATGTGCATTTTTTAGTACTTCTGGATTTTTTTTATGGATAAATCTAAAATTATGATTATATAATCAACATTAATCATTAATGTTTGTACATTTATATGTCCACCATAAATGATGATATGGATACCATATAAAATGAATCTTATATTCATTAGAGATGGATCCCCATATCTGGAGGAGGCTATAGGAAATTGTTATAGTTTTCCTAGTCTCGAGATTGTTATAATCTCATATAGGCAGTATATATACTGATGCCAGTCATATGCATATGTGTAGGCTTGGAGAGCATTTATTGCTTCCAAGAGATTCTTATGCGTAGTGCTCTATGGGACGATGTGCCGATAGCCTGGTTGCTTAGGGCGGATCTTATATCCCTTAAGCTGAGAATCAGGAACTCTGTGAAGCCTGACCTAGAGGCAACCTTAAGAATCAAATTCCCCCTTACTAACTTAGAGTAGAGTAAGAGTCATGTAAATATTGTGTAAAATTACCTACTAACATTGGTTTTGCAGGAAACTACATAAGGAGATTAAGAAGGGACATTACACAACCCCCGCTGCACCGTACGACAAGTCCTACTGTTATGACACTAGTGACTGCCGCTACAACAAGTTCTGCTGCTATGGCAGCAGTGCTGTTGCCGCGGGTGGGGTTAAAACCCCCACCCTATATATATATAATTTTTTTTTAAAATTTGCGAAAAATGATAAAAAGTGACTGGTGTATTTTTTTCTGTCATTTCTAGTGAGGTCCTTTTTTTAAAGGGATCTAATATATATATATATATATTTAATTCCTACAATTAGATTTTCCAAACAAGGTTTATTAAACTATTTTCTACCAGAAGAATATTTTCTTTTAAATCTATAAACAAATTATGCCCATATGCAAATTAATGTCTGTATGCTCATATGCATAATAATAATATATATATTTTAATTTGGTTTAATTCCAAGGGTTTTAACAAACTTTCTAATCAAACCCTAGTTGATCTAATACAAGTTTTTCCATTTTTTTTCAAACACAATACTGGGTATTCACAAATTCAAAACAACAAAGATTTCTTCATTCAAACAAAAACTCAATAGCCTTTTCAAATCAAATATTCATAGAATAGAAGAATCACAATACAACCATATCAAAACATCAACCAAACTTGGCAGGCACAAAGCAAACAATCTTTTTGAAAGAATAGGTCTACAAGGTTTTCAAACCCTACCTTAATCTACCAATTGACATAAGCCACAAAGAACAATCCAAAACCTTGAAAATCCTAAGCTTTCACAATTTCCTTCAATCCAAAAGCAAATCCAAAACTTGTAAACCTGTGTGTGTGCAAAATGACAAAAAATGACTCTAATAAAGGAAACTCAACAGACCAAACTGAAGCATGTAACTCCCAGCCAGGAATTAGAACTCAACTCCTAACTTTGTTTTTATCAATTCCCTTTTTGTACAATTAATTAATTATAATTAATAACTATATGCACTTTTTCCAATTAACAACTTTAACTCAACTTTAATTTAATTTCATAATTTAATTTAATTGAATTGAATGTGCAACTAAATTGCTTATCAAATTTTTAAGTTAAAAGTAATATTTTTAACATTTTAATAATTATGCAATTGATAATTAAATACCAATTCATTAATTATGCCATTAATTACAATTTTGGATTTAATAATTAATTAATTCCTCTATTTTCACAATTAGACTTTTTAATTAAGTCTTTTAAATAAATAAATGTATTTAATTAATTCTCATTAATTAAATACCTTCATATTTAATATTTCCATATTTAATAAGATTTAATTATTTAACCACATAATTAATTTTAATAAATCACTTAACCATTTTTCACAAAAATCACACCAACCACATGACCAGCCAAAATAAAGAAAATCAACTAAATCTAATAATGCGAAAATCATGCTCAAGGAAAAAGGCTCATGAATTCATGTCACCTTGATGAATTCAGAGGGGTAGTAAATCAGAAGCTTGTCCACTATTTCAGGACAATAAATGGCTTAGGTTGAGATTTGGACCTGAATGTTATCTCCACTCTCTTACCATTGAGATATAGCGATAGGGCATGCTCACTCTTGCCAATTCAGGGAAGACGATGCCTGGTACCTGCAATCATGCCATCACAAAGACAAACATATATATATATATATATATAACAAACAATGGTTGGGAATGGTACATCGTGTGGATCTCGCATGCAAGTAACTACGACTCCATCCCATACCATATCAAACACATCGAACATAAATGTAAAACATACTTATGATCCATGTGCATCAGATATAGTGTTAATATTGTTAGTAATCCATAATCATAAATGATATCATAACATGTAAATAACCATAAATCTAATTGTAAACACATGATATCACACACTGTCCAATGACTCATATATCAAATCCAATATAAAGTCATACATCAATATCCTAAATATTATTGAAATAACCAACACACACATAAAAGTGGCCTAAAAGAGTTTGGCAAAATGAAATGAAAAGCAAACTACGGGAGGGGTATTACATAATCACTCAATTATGAATAATGAAATACTGTAACAAGAGTTGTAATGCCCCCTCTTCAAAATTAATCCTAGATTAAAACCCTCTCTTTGCTATTTGCTTCTAGTTTAGAATAATTTAGTAACTAAACAGTTCACTTAATAGATGTTTGAAAGAAGAGCTTTGGCAATCTTAAGCCACCTGCAACACTTTAGGAGACCATTTTTGACAGCAGGTCAGATTTGCTTGTGTTGTTTAATCATATTCCACCTTGACCGATTCAAATAGCTATTGCAGTAAAGACAAGACAAATATTCAAATAACAAGGGGATTATAGCTGAAAGAAATCGCAATAGAATAAAGACAGCCGCTTCCGAAATGGGGTTAAATTAATATTATAAAATGAAAACAATAATTAAAGTTTATAATATCTAGGGGCATATGAAGAGTTGTCTATTGGAGGAGAAAAGGATTAAGAGAAAGAAAGGAAGGATGAACGACATTGAGAATTTGCATTTTTATGTAATTCTTAGTCATTGTGGAGTATGGAACTAAGGTTCAAATAACTTGAGGACATACCCCTCTAGGTTTGGAATTGGTGGATGAAAACCCATAATTCCTGAGATTAATTTCACACAAAGATCACCTTTGTACAAATTTGATCATCTTAATTTGAGTTGAAATAGCCTAACAACTGGCAGCAGGTTGTGATAATTTGAGGACAATTATCAGGCAGATTTTGAGGTTGAAAAAGGTGCCTCATTGAGACATAATTCGCTGTAGTTTAGGGGCTGATTACCAGTTGTGGGAAAGGGTCAGTTCAGTCGATTCAGTTAATGTTTAGAAATATTCTTAGCAATATTTCTAAACATTAAAATTCATATACAGTATAATACTATAAACTATTAGCAGTAATTTTTGAGTTGATTTCATCAAATGAATCAGGATTTCATGTTTATATTTAATTGAGAAAAAATATTATAATTGTGTGCTTAGGGTATGATATATTCAAATATTTTTAAGAGGGATATTACAATAGTATCAAAGCCATATCTTTTCAACCAATGAGATTTTCTCCTATGTTGCTAGTGACAAAACCTTAGTATGTCTTTTAAAAAATGAATAACCTCTTGAAAGAACACATGTTTATGAATTTAGCAGTTGATGATTGTGCAGATATTCTGTTTGACCTGTTAATGTTTCGTGAACCAAAATATAAGAATGCAATAATCAGAAATACAATAACAGATGACACGATTATTATCCTGGGAAAAACCCTCCTCACCGAGGGAAACAACCCAGCCCACCAAAGATAGTTCCTTTATTGTATGAAAACAATTACAAAGATCTCAAGCTTCTGATTGTTAACACTTAACTATCAATCCAACAGCCTTATGCAGAGTTTTATAACTTAGCTGTGCAAATACAGAATAATAATATTCTACAAGTATCTCACAAATACTATTTTCTATGAGAATGACTTATTCACATAAGTCTATTGTGGATCAAACATATACAGAAAGAATGCTGAAAGCATGCCCTACACTCATTACAGTAAGTAAAGCTTATACTTCAGTCACGGGAGTATCATGCACACCATACACAGAGAGCTGAAGGGAATATATATCATTCTCCAAAAATCGATCAACAACTGATCATAGACTTTCACTGTTCTTGAATAGAAACTCCAGGAGAGATGAATCGTCTCTTCACATGGAATACGAAGGACACACATGTTACATCATGCACAGGAACACACAATATTGTAGCTGGCACGAAAATCATTAAGTCGATGATTCTTGCCCTGACTTTGAAATGCCACGCAGCTGTCTCTTCTCTGTCACCGCAAATCTAAACTATATCGCACAGAAAGTAACAGCAGGAAGCCAAAGAGGTGTGGCTTGATGAGTACTAACACCTGACGGCAGTTATCCTTTTTGCTGTTGGTATGAGAACGGACATGCGATCTCCAGCTATCATCAAACCTTTAATATGAAGCAATTCGTATCATAACCGCTGCCCGCAAGCATGATAAGCTTCATCCATTCATTACTTGATGACCCTTCACATGAACGGTAAGGAGAGAGTAGATTCACCTTGAAAAGATGATGGAAACATCAAACATGATGATCGCTGCTATGAATCATTTCTATCGCAGCTACCAGAACTTCAACATGACCCTTTGTGATCATGCATAAAATCTACATTACTACCACTTCCTAAAGTATTGAAGATTCTAGAATGGATAGCTTCACAAACCAGCAATATTTATTCCTCTCTTTTCATTCATTTGTATCTTGTTTCAAATATTGCAAAAAAGCCTTGCATACAAAACAACAGAAGACAGATTTAGTTCCCATTTCTTGAAGTACTTGGGTCCTTTGTAATGTGTAGATTTCTTTGTCCAATAGGGGAATTAGCGTTCAAACCTAATGTGATTTCCCCAACTCAAGCCACGAGGCTTAACAATGCATTGACTTTCCTTTCCTTGGATTACCCAAGAGGAAGAGGACGTAGAGCACTATTGGGTAAGTGTGGAATCTTTGGCTTGTATTCCATTCTATTCTTAAGTTGTGGGCTTGTCTTTTTATTTAAGTGAATTTAAATGATTTTAAGTTGTCTGTCTTTTTATGCAACTTAAGTGATTCCTAACCTAAAGACTTATGTTGTCCCCCTTTACATGTACTTTAAGTGATTTAAAAGGGCAAGGGGGCATTGGTTTTCAAGAAGCGTATCAGCTCATTTTTAGGGTTTTAATGTGGAGCATTGTGATTGGATTGAGTTGGTAGCGGATCAAGGGCTGAGGTCAACTCATCTTTTTGGGAGTTATTATATTACATTCTAGGGTTCGTTTAGGGCTCATTATGTTATCAGTATTTTATCTATTGCTGCTGCAATCTTTGGCTTAAGGTTTGAAACCCCCGAGTATCCTTAATTTTAGAGAGACATATGGGTGTGTTTCAATGTAAAGGCTTTGGTCTGTGATGCCCTAGCACATATTTTCAGAGCTTCAATTATTATCAGGTTTTGGAGCCCATTTCCTGAAGGTGAAATTCAAGCATCAGATCCAGATTTGGTTTATCTTCAGCAAGGTGTCTTCATGTTACTGAGATTCATTGAAGATAGCAATAACAAGGACAAATGGAAACAAGTATATAACAAACCTAGTCCTGATTTTTGCGTGTTTTGGCAAAGACAGCTAGGAATTGAATATATTTCTGAGGTATTTGTGTTTAAATCTTCATACTGTTAATTACCTTCATCTTAGAAAAATAAAATAAAATCAATGCAATACATTTCTGAAATATCTGATCCGTATTAGAGTGCTTTTCTATAATTTTTCTATAGATAGAAATACTCAGGAATTCATTTATATTAGCAGAAAATTCAGATCAATAATTTGAATGTAAATCTGAGATATTGTTCTTTTCAATTATCCCTATTTGGCGATGTCACACTTAAGGCTTTGATGCTATTTTGGAAATTTCATTTAGTCAATTGCGTGGGTGTTGGATGAGAATGCCATTACGGGCATTTTGTAGGATGATCATATGAATAAAAAGAACCAAACAATATACTTCTGGCACACCGATTTGATATGTGCAAATAGTATCCTGAAAATAATATAATTTGATTCGGAGGTTATATGAATTGTTTGAGGAGAGTTGCTGGCAAAAACTAAGGGTTGTTCTCATTAGGAATTATTAATAAAGAAAACAAGATTGATACCATGATAGACATGTTGGGTTAGATGCTCCGCATGATGCAAACAGTATGTATGCTTCTAGAAATCAATATAGCAGGGCAAGAACTTTAGGAGCAAAAAATCAGAACATTTGCACACAAAGAATAGTTGGGGTTATTGATAGATCTCTACAACCCACTTTCATTGATAGAGTAAAAGAAAAGTCTGAGCCAAGGGTCATCAAGAGGAATACATTTCTATATTTTTTGATAGCCTCAAATAAAATCTATCTTGAAAAGGATACAGAAAGATCAAAGGAAGGCGATAGAAGATGTTAACAGAGCAATCAGTATTGGGTTTCCACATTAGAGTGATTGGTTCCTTTATCCACCAAGGACCAGGAAAGTTTTGTTTACTTAACACCATCAAGGAAGAAAATGGTAAGCATTCTAATCGTTCCTATGAGTCCAATTAAAAATATGAAAGAGACAATAATAGCATAGATTTACTTTACCTATTTTTTCAATGCTTTTGTCATCATGGAAAGTATACAGAGTCTTGGGCTTGCAAATTGGAATGATTGATCCCTTTATACACCAATCAAAATATGAAAGAGAAAATAATAAAATATATTTACTTTACACTTGTTTCAATGCTTTTGTCATCATGGAACGTACTATCAGCATGGGAAAAAAGTGAAAAATACAACTTGCAATAAAGGGCACCTAGATCCTTTTACTCAAATGCAAAATTGGCTATGCACGAAAGAGTGGGATCTTGGTATGTAGGGCACTCCCACAATTCATTGTGGCAGAGGATTCAATACTCTGATGTTGTTTTAGATGTTAGCAATGACAACCAAGAGTTTGTTTTTGTTGCCCTAGATCTTTGGTGAATGTGCAATGAGAGAGTAGAAGATTGTAGCATGATATGATATCATTCAATTTGATCAGGACTATTTTTCTTGTTCTTTTTTCAAGGCCTAAATCTATTGAACAGAACACACATGCTTTTGCTGATGCAGGCATTTCCAATGGCAGTTGAAATATAAAAATAATGTCAGATGTATGAATGAGCAGAAATTTTATAATACTTGAGTTGATCCGAGCATATTGTTTCGTAACATACTTCAAGGATGACCACCTGATAGAGGATGGCACATGAGAATGGAAAGAGAAACTTGTGAAGGGGCTCCCTTGCTGCTATGGGAAATGGAAATGGTACAGAATTTCCCATCTTCTTAACATGTTATTCATTGGATGGAAACTTTGCTCTGAAGTTAACATCATCCCATGAAGCTCACACTGGTGGACGTAAGTTCATACATAAGCTATGAATTAGTTTATGGGATTATAATAATAACATACTCCCACCTATAAATGAAAGGAATCTGTTGCAGAGTGAAGATCTTTTTGTCATCATTGGAAATGGGGAGGAGGAATATCTTCACCACTGTTCTAGGGTAACCAATACCATCCATAGTGCAGGACTATAATGCTCTTATGTTTTACATTTTGGATACATGGGAAGGAAGGAAACCATTTGTAGGAAGCATCATATTGGTTCTTGCACAAAAGATTTAACCAATAGCTGATTTGAAATTCATCAACAAGAGTGTTTGGGCTAATAAAAATCAAATGGCAGAAATACTTCATAACATGATCGCAAACAACCAATGTCACAAGGCTGAAATGACATGCACGGTGACACCCGAGAGATGTTGGGGACTCTAGGATAATTGGTACAACTTCATCTTGCTCCTACTGCTGAATTTGAACAGTAGCATAATTCTTTTTGTAGGCAGCCATCAACTTGTCATGCTTGTACTAATAGAGGAATCGAGAGTCCATGGATATACCATGCAGAAAAGAGGTAGTTATGCTCCTAAAATTTTATATATATTGCACGCTATGAGTACTTTTCGATCCTGCTGGAACACAGTCAGACCGCATAGAGCTGCGTTAATGACAAGCAATTAGAGGAAGGTAACCTAAGAGAGAGCTACTTCACATTTACTTTCATAGAAAGACCTCATTGGGATGTTTTCATTAATTAGAGATTGAGGAATGCCATAAGAAATGGCACATGCTCAGAAACATTCATCCTCCCCATAGGGACTAAACAACTCATTAGTGAGTGGGTATCAATCGCAAAAGTTGTAATATTTTTCTTTGAAAGAGGATACATGGCTATAGTTACAGCGAACTTTCATCTCATGATTGGGAAAATAGAGTACACAGTGATTAATTGCTTGGAGTGGCAAAACGTACTTGCGTCTCTCCAAGATGGTGGGGCATCCATGAATATTTTGGCTAAGACAATATAAGCAAATCAAGGGGTATTGAGGTGTAGCAGAACAAGGTTTGGGTGATATGGTACAGCACACAAATGGCATCAGCCTTATTATGGCATTGAAGGACTATCTTGACAGATAGGTTGAGGCAAGCATAGTAACAACTAACAACTCTTCAAGGACAACAGTGTAGCACAGAGTTGGGCATCACTGAGAGAGTTGGAGAAGCATTGCCTAGCGCAGAGATTCCGATTCCTAATAATATCGTAGTAACGCAACAAAGTTAACTGCATCTGACGGAGGATTGAGGATTGAGAATTATAAATCTCCAAGGTTGACTTGGCAACTTGACTCTAGAAGTATCCTAGTTTTTGATGGCTCGGGGAAAAGCAATCTTGGGAAGGGCAGGCTGAAATGTAAGATCCCTTGCTAACTCTGCCTTAAATTTTTCAGTTTTGATCCAACTGGCATTTCATCAAACAGTTGGTGTGCAAAGTCTGATTGGAATTTTCTGAGTTGTTGTTTGAGGTTTAAACGCTTGTTTTACCAAACAAATGACAATATAACATGAAGAAATGCAAGAAGAACGAACTATGAACAAGAACAACTATAAAGCTCAATAAATGACCATTGTTTTGCATGGATTCAAGTCTGAAACACCATAGTTACAGTCCTTATTACAATCATAAATCAGACTGATATAACTTCATAAAACATGGTATTTCATGGTTCTAAAAATGACCTTGCATACCCGATTATTAGCCAATCCTGAACCAACTCAAATATGCTATCCAATGCTACAGGAAATCTGAATTGATGCAATCCGGAAAGACTGCAAAATATGGAAATGCTGGCCCTCATACAATCTGAAAATATAAACTGGAAAAGACTCTACAAAATTTGGAAATGCTGGCACTCTTACATTCTCAGAAAGTTGTCTTCTAGAAAGCTGTTTATGACCAAGATGAAGGCAATAACCTCCAACTGAAACCAAACTCCGTAGCTGCAGTACTGTTCATAATCACTGCAGCAGCACTGTTCACATCACTGTAGCGACACTGTTCACGGCACTGTAGCATCACTATTCACAGCATTGCTCATATGACTTCAATCTGATTTACAGCTTCTTATTTGTACCAAAACTTCCACCATTTAGTCCATATGTGAACTCCGTATGAATCCACCAATCTTTGAAAGGGTGGTTTTTTGTCCAAACATTCATGGGTCGAAGGGTTTCCATCCTCAGAACTAGTCACTGAATATTAGCAACAAGAGAAAGCTTCAATATTTCAATCTCATAACATATCCCAATAAGAAGATTAGCTTTTTCTTTTATGGCTTCTCAAGTCAGCGAGTGTTTGTACTTTTAGTAATGTGTGACAAAGTCGTTTTTAATTCATAAAGTCACTTTAATTTTATAATATAACTTTATATTATAAAGTGAGTTAAACTATAGAAACCATAAAATAATATTAGTTTTTTCTCCATTTTTTTTCAAGTGAAGTTGTGACTGGCAGGCATCCCTTCCAAAATATTTTATTAGCCTATTGGGATGAGAAAAAGAGGCTAACAAAGCTCCTGGGATGATTACAGAAAAGAAGGGGACATTACATGAAATGTCCCCTCTTCAAGATTAATCCTAGGTTAAAACCCTCCAAATCTATTTGGTAATTCCAATCCTTTTGTAGATCAAATATTCAAAAATATTTAAACATTTACAGGGCAAAATGCAAGGTGAAATCAGTGATTTAAAATCGTAGAAAAAATAAAATAGAAATAGGTGCAAATATGAAAATAATTGATTGAATATTCTAAATAACCATGTCTCTTTTGAAAGGTATTAATTTGATTAAATCTGCCATTCCCTTTTCTATTCATTGTTGGTTTTGAATAAAATATTAACTAAGGAGGTCACTTACAATATGTTTGAGGTAAGAGCTTTATTTATCTTAAGACAACTGCAACTGTTTAGGAGATCATTTTTAACAGCAGGTCAGATTGTTTGGGTTGTTTAATGACTTTAATCCATAGATGAAAAACTTACCAATGGGTCAGTCGCAGAAAAACTTTGCACCAATTTATCAAAATTTGCTGTAATTTTCCACATAGAACTTGTAAAAAACTCGCTTTTTCTGCAAGCCTGTAAAAACTTGCCCAGATAAGAGATAGAAACGAAACCCTGCTAAATACTAGTCATTCTAAACAGATTTTGAGTCATTTTGAGGCATGGTTTACAAACTGGAGCTCAAGTAGGGCATGTGGGGGGAAATGGGCAAAGAGATTGTGTTGCTGTTTATTTTTAAATAAAGTATTGTTTATTTAGAAATTTCTATATTTTCCTTTATGTAGGTGTTTCTTTTATATATAAAAACTTTCATATAGTTATGATTTGGTTTTTAAAATGTTTTTTTTTTTCAAGTTTTCACCACACCTTTTGTTAATTTTATTTAAATTATAAATTATAATTAAAGCCAAAGGTAAACATAATAATATATAATTTTTTAAAACTAATTTTTACTATTTTCAAAATTAGATATATGAGATTATATATATATATATATATATATATATATATATATATATAATGTTTTGTATTGATAACCTCTAAATAATACAAATGTTTTATATAATTAAATTCAAATTTTTATTTGTATATGTTGGAGATTGGAAGTATTTTCTTCAAATTTAGCATATATTTGTTTTTTTAGAATATTTTAAGAAATCATATATTTTTAAATGTTCAATAAATTTGCTGAGTTATTGCCTTTTTTTTGCCAAGTTTTTTGGTGAGCCCTAAGTTTTTAAAAATTTGGGCTCACCGAGTCATTGCCTAGTCCGAGTTTTTCAACTATGGTTTAATCATATTACAGCTTAACTGCTGTTGTAACTCAAGTAGCTATTGCAATCAAAGGAAGAGTGATTCAAATAAAAAAGAAAGGGGATCATAGCTGAAAGAAATTCTATTAGATTAAAGGCAGCCATTTCCAAAGGGGGTTAATCAATATTATAAGATGAAAAATATAACTAAAGGTTTATATAGTAATATTAAGAGGCACGTGAAGAGTACTGTCTATTGGAGGAAAAGGTATTTAAGAGAGACCAAGCATGGAGAAGGAGCATGATTGAGGATACATATTTTTATTTGATCATTACGCCTTGTGGAGCATGGAACTATGGTTCACATAACTTGAGGACAAAAGCCCTCTAGTTCTAGAATTGGTGGACAAAAGCCCACAATTCCCCAAAGCAATTTCACATGAAGATCACCTTTGTTCAAATTTGATATTGTCAGTTTGAATTAAAGTATCCTAACAATTTGCAGCAGGTTGTCACAATTTAAGGATAATTATTACGCAGATTTTAAGGCAGTAAAATGTGCTTCATTGATAACACTTCCGGATCTGGGGGGGGGGGGGTGAATAACATGTATTAAAAATTAACCATTTATCAACGATTCATTCCGATTAATACGTGCAAAAGTAAATAACTGAAATAGAAAGAGCAACACACAAGGACACCAAGATTTTTACATGGAAAACCCAATGCGGGAAAAACCACGGTGAGAATCACACTCACTATATGTAAACTGATTACAATGTTTTAGGCCAGAGGCCAAGGAAGCACACTGCTTTTGATTTGGACTTGCAGGTGAAGGTGCACAACCTTAGGGCAAGATACAAGGACTTGCTAATCATTAAAGATCACTTCTTCAGGGAACGATACAATAAGAATTATTATAACAAAGTAATATTGTTGAATTGAAGAGAAGCACACTCTCAGAAATGCTGATTACAACTCACAGTTCTTATACATCTGAAATTGACTTCATCATTGCTTGTCTGCACATTCACACCTTCTCACTTCACAACACACCACTTACAATCACTTACACTTCTTTCATCAATCTCTGAAGGATATCCGCCTTTATATATCATCCGCAACACAAAATAATATCAATTAGGTTGGCCTAATTCAATGTAACGTGCAAAACTTAATTTGTTGGCCCCAATTTGATTATCTAGAGCACGCGGAAGGTAAACAAGATGTGTGAAGCATCACACCATGTCAACAGACCTTCCATTCAATCCTAAGTCAATGCCTTCAACTCCACACGCTACCGCATAGACCAAAACAACTCAAGTCATCCCCAAAATTTAGAACTGCTAATGAACGTTGACCAAACAACCACAAAAAGTAGTGCATATCACCACAACAATAGATGGAGTAGTCAATCAAGGCTCTGGACAATAGTAGAGATGTAAAGGATCTCTTTTTGAAGACTGACAATCAATGCAGTTTGTTGGCCTCAACGATAGATGATTGTAGGATTACTTGGGCTGAACTCAAACTAGTTCACAAAAGCATAATGCCTCCATCCAAGTGAGCTACCTAAGTTTTTGGCAGTAAGATAGTTTTTGGTTCTGTATATACACCTACGAATAAAGAAAAATATTTTGGAGTGCAGATTTAGTTTTCAGTTTCCTTCATTTTGGTGCATTCCCTAAGGGGGAGTTGATATAGTTACAGGGAGATTTTGTAAATATTGTTGAAGTGTTTTGCGGAGGACATGTAGTGGAAGATCTTGTAGATATGGTTTTTGGTCTCAGGGGGAGTAATGTAAGAAACTCGTGGTAACACAGTCTACATAGTGTTTTGGAGACATCCTTTGTTCTTGGTGTCAAGGGGGAGAAATTTACTGATGATGTGGAGAGTTCACAAGTGTTGCCATCAATGACAAAGGGGGAGATTGTTGCAAATATGAATTTGTGTTGTCATTGATGTCAACTGTGGTCCAAAAGTTGAGTTTAGTAGTGTTTTCATGTGTTTCAGATTTGTGCAGTATCGGTTGTATACATGTGTTGGCATTGATGTAAAATGACTATTGGGGATGGTTGTATATTGTATATCTGGAGTGTTGGAGAGGGATTCAGGTGTCTGCAATATGAAAATGGTTGAGTGTGATATCACCCTATGGTTGTCAGATCTTAGATTTCATGGTTTCATTCAATCCGTAACTATGTTTGAGATGTTCTGAGATTTGTCATGATAGAGACGGTGTACCATCTTGTAGGAATGCTTTGCAATCCAATGCCTTTTAGTGGTTTAGGTGTTGCGGTTCTTTGATTTTGATATGATGGTGTCAAGTGATGCTATGTTTAGCATCTGCGGCTAATGTGGTGGTATGCACTACTTTTTATGGCTGTTTGGCCAACCTGCATTAATAGTTATATGTTTTGGGGCCGACTTGAGTTTTGGTCCGTGCAATAGCATGCAAAGTTGAAGGTGTTGATCGAGGATTAAATGGAAGGTGTGTGAACATGTTGTGATGCTTGACACATCTTGTTTACCTTCTGAATGCTTTGGAGGATGAATTTGGAGCCAACGATTTAATTTTTTCCTATTACATCTAATTAGGCCGACCTAATTGATATTATTTTGTGTTGCAGATGATATATAAAGGTGGATATCCTTTGGAGAGTGATGAAAGAAGTGTATGTGATTGTGTATGGTGCATTGTGAAATGCAAAGGTGCAAATGTGCATACAAGTAGTGATGAAGTCGGTTTACAGACTGTTCACAGGAAGAGTCACACTTAGTCACTTTCATGTTGTAGACACTTGAATCCTTCTCCAACGCTCTAGATAGGACCTGAGACATCCAGATATACAATAAACAACCATCTCTAGTAGTCTTTGTACATTGATGCGAACACATATGTATACAACTGATACTACACCAATCTAGTGCACGAAGGAACACTATTGAACTCAACTTACGAACCATAGTGTTGGCATTAAGGAATGGTAACTGGTAAGATTACTACCGGTACATGGCAATTAAGTATTGTCATTGATTGGCAAAAGAGGAAAGAGGTGCTGACATCTCAATCTAAGGACACCAGTGTTGAAGTGAAACCGTTATCAGTTAGCTGTCAACACTCTGTGTGTAGAGAGACTGGTTTGGCAACCTGTGACAATGTGCAATGAACAAGAGACTATTTCTGTTCATCAGAAGGAATCAGTCACCAAGGGAAAAGCAACTGGTAACTAGTAACAGAGACCAAGGAAAGGATGTAACCGGTATAGACAGAGGAAGAAAAGGCAACAGGTCAAGGCTCTTACCTGTGCACAACTTAAGGATCTTTACCGATCAAGTAAAGACTTCGTCATGATAAGATGAACCAAGGAAGTCATAGTCAACTATCTGTTATCTAACTCCTTAACCAGGATTTACTGCACTAAATCCGGTAGACTTTGAGTTATCAAGATGATTGGTACAAGGCGCGATTGAAGGTTTTAATGCCGGAGTTTGTGGCATTAAAACATGGAGTTATCTCTTTTGAAGGAAAGCTTTTTGACACGCATCTGTTGTTTTCTTTCATAAAGAAGATAAAGCATAGCATGCATTAGATGTTTTCCTCAGTGAACTAATACTCCGCTGGGTGATGGATCCGAAGGTGATCTGTAAACAGGTCATGCATGAGAACTACAATTAGGGCAAGAAGTCTATATATTCCTCTACTTGACAAGAATATAGTTTGCTCTCATTCTGCCAAAGAAAAGAGTGAACCTGTACGCTGAAGAAGCTAAGGTGAAGAGAAAGGAGAAGAGAGAAGAGTGTGCAGAGAAGCACAACAGGAAAGGAGAACATACCAGCAGCAACCGATGATGTTTCTCAGTTGAATATAACAGAGATCTTATCAGGCTAAGCAAAGCCATTTCTAAAAGGTCAAGTACTCTATTGTTCTCTAATAATTACAATAGCTAAATCCCAGTATTGGACATTAACAGGTCCCTTGTACTAAATCCCTTAACTGGGTGACATCTATTCAGGTGTTCTAAGTCCTCTAATCAGGCAGGCACTAACAGGCCTTATTGTATCAAATCCCTTAACTTGGTCGCATCTAACAATGCGTTGTAATCCTTTAACATGGAAGGCTCCTAACAGGGCGCATTTCAGAAGAGTGCATAATTTGTGAGGTTTCCTCGCACCGTGGTTTTCACTTGATTTGGGTTTCCACGTGATAAATCTGGTGTTGCTTTTTGGTTGATTGCTTGATGCTATTCTTATGCTAGAACCTGTTTTGCTTACAGTTGTAGTATACTACATCAGATTTGTTTTAAAGTTTTATAGGTGTTGATTCACCCCTCCCCTCTCAGCACCAGTTGGGACTGTCACATAGTTGACATCAACAACAACACAAATTCATGTTTGCAACACAACGTGGGTCATACAATTGCTGATTTTGAATAAAAGTGCTTATATTGGCTGAAATACAACATAATATTATTGTATATATTAGGTCATGGGCAACCTATGCCATTGTAGAGAACTAATTGAAAGGCTTGTACAAATCTCGATCAATTCTTGAAAACCCTAGCAGCATGTTTCTATATATTACATATCTGACCTATGATCAATCATAGTTATGATTGTATATATGCTATGGTTGATGTGTTCTTGAACATGACAATTTTGATGCCCTACAAGAAAGGCGTCTTTGTAGAAGAGATTGCAGCTCTTATTCAAAAACATGTGGGTCCATTTTGGCGTATTGCAAACCATTGTGTTAAACAGGGTCAACAAGTTCCTTAGCATTTTTTGGTGTACATTATGGTCCAAGATAAAGATGACATGATTGTGGAAATTCTCAATGTTCGGCAATTACACCTACTATTGAAAATTTCTTAGCATTATGAGCTACATTTGTATGTGGTTTTGAGATAGGGGAGAACACTACATCAGATCTTAAGTCTAATAATTACTTATATGCATGTATTGTTTGAGAGGGTTTTCACTTTTCAGCCATGTATCACAAATGGTGTTACATCAATCATCGCTAATGGTTGGTATGTGAAGTAAACCCTAAAAGGATTTACACAACGGAGCCGTGTAAAGCTCAAATGTAGTTGTGTTGGAAAATGCCCAGTCTAATCTCATATGCAAGGATGCTAGAGGTACATCTTGAGAAATTCCACAATCATGTCATTTTTTACCTCTGTACAATAGTAGGTGTACCTGCTTGAGAATTAAATTATATTATTTTTGGGTGATGCAAGGTTGCTCCAACAGTGCAGGATGCTCCTGCATTGCTTTGTTGTACTGGAAGATGTAATAGACATGCTACTTTTTTTTTTTTTTTTTTTGGTTTGAATATTGAAGATAATGATTTGCAGCTAACACCAATAATTGGAAAATGCATATATTCAACAAAACCACTAATAGAAATAACATTTTGTCATTTCTCATTGTGAAATAGTTGGCTACATATAATATGGAAGATTCAACTATACTCAACTGATAGGAAAGTTTAAATATCAAATTACAGACATACCTGAAGGCTGCAATATATAAATGTTCTGTAATAATGACTGAAATCAGCAGCTGGCACTCCACAATGGCATCATACACATGAACATAATCCTCTCCATCTCCAAATTGTGAGCCCAAGGTTTGAAAGCCCTGGACGCCTCCTATCTAGCAAAGGTCATTCCCAAAGCTTAGACGTTTAGCCTCCAATACCCCACGCCCTTGCCGAAGTGTACAGCTGGCTATAGGAAGGTTACAGCGCGCTAAAAGGGAGTATAAACTGATATTTGTGCTCTACAACCTGCTCCTTATTCCTTGCAAGTTTACTCAAAGATTTCTTCTTCAAAAGCATGGAATATAAATTAAATCTTTTTCAATGAAGCTCCTACGTAGTCCCCAAGTGAAACCACCTGTAATCAGCCAGGAAAGATCTCACTTTTGCAGTTGATGTCCTTTGTAAAGGGTTTTGTTCTCGCAAAGCCCTTGGATGACCATGTCAAATCAGCAACAATTTCTTAAGCATGAATGCCAAAATGAGCTCCACAGGTCTATTTATTTCTCCCTCTCTTTCCCAGGCCCAACCTTGGGTAAAAAATATTTATTTTATTTAAATAAAACCCCTTATGTCTCTCATGTAGGTGTACCCCTTTTAAAGTCAACTTAAATATACTTTTTAAAAATGTCTCCATATGTCCACTAGATGCCACTTTACAAAGTTAGTTATATTATGTAAAATAATGTTAAATTAAATATTTAATTTTACTTGTAACATTAACGTTATTAAAAATAATTCTCCGGATTGCCAAATAAACAAATATTAAATGCAATCGCCGACTAATCCAAAGTGAAACCATTGCCACCTGAGCAAGTTGATGCCCAGGCTGAACTTACTAAAAATAGACTAATTGTCTGAAGCTGTCCCGGAAAGTGTCAGAATGCATAACTTACTGAACTGAGCTCAAGGCAACACCTGAACATGCTGGATAAGCTGAATTGTAGGGTCTTCAAGTCTCGAAGTTCCCTAACCCAACCACATTAGCCTTGAGGAACCCACTAAATAGGCTAACGGTCACCAAGCTGTCAGTGCTTAGGAAGGGGACATTACTAAGAGACATCACTTCACAGAGAAGGAAATGGATAAGACAACCAAATTTGTTGATCAGATCAGGCACATCTAGTAGGTAGTCCACAATTTTTCGCAAAATCACAATCAACATTGTGACACAACAATTTGAAGTGGGAGACAAAGTTTGTTTGCATCTTTAAAAGGAAGGCTCAAAGGTCTGAATAAGGTGTTGAAATTTGAACCAGAAAGATGCATAAAACAGAATCCAAATAATACGCTTCGATTACCCTGGGAAAAACCCTCTTGGCAGAGGGAAACAACCCAGCCCGCTAAAATGGTACTCCTTTATTAATATACAAATCAAGAAATACAATACATGATAAATTCCGTGTGGATGGTGAGCAACAACACAAAGTGATTCTCAGAAATAATCCACGCAAGTATATACAGTTCACAAATTGGACATATATGAGAAATACCAGCTCACAGATTGAGCGCATACACAGATATATAGAACCGTGATGAAACTTGAATCTGGTGGAATACGCGAGAGGAGGCACATCCAGGCCGTGAGCTTGATGTAGAGGTAGCTCACACTTGCAAGGGCACACCTGTAGAAGAACAGTCCAAACTTCAAGTGCCGTGAGCATGCACAGGATGTATTCACAGCAATCACGACTTAACCAGACGCCCAGACCAGTTGTCCAAAGACTTGCGCAATATCCTCAGACTTCTCGCATAAACAATATTCACCACACAACAGATGAATAGAGGCCATGCGCTTGATGGAAGATAATCGGGAATGAAGCGCCAAGTAAGGTGACGCTTCACCTTGCTAGGCGTTACAGCCAGCAAGGTGAAGCGTCACCACCGAGACCGTTACCGATAGAAGGAGAGGGCCCGTGCCAAGTAACGTCTGACAGAGGTGAATACAGCGCAACACAATGTGCGGGAAGTTAAACACATAACGCTGATCATTCAACGCAAAGCCATGAAACAACCCGACGGTTGATTGTCGGTTGTAACTGAATTCAACTACCCATCGGTTGAAGCCTTTTATGCGATGCCATAGAAGTAACATAAATACATGGACAGGTATTAAAGTCTCTGTTGCTGCTATCAAAGTTCAACATAAGGAACTCACACCTTTGTAATATTCTCTATACACCATTATTTAGCTGTTTTTAATGCATTTGAGCGCAACTTGCCTTGCTGCCTCAGCTTGCATCCAACATTTAGTTCAAATTTACTAGTGTCAAGTACAAGCAATTTCACAGTTGAATCCAGAAACAATGTTTGACCAATATTCAGGATGGTGGAAACCTTGTCTTTAATTGTGACCCGCATCAGTTTGAAGTGGGAGACAATTTTTGTTTGCATCTTTAAAAGAAAGGCTCAAAGGTCTAAATAATAAACACCTTTGTAATGTGGTCCATTCACCATTATTAAGCTGGGTTTAATGCATTTGAGCACAACATGCCATGCTACCTCAGGTTGCATCCAGCATTTACGTCAAACTTACATAACCTATATTTTCCACTGCCCATGTATACATTAGATTTTGAGCAGTTGCAGAACAAAAAATTGAATCCTAGTGCTACCACTTGAGGGCCTTCTAATCAAATGATTGCTACAATGATCAAAGAGATGAAGAAATAGTAGATTCTCCTCCATTGGGTGGTGAAGGCAAGCAAATTCCGCATCAAGAAAAGTAGCTCACTAGAAACCAAATTCAGCAAAAGTTCTCTCAATTGGTGCAGAAAGTTAGAGCAATGGGACCATTGCTTCTGAAGGAGTGACAGCTGATCCAGGGAATACAATTTTTCAAATCTGCCTCTTGAATGACCTGAGTTGCTTCTAGATCATACTAAGAACTTACGATGTTTCAAATAATAAAATTGAAAACAAGAAGAGAATAAATCATAGTTCAATAAATACTTAATAACTGACATTAGGATAGAATTTTTAATACACATTATGCTACATAGCAATATTATTTTTATCTGATCAATTGCAATTTAATATATAAATAATTTTTCTTGAGCCCATGTTATTGGGAACTATCCTGAAGGCCTTGATACCTGTACTAATATGTTTCCAGTGCTAGCGTTGGTTGTGGTGCCTCTTGGATTCTTATGTTTTCTGAAGTAACCAATTACCATAATAATAACAGATTTAAGAACAATGTTGTTTTGGCTATGATGGTCACAATAAACACTACAAACAAAAATGACAAATAAGAAAACATAAAAATAAAAAACACAACTAACTAAACTGCTGCTAGTTTTAACTACATCTTGTTCAAAGATTATAATGAACCAATTGTTGGTGTGGATTATTGGTTATTCTTGATGAAGACCAAATGATGATTTTTTCTTTAATTCACAAATTTGATCATTGACTATCTCCCAATTTTGAATAGGTAATATAAACCTATGTGATATAGCACTTGTAATGACTCATATTTTCATTTATCAATTATAATTATTACTGTTTTGTTTATTTTATGCATATTTCAAGATAATGAAGCCAGTGAGAAAATAAAGAACAAATATCATCAGCTCATTGAAATGTTTTTGAAGTCCACATTTCAAATGTATAATAATGCTTTTGCATAATGTTTAATGCAGAGGAAACCACTTCCAGAATTCTGGAGACAGGAGGCAATTGTAAGCAAGCTGATTTCTATGTCCTTCAATTTTTACACACTGAATTTTATAAAATTTGCTAGTTGAATGGTTTGTTTAGAACATTGAGAAATTGGTGTTGTATCATCAATGCTTTATGTTCATGATTTCTTTGTTGCAAGTCAAGCAAGCCAGATCATTGTTTTACAACATTTTGCGAGAATACTTATCTTTAGAGCAAGTGGTATGCCAACCTCTTTAGGTAGAAAGAAAGCAAGGAAGCTTTTATATCAATTTCCAAAAAATTACTGAATGTAGTCAATGGGATGCCAACTTGGAAGTTAAAATAACTAATCATGGCAAAAGGAACCCTAGTAATAAAAAAGACCCTAAAGAAGAGTGGATGAACTTGAAGAGATTAGTCTTTTGTAAGTAGAAATACTGTCAAATAATACCAATAACTATGTGAAATAAAGATCCCTTGCCAAACGAATTGAAAATTTTAAATGAATTGAAGAGAAGGGGGCCAATGGAACCAGTTCCGAAACTAGCAATATCTCTTTTGTGGGCCATTTTTTTAATTTATTCTCAAACTTCATCCTTCAAGGTAATCATTTTGAGTTTACTTTGGATGCCTTATTTGGAGCAGTGGGTTTATATTAGTTGTCTGCTTTGATGATCTATTGTGTCTCTACAGAGTTGGGCCTTTCAAACAGACAATGTGATTTTTTTTTGTAACTACTAGTCATTATTTAATTATCTATACTTGTTACAATGTAAGATAATTCTTAATTAATAAGGCTATCGCTTAAAAGTGCTTCTAGAAGTAACTCTGTAGTGTTTTTAAAAATCTCAATACAGTCACTTCAAGAAGCTCTTTTAGTGTTACTTCCAGAAGCAAGTTTAAGCACTATTATGGACTGTGAATATATCCTCTATAATATTAATAAGGCTAGGTTAGTATATTGTTCCTGATTCTGCTACTTTTTAGAGAGTGCATATTGGGGAGCTGCAGGTTCAAATTACACAGTGGCATCCAGATACATGATATTATTTTTACAGTGAAAACCTAAAATCTTTAATTTGTATTTTTTTTCACCTAATTGGTTGGTTATAGCATTTTATGTTAGTAGAGCTTAGTTTTTGTCGACATTTTTCTATAAATTTCAATACATTTTCAGAAAATCATACATTTTATTGAAGATTTGGGTGATTATTTCATTTTTTCTTACAAAGGAGTTAACCCATTATGTATCTGCCTGACCAATCTTGTGGTTCTTTTAATTTTATTATCTGGCAGGTTGCAGATACCTCAAAAATTCATAATTGTATACCAGATGAACATTATGTGCAAACCTTATTAGCAGTAAGCATTTTTCCCTTTCCTTTGTCATTATTTTGATGGTTAACTTGTTAACAATCGAAGTTAGTGATTTATTTAATTTTAAACAAGAAGTAAATATTGTTATCTAGTGCTTGCAAAATTATAAATTACTAATCAGTGATTATAACTTCTTGACATATGTAGACATGCTAGTTTGTTAACTGTTAAATAGCAACCAAATGTAATATATATCAGTCACATTTTGTTTTTCCCTTTGCTCCTAGTTGCTCTGATCAAGTTTATGCATTGTTTAAAGTAAAACCAACCACTTTGCTGTTTAGAGAACCTAATGTCAAAATGGAGGCAACTGAAGATGATCTATTTGTTAGGAGCTCAAATATTTCTTATGACAATGGAATAGATGTTGGAGATTATGTTTTCACATAGTTACTCAATATTTTGGTATATTCATAATTATCCACAACATCTGACTTTTTCTGTGTGAATGCAATCAGATGAAAGGGCTTGAAGGAGAAATTAACCGCCGCACTGTAACATACACACTCTGGACATCTGGGAAGGCACGTGAAAGGCAAGGTTGGCATCCTGTGACATTCAAATATGCAGATGCCACTGCCAATCTTACAGGCGATATAAAGGTGCAAATAAAAACTGTTAACCTCTTCCTTCTTGTGTGCTTCATGAGTATGCTTTTTTGGTTCACCATGCAAATTATATGACATTTTGTTGATTACATGTGTTGCGGTACACTTTGTTTGGCTTGTAGATATGATAGTTGGGCATTGCATATTGCACTTTAAGATTTTTGTTTGTTTCTTTAAACATTTGAATTTCTCCCCCCTAAACAACTGCATATAGTGCAGCCAAACATCTGCAAATGTGTCACCACAGGTTTCCTTAAAGTTCAATTGCATATAGTGCAATTTCAAATTTGGTTTGTTTGTGCCAATCTTATGTTCCTTGGTGTGGGAGTAATTTTTGAAATTCAAACTTTTCAAGTTCAAAATCATATCCCCCTCATTTTGGGCTAACTTGACGAGGACCTTGGAAATTCCTCATGACACTTGTTTGAAGTTTGATAATGTGTTTATGGCACCTCTTCATGAGGGAGGTTACCTACAATAGTCATTATCACCTGTAAGAGCATCTATGATGCATGGGGAGTTAATCAATGCTAGTAGATGTCCCATAAGATATCATTGGTGCTGCTTCTGGATTTGATCGTGTGAATATTTTTGCATCAATGTTTTGGATCGCAATCCATGATCCATCATCAGGATGTTAGAGAGCATAAGGAGACTAAAAATGTGGAGGTTTTAGACCTAGACAGACTAAAAAAAAAGATAAAGGGGGGAGGGAGAGAGAGGTGAGGGTTCACATGGTACAAGGTTTGGACAGGTGACAATAAAAGAAAATGAGGAAATTTAGGTAAACACAAAAAATAAACTAGTTTCCTAAAATAATTAAAGAATACACAGAAAATGTGATGTCCCTTTTCTAAAACAAAGTTTATAATAAATTATAATAAAATAATTAAAATTTACAAATAAATAATAATAAATTATAATATAATATAATTACATGACAACTAAATATTTTCATTTTTGTGAGATCTCTGAAGAGACAGAATTGAGATGATAAATCTAAGGATCATACATAAAAAAGTTAGATGTGTTATCAATGATAGTAGACACTAATATATATCAAGTATGAAACATGCTTAGCATCAAGCAAACAAGCAAATACCAATATTGCTGATGGATGAATCTGCTACGCTAAGGGAGTGGAGCGATTCAAATAAACAATTAAGGAATACAATGATAAAGGGAAAGAGGCAGACAATTGTCAACAATATTATAAAGCCATTTAAATAACCAAGTATCGCCACTTGGGATGAATCATATTTGATTAAGAGAACGAAGCATTGCTAAAACAGCAATTATCTGTTGATAGTGATATTAGCTATTAAGAGCATTGTTTTTGTATATGGTCTGAGGAGAAGAAAATGGATTCATCATTGATGATAATGGTATCTTAAGGCAGTGATACTAATAAACACACTGATTAAGGAATGACAAGTACCATTAATCTCGAAGGGAGATGTAATATTATGAAATGAATATTGAACAGCCATTAGTATAGGACATCAGATAATATCGACTAAAGAAAGAGAAGATATTTATCAACTAAACCAATATAAGGCACAGCGTTTATCGTGCATGGTAAATTACAATGCATATGGGCCATCAATGGGCTCAGCAAACACTAATGTTTAAGATTAATGATAATAGTATCTTAAGGCAGTGATACTAATAAACACACTGATTAAGGAATGACAATTATTATTAATCTCAAAGAGAGGTGTAATATTATGAAATGAATATCGAACAGCCCTTAGTTAAGGACATCAAATAATATCAAGGGGAGGAGCTAGGCAAGGCCTTGTCAAAGGTTCAGGATCTGGATGACCAGAAGATTGGAGATGAGCCACAAAAACCTGAAGAGGATGATCCAATGGGTCATCTTGTGGAAGAAAAAGAGATTCCTTTGGATTCTAAAAATGAGAGTGATGATGAGGAAGATGAGGCCAAAATATTAGAAGAAAAAACTTTAGAGCAAAGTGAGTCAAATTGAAGAAGCCAAATATTTTGTAGAAAAGAAAATGGGAAGGGAGACGAATAAGAAAAAATGTAAATGGAAGGAAATGCTAAGGGGTAGAAAAAAACGGAAATTGCAGGAAATAAGAATTTGAGAAATGGGAAGGAGATTTTCCTTCCCTAGGAGAAATGAAGGCCTTAACATGGAATGTTAGACTTAGGGGTACCAACGCCCTTAACAAATGGCACTTGATCAAGCAAAGTCAGACTTGATATTCTTACATAAAAAACATGGAGACTAGAGGTAAGCTGTTGGCAGTTCTGTTTTGTATTGTCATTGATGTCAAACTTCTTGTCATCATCTAAGGAAGTATGTTGTCTTCTCTGTGTTGTGTCTAAACAGAAGAGATTAGTTGTGTGTAGTAGTTTGTGTTCTGTATTGTACCTAATGGAGTGTTGCATATGTTCAGTACATGATCAGTGTTGTACTTGTTGAAGAGAAGTGTCATATGTGTGTATGAGGTTCTAATATCGGGTGGTGATGAGAAGTATGTTGTATATCTGAAGAGTGACAAGTATGGGAAGCTTATATATGCAGGAAAGAGTATCTGAAGTCCTTATGGGGGAATGCTCTGCATAAGTTGGTGACTTGCAGTTTTTAATGATGTCATGTTTGATCTGTGAATGTTGCACTATCCTACTTTTAGGTCCACAAAAGTTCAGAGGTTGAAGGGTTTTGTTGTTTGCTGACAGTGAGGCTAGCTGTCAGGAATAATCAAGACTGGCCTGAAGAATGCTTTGCATTGCTCCACATTGATGTTTCTAGGTGTAGTTTGGTGGACATGTTCCTAACATTTATGTAGTATTCCAATTCAGATATCTTATGTTGGTTGGCTTCGCAAGTGAAGTTGTATTTCTCTATGGTTGACATTCTTGTCTGTGTTGGTCTCTGGCTAACCCAGTGGGTTATGTTGATTTGATTTATGTTCTAGTTTGGATATGCTTTGGAGAAAGAGCTAAGTGGTTGTTGTTGAGCTATGTGTTTTTTAGAAGGTTTTTGGTATTTGTATTTGAAAATAGCTATGAGTATTTCGGTGAACAGTCTGTCAGATTGGGTGTTAATTTTCTGGGTCGTGGCTTCGCACATTAAGCTTTTCCACCTTGTGATTGGAGTATAATGCTGGTTGATACAGAGTTTGCTACTTCTCAGATCTCTTGATCTGATTCTGCTCTCTGCAAGAGATATTGTGTTTTGTATTCTGGCCCAATTGAGACAAAGTGAGTTAGCAAGAATGCTTTGCATTCCTTCGCTTTTAGGTGATCTGACATTGTGGTTGGTTGATGTAGATATGATGATGTTAGGTGATGCAATGTTATGCATCCTTAGAAATCGTAGAGGTCTGCACTAGCTTTTATGTTTGTTTGGCCAACAAGTATTAACAGTTTCATCGTTTGTGGCCAACTCAAGATATTGCGGTGATCATGGCAAAGATTTTGGATCTAGGGGAAGGTGTGCCAACATGGTGTGATGCTTCCCACGCTTTATTTTCCTTCTGCATGCTTTGGAGATTGCGATTGGAGTCAACAGTCTATGTGTTACATGCTACATCTCATTAGACTGACCTAGTGAATGCTATTTTGTGTTGTAGTGGATACATATAGGTGGATACTCTTCAGAGATATGATGAGAAGAGTGGATGTGTGTATGGGTATATTGTGAAGTGTGAAGGTGCGAGCGCAGTCAAGAAGAGATGAAATTAGTCACAAGTGTATAAACAATGATCTCTAATCAACATTATAGAGAATGCACTTTAGTCAATTCATTCGGCATAATTCCTTGTGATCTCTTGTATTGTATCTTTCCCTGAAGAAATTGTTCTCTTAAGTGATTTTCAAGTCCTTTGTATCTTGCCCCAAGGTTGGTGCCTCATCCTGCAAATCTTTTTCGGGATTAGTGTGTTTCTTGGCATGCGGCCTAAACATTTGTAAACAATTATTTTTAATTTATTCATATAATGAGTGTGATTCTAACCGCGGTGTTTCCCACATTGGGTTTTCCGTGTAAAAATTTGGCGTCCTTGTGTTTGTGTTGTCATTGCAATATCTTTCATTGGCAATTAGTTGGTTAATGATTATTGATAAGCATTTGTAAAAGAAAAGATTTTATTATTTAGTGCATGCTGATTCATCCCCCCCCAACATCCAGAGGTGTGTTTAACAAAACAGAAAAAAAGAACTATAAAATGGAGACAGTGGGTTAGGTGCTTCATTGGGGCCTTATGAGTTTTAGTGGTTATACAGAATCTCTAAAACATCTCATGGGATTTTGTTGGAGATAGTCAAAATTAGCAACTAGTGAAGTTGAGAGTCCTAAGAAAAAATATAGTAATATTTGCTGTAAATGTGTATGGCCTAGTCCTAACTAGAGAAAAAAAAGAGTTTTGGTCCAATTGGAGATAGTTGTACAAAATTTGAGTGATGAAATGGTGTTGGTAGTAGAAGATTTCAATGCCACTAGACAATTTAGAAAAGAGGGGTGGATTGACCAATTTATCTTAGACTCTTGATTTTCATAAGATTGTAAGGGATAACCAGTCGAGATATCTGGACTAGAAATGATCCAGTTGGACGAACAGAGGGAGTGGTTTCACTAACATAGTTGAAAGATTGGATTGATTTTTAATTGCTAGAGATTGGAGCCAAACAAGTTTGACTCACGAGGCTGAGATTTTTCATTTCACAGGATCAGTTCATTTCCTTGTTTTGCAGAGCCTCCAGATAGATTCCCCCCAACAAATGTTGGCCCTTCAAATTTGAGAATATGTGGTTTAGAGATGAGAATCTGAAAACCCTTATTGCTAGTTGCTGGAATGAGCAGGTTGGCAATCACTCTCACCTCTTTAAACTCTAGAAAAAGATTTTCTATATCAAGAACGAATTGAAGGATTGAAATAAGGAGCATTTAAAGAACAAGAAAGAATTGTTCGAATTGAATGAAGTGGTAATAAGATTAGGAATAAATGCAGAATGCTTTGAGAAGGAAAACACACTAAAAAAAGCATCGATGGAGATTTCAGCAAGGGAAGAGATATTTTGGAGGCAGAAGTCAAGGGAAATCTGCCTTAACTTGATGATGTCATGTTTGATCTGTGAATGTTGCACTATCCTACTTTTAGGTCCACAAAAGTTCAGAGGTTGAAGCGTTTTGTTGTTTGCTGACAGTGAGGCTAGCTGTCAGGAATAATCAAGACTGGCCATTGCTCCACATTGATGTTTCTAGGTGTGTAGTTTGGTGGACATGTTCCTAACATTTATGTAGTATTCCAATTCAGATATCTTATGTTGGTTGGCTTCGCAAATGAAGTTGTATTTCTTTATGGTCAACATTCTTGTCTGTGTTGGTCTCTGGCCAACCCAGTGGGTTATGTTGATTTGATTTATGTTCTAGTTTGGATATGCTTTGGAGAAAGAGCTAAGTGGTTGTTGTTGAGCTATGTGTTTTTTAGAAGGTTTTTGGTATTTGTATTTGAAAATAGCTATGAGTATTTCGGTGAACAGTCTGTCAGATTGGGTGTTAATTTTCTGGTTCGTGGCTTCGCACTATGATCTATATAGTTGGACGAATAGAGGGAGTGGTTTCACTAACATAGCTGAAAGATTGGATTGATTTTTAATTGCTAGAGATTGGAGCAAAACAAGTTTGACTCACGAGGCTGAGATTTTTCATTTCACAGGATCAGTTCATTTCCTTGTTTTGCAGAGCCTCCGGATAGATTCCCCCCAACAAATGTTGGCCCTTCAAATTTGAGAATATGTGGTTTAGAGATGAGAATCTGAAAACCCTTATTGCTAGTTGCTGGAATGAGCAGGTTGGCAATCACTCTCACCTCTTTAAACTCTAGAAAAAGATTTTCTATATCAATAACGAATTGAAGGATTGAAATAAGGAGCATTTAAAGAACATTTTTGAAGAACAAGAAAGAATTGTTCGAATTGAATGAAGTGGTAATAAGATTAGGAATAAATGCAGAATGCTTTGAGAAGGAAAACACACTTAAAAAAGCATCGATGGAGATTTCAGCAAGGGAAGAGATATTTTGGAGGCAGAAGTCAAGGGAAATCTGCCTTAAGGGGGCAGGAACACTCCAATCAGAAAGGAAGACAGATCTGAGGTAGTTACTGAGGCTGAGATCAATAAGGATGCAGTTAGGTTCTTTGAGACACTTTGGAACATGGAGGCCCAAGTGAACGAGAGGGAAAGGTAAAATCTTGAATAGCATTCCATAGGTAATAACTGACCAGCACATTGTGGAGGGTCATCTCGGAGGAAGAATTCAAAAAGGCTACCTTTAAGTTGCACCTAGATAAAGCCTTGGGGCCGAACAAGTCCCCTGTTGTATTTTATCACAAGTGCTAGGACATAGTTGGCCAAGATTTGGTGAAGGCATTTGAAGAAAACAGAAAAAGGACAACTTTGTTAAAAGTTTGAACCCTGCTCACTTGGCTTTATTTCCAAAGACAAAAGATGCTAATGAGATGAGTGACTTCAGATCTATAGCTTTCTGTAACACAATTTAAAAGATCATTACTAAGGTGATGGCAAACAAAATTAAAGTAGTGTTGGGAAATATCATCTTTGTTGAACAAAGTGGACTTGCTCTAGATAGATGATTTTGGAGGGGATCATAGTGGCCCACAAAGCTATTCCCTCTGCCAGGAATTTTAAGAATTGCTTGTATTATTATCAAACTTGACATATTGAAAGCCTACGACCAAGTCGATATGCAATTTCTGAAAGAAGTTCTGCAAAAGTTTGGATTTGTGAAACAATAGATCCAATCAGTAAGTAGCTATATCGACACCTCCAAATTTTCTTTGAAAGGTAAATGGTTCCCCGCAGAGTTTTTTTTCTGCTAGTCGTGGTCTAAGACAAGGAGACCCAACCTCCCCTTCTTATTCATTATAATGGTTGAGGCCTCAGGAAGAGGTATCAAATTGGAAAGTAGTCTCCAAAATTGGAAAGGTTTGATTGTTACTCCGTGTGTTGAGGTTGTCACTTATCAAGATATCGGTAATTTTTTGTTGTCACTATGCTCTTTGGGGAAGCTAGCCATAGGGAAACAAGAGTTATAAGAGCTATGTTTGAAAGTTATTGTAAGGCTTCAAGGTAGAACATAAACTAGAGAAAGTCGGAAGTATATTTCCTTAACACACAACTTGGACTGCAAAGGGGCATTGCGAGGGTTTTGGACTCCGGATTGCTAGTTTTCCTAGGAAATCCTTAGGGGCTCCTTTGTTTGCCAGTATCAACAAAAAGGCTTATTTTGATCCATTGGTGGAAAGTTGTAGGAAAAAATTGGATGCTTGGAAAGGGAAGTGGCTCTCTTCATCTAGGAGGTTAATGATGGTTAATCTTGTGCTATCAACAATCTTGGTATATTCAATGTCTTGTATGAAACTCCCCAAAGTAGTGGATGATTTGTTAAATAAGGTAATTTGCAGATTATTCTTGAGTGAAACTAATGAGCAACAAAAAATCCCATTGGTTGCTTGGGAGAAAGTTTATTCTCCAAAGGAGGTTGGGGGACTGATATAGGAAATTTGTCTATCATGAATTTGGCAATGGGTCAAAAGTGGTGTGGTGCATCTACTCTTAAGGGGAACAAAAGTGGGTCAAGATGTTGAGGAAGAAATACCTTCATTCTTATAATCCAGTAAGGATTTTTTCTGTGAGAGATCCTCCTATGGGCCTGGCTATATGGAAATTTCTTTTTTGAATTGCAGAGATATTGTTACAAAGCACATCACCTGGGATGTCAAGAATGGGAAGAAAGTTACATTTCGGTCTGACTCCTGGGAAGGTCATCGGGAGCTTGCTAGAAATACTAACTTGAATGAGGTCAGGGTAGAAACTTTGAGAGTACAGGGGACAAAGGTGGAGAATTATCCAGAAAGAGTAGAAACAGACAACTTAACTGAATGGAAGTGGAAGTCTGGATAGTTGAAAACCAGGAGGAGCAATTAAAAAACATACTGAAGGAGAGATTGGTGAGGCTTTTGGGGAAGGAATAATCTGTCAGATGGTGTGGATCGAAGTTGTTGAAATATAGCATCAAATTGATTGATATAATTATATTAATCTAATAATCAATTATATATATATATATATATATATTTTAAGAGCATTTGATATTTGTATATGTTAAGAGTATAGTTAATATTACCAATCGGTTATGAAGGGTCATGACCCTACATAGCATAAGCCACGTATGGTCATGGCTCTTCAAGACATGACTATTCAAAGGATATAAATGCATATTGATGACTGGTGAAAAGATAAATCACAATTGTAATCTATTTCAGTACAGCCTCTTATATATTCTGTATAGGACGATTGTGGATTTACAACATGGTATTAGAGCCTAACCTATAAGAGAATAAAATATATTCTGATAAATTGGCAGCAATATTGGTGACAAAATTCCATATATGTTCTTAGTCTAGACATATGGTCGAGGATCATACGTAGATTGATAAGATCAAAGGTCAGGGAATACATACTGGTGCAGAACGAAGATAATAACATTGGAGTAGTATATCATCTCGAAGGGAAGGAAAATAAAGTCAAGGCGGAAACACTCATCGTGTGATCCGAATGCATAATATCTAATGAGGAATGAGATAATTCAACAACAAAGGATTTAAAAAGGGAAGATGGTCTTTAAGGGAGAATTGCGAAGGAGATACAGGTTACGTGGTGACCAATAAACACGTTAGAATAATAATTAAAGACATTAATGCCCGTAGCAATTACGGTATGAAATGATACTGGAATCCACAAGATATCTGGTATATATATCCAATCTTACATACGACCGTATGGAGGAGAATATACGACAGTGAATAAGATGGAATAAGAGATTAGAAGATTCATTTGGGAGAAGGTATTACAACTGGTTCTTATTTCATCCTACTTGGATCTGCACAGATTAGTAAATTGTGTGGCTGGAAAACCTATTTACAGGTTTTAATCGTCCAGACTTTCAGATCTTATGCACAATCATATTTGAAATGTTAAATTACTTTCAGATTATATTTTTGAAATAGGGGGAAGCAGATACCTTAATTAAAGCAGAAATGCTTCCCATACTACCTGAAAATAAGACTACATTTGGGCGTCGTATAAAAGAAGGTGATTTAGTCATTGTCTATGAGAGACATGATCACATGAAAGCTGTCACTGTAAACAGCGGGGCACAGTTTCAGAACAGATTTGGTGTGTTTGACCACTCAGATTGGATTGGAAAGCCTTTTGGAAGCAAGGTCATCAATAAAAAGGGTGGTTTTGTACATATATTGGCCCCAACACCTGAGCTTTGGAAACTTGTGCTAAGCCACAGGACACAAATCCTATACATAGCAGATATCAGCTTTGTTATTTTACTTTAAGAAATCTATCCTGGGTGTGTGGTAATGGAATCTGGTACTGGAAGTGGATCTCTCACTACTTCACTTGCACGGGCTGTTGCACCTTCTGGTCATGTTCATACCTTTGATTTCCATGAACTCCGGGCAAATTCTGCAAGGGAGGACTTCGAAAAGAATGGCTTGAGCAGTTTTATAACAGTTGAAGTTTGTGACATTCAAGGCACTGGATTCCCAAGTAAATCGTGTGGTGAGGTTGATGCCGTGTTTCTAGATCTTCCTCAACCATGGTTGGCTCTTGCCTCAGCAGCAGAAGTATTAAAACCTGATGGAGTTCTATGTTCATTTTCTCCTTGCATTGAACAGGTGCAGCATACATGTGAAGTTTTGACCAGTACGGATTTCACAAGAGGCATTATGACAACATTTGGTGTCAACATAGAAGTCTACTATCGGTATATCAACCGATTCATCTCAGGCACGCACTGTCATACCCTGAATTACTCATCGCCAATATTGGGTCAATTATAATTGAAACGCAGAATTCGGTGTTTAGTATACCTAACTTGCAACCATGAAGATGGATATCGACTTTTGGCGAAATCTCCCGGATGAAATTGCATTGAATGTCATAGTAAGGCTACTCCCACGAAGAAGTCTTTATAGATTGAGGAGTGTGTGGAAAGAATGGAATGAGATGCTATCCTCATATGATGCCATGCAGAGAATGTATCCAAACATACACCACTCTCAAACCTCCGCCTTCTTATTTCAATGCAATGTGAATAAGACTTGTACGGACACACGTGGGTATTGGAAGGAGATGGAGATTTCTATCATGCTAGTGATGATTCCTATATAATAAAATTAGCATACAACAGAATGTTCTGTTTGCTTGACGATACCTATTATATTTGCCACAAAAAGAGCAGGGTACCATGGACAGAGATTTGTATAATAAGTGACAGCAAATTTTATGGAATAGGGTTTGATTCTTGCACCGAGCAATTCATGATGGTGAGAAGCAATTATATAGAAAGGATTGATGTGTATGATTTGTCATCCAACTCCTTTAGATATCGTGAGTTAACTGTGGGAGATTCAGGATTTTTGCCTTCTGGGAAGGAGTTTTTCATAGAGGAAGATTTTACTGGTTGGATCATGGATCTTGCAATGGAGGGCTTGTCGAATTCAATGTTTCTGAGAGACGCTGGACTAAAATTTCGCCCCCAAAAGATGCTATTTACAGATATTCAGAATATACATATAATGATTTTAGAAGAGGAAATGTCAATATCAGATTTAGCATAGCTAGTAGTCATTGGATATTAGTTGGGAATGATGTAGGTGTTCTACTATTGATTGAGAGGGAGTTCACGATTGAAGGTAAAACAATTATGAGATTATAGTAGTGAGAACTCGTGGATAGAATCGCCAATGAGATGCACGTGGATAGAATCCCTGATTAAGTCATTCCCTACATCATGAGACTACAACTCAATGAGATAAACATCATACTAGAGGTCTTTATTATCTTCCCTCAAGTCCAAGAGGGAGTGTTAATGTTGTGGCCTTGGAAAAGATCAAAATGTATCTTATGCTAGCCGATGTAACCTTATGACTATTCAGATTATTCGTATTGGTTCTCTCAGGAAGGAAGGTATGAAGTGACATCCTGCAGTGACACTAAGTTGAGTATATAAACAGGGTATGCCTTTGTGACAGAGGGAGAAGCCAAAGGATCTGCATCAAGTGGACATTCAAGGATCTTGATTCAGAGGGAGTATACCATGTTTTGTTGGTTCTCTAGTAATCAAGAAATTTTAGCAGAGAATTATGATTATTATCACGTGAGAAGGCTATATGTTAGAGGGAGAAGCTAGAAGATCAAATTAAGTTGGCACCCCAGGATCTTGGTCATACAAATTCAGAGGGAGTGTACCATGTCAAGATGGTGTATACTTTGTAAGCTCAGAATTCACCAAGACTATGACAGTACAAACAAATACAATTCAGTGGAGAACAAACGGTTGATACTCTCACCAAAACCCTTGCTAGAAAGGAGATTGTGTACTTTCAGATAACCTTGGTATGTTGAGGAGTAAAGCCTTAGCTGAAAAGAAGGTTTCAGCCTCTGTGATCCATCATTTTGTATCTTAAATGATTCTTGTCTTCGATAGACAAGTCTAAGGTGGAAACCTTGGTTTCCACTCTCTAGGATGATCCATGGTGGATCCACCCTCTGAGAAGAGTCAAGGTGGATGTCATATGTGTGACTTTATGGGCTCATTCATTTTGTGTTATATTATGAAAGGTGATGATCTTTCATATGTGTTGGGTTACTATTTCTAGCTGACGACTTAGACAATAGCTTAACTTAGTGTTAGGTATGACTATGTATTGTAGTCACTATTCTTGACACTGAATTTTTGAGTTGTTAAATCCAGATCCGAAATGATCGAGGATTATAACATGTAAATCAGGTTTTGATTTGGATTGCGCCGAATATCTTGATTGTTATCGCTAAATCTAGTTCCGAATTGGTCGGGGATTGCGATAACTCTTCTATCAGGATGAGTACATCATGATGATGTCCCGAGCTGTGTTGGATATCTTGATATGAAGTTGTGTAAGTTATCATCTAATCCAGTTCCGAATTTAGTCGGGGATCATGACAACAAATGGTTCAAGTTTTGATCCGGATTGCGCCGGATATCTTGACACCTATATTTATCATTAAATCCAGTTCCGAATTGGTCGGGGATTTTGATAAATTTCTTATCAGGTTGAGTTATGTTCCGGATTATGCCTGAAATCCTGATTCAAAGTGGTTGTGTTATTTAAAAGAAATCTAGTTCCGAACTGAGATGGGGATTTCAATAACACTTACTTCTTGTGAATATCAATCTCCTCTTGCTAAGAGGGAGTGTTGAAATATAGCATCGAATTGATTGATATAATTATATATATATATATATATTAAGAGCATTTGATATTTGTATATGTTACAGTATAGTTAATATTACCAATCGGTTATGAAGGGTCATGACCCTACGTAGCATAAGCCACGTATGGTCATGGCTCTTCAAGACATGACTATTCAAAGGATATAAATGCATATTGATGGCTGGTGAAAAGATAAATCACAATGGTAATCTATTTCAGTACAGCCTCTTATATATTCTGTATAGGACGATTGTGGATTTACAACAGAAGTCTGGGGAATACAAAGTACATATGGGATATAGAATCAAGGAAGCAGCAATAAAAGCAGAAAATTGGCCTACTTATTTATTTTGGAATAAGTTTTGTCTTCCCAAAGCCGGTGTCTTCACTTGGCTGGCTTTACAAAACAAGATTCTTACTAGGGATAATTGAAAGTCTTCGGTATTTGGCTCCAGGAAGATGCATCTTATGCAAACAAGAGGATGAAACTGTAGATCTTTGTTGTTGAATTGCCAGTATGCTAAGGGTTGCTGGAATTATTTTATGGCGAAGCTCAGATGGAAAACATTAGTGAATCAGAATTTGAAGCAATGGTTTTTGGCTTGGCCCCTGATCAAGAAGAACTCCCTTTTTCACTTTCTATGGTTCATCTTACCCTCCTGTCTAGCATGGGTTATCTGGGAGGAAAGAAATCACAAAATATTTCAGGATTTGGAGATGGATTGGAAGGTGCTTGCTAGGAAAACTGAGTTGCTAATGAGTGAATTGATCAATTCTGCCACTTGTATGATGAGTCCACATAAATTGAAATTCACTTTGTGAGATGATGAGCTTACCAAAATCTTTGGTGGTCTTCTCATTCCCCCTGTTAATGGGGCTCAAAAGGTTAATCTTTCAAATATGGATAGGAGTGAAGTGAAATGGTCCTGATCAAGGTTGGATCAAAATCAATTTTGACGGTGTCTTTAAGGGCAACCCATGCCTGAGTGGCATGGGCTATATTGCTTGCAATGATCAGGGGAGTGTCCTTGGATCAAAGTCTATTCCCCTAGGAACTATGACAAATAATGAGGCAGAGTTCAGGGAGGCTTGGTTAGGGGTGAAATTAGGACTGGACTTAAGTGTTGAAAAATTGCATCTTGAAGGGGATTTGATGTTGGTAGTCAACACCATTAGACAAAGATTGATTCTGAATTGGAAACTTAAAAAATGGGTGGATGCTATATGGGATTTGATAGGGAAATTCAATGACATGACCGATGAGTTGGCCAAGGCAGCATCAGATGCAAACATATAAGTGTTTCTGTCATCAGATTACGCAAGTTGTTGGCATTGGAAAAGGTGGAGATTTTGGCTTGCTTGTGGGGCTTGATTTCTGCATGAGGGGAAATGATGTTTATTATTGCTGTAACTAATCTTGGGATTGTTGATGATTGGAGCATGATGTCGTAGCCCCTTTCACTCCCTATCACATGTGTTAGGAGATATATTGAGAGATTTTACAACTGGCATGGCTGCTTTGAATGTGGAAGGTACACACGGCAAAATGAACCGATGGCCTCACAAAAAGGGAATTAATTAGTGACATGTTGTGACTATACGCCTCGATTGCGGGGATGTAAATGTAATGATTTTGGGATTTTTTGAGCAAGAATAAAGGGAGGTGTTCTCTTTAAGTTAATTAACTCATTAGCTCTTGTTTTGTGTTGCTGTTTGGAGAGGTTCAGTTCTTGCAGAGGTGGCAGAGATGGACACGCCTGTGAGGCTTTTGGGTAGAAGATGCCAAATGGCTTTCTTGGGGGAATGTTCAGAGAATAGGCTAAGATACATCTATAAAACTAGTCACTGCTTGATAATGCATGCAGTAAGGGTTCTGGGTATTGAGTATCTTTGGATTGACCACTGTTTCAGAGTAAATTCGTATGTTTCTGCAATGTTTCTCACCTCTGTTTTGTATGCAAGTGAAACTAAGATGGCGAAGAAGATCATACCCTGCAGATGGAAAATGGTTTAGCATAGTGTCTCCTTCATGAGATTGACCTTCGTGAAATTGATATTGGGGTTGGAAGATGTGGAGTGGGATGGGTGGCTGCAGAAAGACATATGGGAAGAATGACTCATGTTTCCATTCTCTTCCTAACTTCCTAGCATGTGCTGTATTGTTTCTAGCAGTATATTTTCAATGCCATAATTTTCAATGTGGAATCCTTCTCACCATGATCACTTTTGAATTTGAACTTGTGGGAGTGTTTAGTGGCTGACTTGTTTTGTATGTGAAGGATATAAAAGAGTGAATGTTTTCCATTTGGGAGCATCATCTATACTTTACTAAATTCGTTTTAGAATCCGTTTTGAGCACTTGTATTCGAGCATGGGAATCCTAGGACAAAAACCCTAGTGGTTTTAGAGTGTACTCTCATACATAGTTCATACTCGAGCTTCATTAGATGTGGACTCCAGCTGCATTGTATTGATCCAATTTGCCATTGCTGTTGGTATGAATTCTTGTTATATTACTGATATTGTAGATCAATTTGAATGAAATACAGTCGTTATTGTAATAAGAGAGAGATTGGGTTTCTCACGTGTTATTCATTCTAATAAGAAGATCAGGAGTTGTGTCTGTTATTTTCTGTTTGAATTGTAATGATACTGCTGATGCATAAACATATAATTTTAGTCTGACTTGTCTAAGATCTGATCAAACACTAGGGTCCAATAGTGTTCTTATCCAAATAATAAGTCTTTGCGATTTACAGTATTGTTTTGGCTTGAGAATTTATGCCCCAACTAACTATTTTTGGCTGGCTGGGAGTTACTTTTGACCATGACTTGACCCCTTGATTAGGGTGTTATACTTGGAGGAATTATGATAATAGGAGTTACAAATTTACCAAGATTGGACCCTCCCTTGATTTTAGAACCACACTTGGAGGGAAAGCCATGGAAACTTGAGTTTGGATTGAAGAAGATTAGGTTCCATAACAACAATTTGCAAGTTGAAGACTAGTGGTGGTGACCTTCATGTTTTGCAGGGTTTGTGGAGTGGAGAGTTAGCCTTCAATTCTTTGATGTTCGTTGTTATGTTTTGCAGGTGTTGATAGGTTTGCAATAGTTACTGTAAGTTGAAAAGTATGATTTTGGCAGGGGAAACTTTGCCTAAATTTTGCCAAAACTTTTGTAATCAATTTTAAAATATTTGATTAATAAAATATTAAAATCAACAGTAATTTTGTTCCTGACTCATTATGTTCCATCAAATTCCTATATGTTTTTCCTCAAACAAATCAGATTTGGAACTTGATTGATTGTCCTTTCTAATATGTTGAATTTGCTTTATGTCTAGGATTCATTTGGTGGAGCTGCAAGGAGAAGCTTTCCTTTCATTTGGCTCTCTATCCCTGACTTCATTGAATGGCACCAAAGCAGATTCAGTCCCTGTGGTAGGGTGGGCATGCGATTGTCTTGTCCAAATTCCTATGGTAGGGTTGTGGGTGTAGAGGTTTGTTTGCGTACCATGCCTCCTAGAATGCAAGTTATAGTGGATGCTTTGGAAATAAGAATGGCAGAACTTTTTCAAGTTCTTCAAGTTAGAATCATTTGCCATTGGGGCATACTATTGAAGAGACCTTAACAGTGAAGAAGACAATGAGGTGGAAGAGGAAGAAGTGAGAAGAAGAAAAGAAAGAACAATTGAAAGTCCCCAAAGAAGGTGATGGTAGTTTATTGGAAGTGTTTGCAAGAATTAGAAGGGAAGCCAAACTTGATTTTCCTAATTTTCTAGAAACTTGAATCCAATAAAGATGATTGATTGGATCAGCTATTTGGAACAGTATTTTGATTATGATGATGTCCATGATCCCTAAAGGATAAGAATGACACAGACCAAGTTAAAAGGGCACACTGCCCTTTGGTGAAGGGAAGCATAGCATGAAAGAGTTAGAAGTCATGGAAACTCATCATTCAGGGACAACAAAAAAATAATGTAGGAGGAAAATATTTAATGTGAGGGAAAATAATTAATGCCCCATAAACAAATATTGATAAATGTAATCATAGGTTTTAATTATTAGGTGTGCTGTTACTTCTCGCTGGCTGATCTGACCAATGTTACCTATGTAAAGAGCTCATTTAATCTTATTGTTCATCCTAATGATGGATCACAATGTGTTCTGCAAAATTAATCCCACTCTCTGCAATTTTTATAATCCTTAAAGTAATTACATTGTCAAAGACCACATGCTGGCACCTGCAAAAGCAAATTTCAACAATAAACCAAAGAAATGGCCCATAATATCCTGTATTAGGTGTAATCTTTTCTTTCTCTTATTGAGAGAGATCTTCCTTGTATTCCTGTTGTTCAGTTGTAATTATCTTGCTCTTCTTGAGAAAAATCTGAGAGTATAATCATCTGTACAAACTACAAAGTTCAAAAAGGTGAAACAGAATTCAAAATCTCTCTTCTTTGCATGTGTAGCCAGCAAACATCTATAGCAGCACATTGCTTCCTCTGTATTGAAAGAAGATACAGGCCTTCCCATGCAACTCCATCAATTGGTTGCCAAAAGCCTAAATTATTTCTTCATAATAGTATTTGGTTTATGTAAAATGGAGTTTAATCAACTATCTAGAGTTAGTATTTAGTATAGAACGTGACATATTTGAATGTTGCATCTGCCTAGAATTGAAAAGCCTATAATGAAAGAGTTATTGTGGTATCTGCCCTATGATGAATGTTCAGCCGCACTGCCTCAAGTAATCAGTTGATAGAGAGACATCATATTCTTAGTTCTAAATAGAAATTGCAGATGTGCTGAGATTTTAAAAATGTAGAGGTCTGGGGCTTCCAATAGTTCATTTGTTACATGGGTGAATTATTTTATCTATTACAACTTTGTGTAGGGATAGAGGTAAATTTGTGCAAAAAAATTCAATTGCATGTTTTGATTTCTTGGATTGTGGTTAGGGGAGAGAGGCATATGATATGGGGGTGGCAACATTTCTCTTGAAAATTGGAAGTTTAATATCAGAAGTTATTTGATGTGCAGGGCATTGATCATATATATTATGAGACAGAATATCGAACAGAATGGTGTAGCACCAATGAGAAGTTTCGCCCATGCTTTCTATTTGCAAGGAAGTTTTCACGAGGTGCTGCATTTCGCCTTTTAAACCAGGTGAATATTGATTTCAATATCAGATTCTTTTTTGATCCAATGTTGATAATGTTTGCAGGCAGACTGATGGAAAGTAGCTTGTACTATGTAGTATTGTTCTCATTTGTTTTCATGGAAATCTAGAATTCACTATTAGGGGATTGTTTCTGTCCACAAGTTTTTAATCATGTTTATATGGAATGCTTTCCAGACATTGCTTGTTGCTTAGCAAGAACAAGATGCCAGGGATCAAAGAGGCCATATGTTTTGGATAACTACAAAGGTTGGAAGATCATTGGACAGTCTTGAAGGATTGATCCATGATATCATATAGATATAGTGTAAGAAGAGTGAACAATGAGGAATTGTAGAGAGGCACATGTCATTCAAGACCCAGGCCATCTTTAAAAAATGGCCTGATATGGTATTCAACCAATGATTTTTCAACACCGGTTGAAAAGCATAAGCAGATATACGTGAAGATGCCAACATGGTAGTGACAATGAAAGGCAAAAGGAGGAGCAAACAAGCTCTCATACTCAAGGTCTCACACATAATGGAGGGAATGCTGATGCCCCCCAAAATCCCTTTGTAGGCCATTTTCTAGCACCTTTAAAGATATATGATAAATGTGTGTACAGATAACTTTTTCATTCCAATCCTACAGAAATTTAAAATATTTTATACTTCATTTTCATTCTTAATTGGTTCACTGGGAAATGGCATTGGTGCATTTATACCTGATTGCTACATGATTATTACCTCAATTTCATTCAAAGAGCTTTTTTCCGCTCATTTGCAGGACTTTTGGAGTTGTTTGCTTTGCTTTCTGTACCTTAAACGAGCAGTGAGTTCTGGACAAAGAATGTTTAGAATGAAACTTTAGGGCTATAATGTGTAGAAATATTATCTATGATGCACAGTGGCAAAACATAATTTTGAGTATAAACCCTTCTAATCTTTTCTACCAATTACACTGTCATTGTTTTTGTTTAAGGAACACAAACATCCTAGATTTCTTGATTTTTAGACATTATGGCCGAAACAAAACAAATTGTGGTCATGTTGCAGTCTCTATTGGTGCCATAAAGTTAAAAAATAGGTTTGTTACGGGATGATACATATTATTTTGTGGGAATCAGACCAGAGTAATTAACAAGAAGAAAATAGGTAAAAAAAATCTTGAATGTTTTAGAAATGCATGTTGCATATGGTTTTTAAAACTTTATTTATTAATTTAATATCCTTGGTAACAAAGAAACTCAAATGGATAATAAGACACACGATCAGTTTTGGAAACCTCATTTTGGCCTCTTTGTATAGTTTAATGGGGACAATGCTTCATTATTAATCTGGGTAGCCTAGTTGTGATGGCATGATGGAAAGTGATTGGCAATTGCTTGAGTTCTGGATTGCTTGTTTATAGAATTAGAGTAGTCTTCAATAATTTGTACAAAGTCTCATCAAGCAGGGAATGTGAAAGTGCCACGCTGTGGTGGTGGCCTGAGGTTGAGCTCACAACCCACAATTCACACTTGCAGCTGAATGGGTGCAACTATTTCCTTCAATGAATGTGTAGCCAGACCCCAAATCTCACACAATACTGAGCTTTGACAACCATTGGTAGTTGCTGCAAAAGCATCCATGAACTGAACATATCCTTTCCAGTTGTTGTTGGTGATGATATTGTTGCTGCAAGTGCAACAAACTTCCATGAGAGGCTTCTGCAATGGCTCCAAGTTAAAACTAACACTTTATGGGTGCCTCTCTAATGGTTGCAAGTGAAAATACATCAAGAAGCCTTTCCCACTAATCAAGCAACAATTATTTTGCTAGAACCTTCCAGTTCACAAAGTTGAATGATTCACACTTAACATAGGATGCTAAAGCACACAAAGCTCCTGGTTTTGTTCATTCACAAAATGACTCAGTTGACAAACATGGAGAAAAGGATATTTTCATTACAATACAAGAAAGAAAGAAAATTAATTTAAAACCTTTCTTGTTACAATAGTACTAGTAAGAAAATTTCTTACCTTGTTTTTCACTATGATTCTGCTTCTTGCTCCAATCCTCGGTTGCTTGGGCACCTTGCTTGAGCTCTTTCTTGTCATGGTTCTGTAGCTCTGTTTTTGTTGTCCTATTATGTATGGTTCAAACATATCTTCTTTGGCATCACTCTTGGTGCACGCCAGAAAGATCTTTCTTGTCCTTGTTTAAATGCAGGCTAATTTTATGTCACATCCCCGTCAGCGAAAGCCTTACTGAACAGTGCAGGTGAGGAAAAATTAAAAATAAAATAATGAGAAGGGAAAAGACATGAGGCATGGTGCTAATACAGGCACCATGTGAAGGCCTGGGCAACCATAAATTGGGTGAGGCTAGTGATAGAGGACAATATGGGCAAGGCAAAGGGTGGAATGATGGGGAGAAGGGACTGCAGAAAATGGAAAAGAAATGGGATAGGAGTAAGTATGCAGGCAAGTTGAGGAAGAAAGGAGAAATTCCGTAGTGACTGTGACAGCCCAAGCAGACATATATGTAGAGAGCAGAATAGGAAGAAGGGGGCATAACCAGTATTAGTATGGCACTATGTATTTGAGCAATGGATGCATAGATAAGTTTTTTGAGTTGTGTCCTCAGAGGTTGGTGAGGATAGATTTGCTTATATTAGAGGCTGTGGGATGGGCGGTACTCAATCTATATCCTCAACTAATACTCTTTGCCATTATTGATAATGATCTTATGTTATCGTTTTTTTCTGTATTCTTTATTCATAAACTGTTATCTAGATTGCGATCAATATAAATGTCGGTTCCCCCTAAAACTAATCAGCGTCTCAAGTCTGGCATCAAGTTTAAGATGACTTTGGCAATCTTAAGAATTCAGAGTTTGTTGCATATTGGGCTATACATATGGAAATTCAGAAGAAGCATTGGAACAAAATGGGCTACTTACGAGGCAATCTATACAGTATTACAAGCAATTTCATGGATTTTATTTATTGCAATAGTTGGTCATGAAAAGAAATTCAGGGCTACAGTACATCCAAAGTCTCTGTCCTTGATATGAGTATCCACAAGGATGATCTTTTTGTGGTGATAACGTTCCCTGCCAATGGTTTCTTACAGTACACCCATTACAAAGGCTACATGCAATACTTTCAACGTAATCCCTAGATATAAGTAAACTCTTCCATATTTCCTTTTAATATATATTTAATTCTGAATTATCTACTCAGCTGAAGGTAACCAGCCTAGGATGATGCTTTCTCATGATTCTTAATATGGGTCTAGGCTTATATCAGCTAGCTGCATTTGTTTAGAAAGCTTTTGAGACCCTTGCAACAAACCACTCTGAACGTACTCTACAAACAAGGCATTCCATGAGACCACATATCTGAGACATTTTCCAAACAACTATGCACCATGTGTATTCCTCCATATTTGCTTGAGCATTTTGTTGAAAGGCTTTAGAAACTTCAATTAATATAAAAAAGCACCTTGCCTACCAGTTCTCAAGTTTTATAGCTTGGGGAAAGAGTAGGATACCCAATCAAAGCATATTTGATAATGAACTTTCTTGTCATATGTAAGTGCACGTGCCATTCCTTACCAAAACTATTCCCCAGAATTTAATAAAGAGGAATTTATGTACAAGTCTTTCTCTTGAATGCTTTCTAGCCATGACATTTGTCGAGCTTTTCGTCATGCCTCTGTTTTTAGGTGTATGCAGACTGTAAAGAATGCTTAAGACATTTTAATGAACACTTAATTTTGAATTAATCACTGTTGTAGCTGGACAATAATTAGTCTAGATTGACCTCTATTTGTGGGTAATCCTATTAAAGAGGTTGAATGTATTGTCAAAAGAGTTATGGTTGTAGCAAGCAGCAGCAGCCACAGTGAAAGTTTTTTGGTATAATTAAAGGAAAGACCATGGTAAAAATACTGGACGATGCCTTGGTGTCAAGGTACATTCAAAATGCTTGTGTTAGAAGGCCTTATAAAATTAAATACAAATAACACTTTGCCTAATTAAGCTCAAATAGGAGCTTGGGAAGAGGTGTCACGCCTAGGGAACCCAGAATGACAAGGCTTCTAACCACTAAAGATTCAAGTAATTTTTTCATTTACTAGAATAATACACATCATTACTTCATATTTCTAAAACATAAATTATGCACTTGTCTATAATCTTGAATGCAATATATATTCAACCTAAGTCCTCACAGGTTCCCAATGTTGCTACTAAAGCAACATTATCTAACCTATTCACATTCATAAGATATTCATTAAATTACAAGCTTTATTGGTCTACATTCATTTTAATGCACCAAGGTAAATATTCCTAACTCATTTCTTTCATTTAGACATAAGCCCATCATCTATCATCTTTATTCATGTCATTAATTCATAACCATCTACTAACCTTTATATCACTTTCATTTAAGCACTTAGGTAAAAGATCAATATTCATTAAGGTAGACATTATCCTACATACTTCATTAATCCACGCTCGTTTTTATGCACTAAGTCAACATAAACCAAGTATTGAACATTACAATCAAATTACTAATTTATTTCATTGATTCATAACTATTCATTCCAATTACTAATTTGTCATTTTACAATAATTACCTTTGAACCTTTCATTAGGAGAATAATTTTTTTCCTAAATACATCAATACATATCTAAGTTCATTTCTTTTATAGATAAACAACATACAAGACTAGGAGAAATATGAGCAGATAATATAAACAACTTCCTTTTAATGCTGAAAATATGCCCAACACATAATATAGTCTTTACCCCTTCATTTCACCTAGAACTACCCATTCCCTTATACATAGAATTACATCATTTTACATCATTATGCCACATACGTACAACTCCCTTCAGGAGATTCCAATTACATGAATACATATATATCAGTACATCTCAACATGATGCAATATACAATATGAAATTTTCAACTGAAATCTAGAAAGGAACATGTACAAGGAATCATCCAAGAGACCATGAACAACACCTCGATATGATAAGGATTAACCATCCAACCACATGGAACGAATAGGCCCACTCCCAT